>JAFIRS010001619.1:0-323323 GCA_018342105.1 Gonioctena quinquepunctata
ATCTTTTCTCCCCGTGAGATGGCAGTGGTCTCTGACTCTAACATCCTTCTGTGAAAGGTTTTTCACATATACCACAAGTGGTGGCATTATGAAATTCCCTTTCCTCTTCTGGGGTTTGTTTAGTCATTGGTTTGACATACCTCAAATGATTATTATATATATTTCTTAAATCTTCTTCTATTCGCATTGTGAAAACCTTTGCCGCATCAGCACCTCAATATGAAACAAATTTTGTTAATTTATCATCAAAGGAACATTTTATCAGATAAGCAAATGAGTAAGCTTCGTGTTGGAAGGTTCTATTCGTGTACGCGAGTTCTGGATTCGGTTCGGTGGTTTGTATAGGCTTCAGAACCGATTCAAAATCTGCATATACTACAAAAGGTACATTCATTTGTCTTTCGAAATTTTCAAACATTAATGTATTACCGGTAACCATTTTCCCAAATTTATTTATTCTGAAATCAGTTTGCGGCACTGTTGTACATACATGATTACAATCATGCATCTGGTGACGCAATAGTAATCGCTCATTCGAAAAGTACAATAAACATCCATCACAGAAATATTTTTGTGTTCATGAGCTGAAATTTGACTTGACACAATCTTGAAAGATCTTTATCCAACAATAATGACTATTTCCCACCTCATCTGTGATAAGCAATAAATTGACATGTCATCAGAGTTTTCTCTGAGAGTATCGCAAGGGCCCAATCACCTCATATTTGAATCTCTTATACTCAATCTTAGATTCCAAACCATAAACATTGAAAGAAATATCATTCAAATACTCAAACATTTTTAAATAAAGTAATTTTACTAGAAAATCCATACCTGCTACATTCAAGACAGTCTCATAATGTGGATAGGATGACACCTCCGATACATTATTATTAGTGGGGAATAATGCAGATGTCACGGCCCATGCAAAGCAGCATTGGTCTTCATTTTTTATGTTGACAACACCTTTTCTTCTCTCAATGAATTCGGGAAGTTTCATGTATGATGATCCACCAAGGGGACTGTATTTGTTTATGTTCACCTCAAGGAACATAATTTTCTCGCAACTCCATCCTGAAAAATTACTTTCATTAAACCTTTCATCATTTGCAACAATTATAACTACAAACCTGAATCACGCTCCTCAAACTCCGTACTTTGGGCAATTATAATGTCACGAAACGCATCAAATTATCCATTCAAATCAGTTGATCGATCTGCTATACGGTTGGGAGAATTGAATGATTTTATATCTGTCAATTCCTGTGTTTGAATGACATAACTTCCAAACACTTCCATGTTGACCTTGATGGAGTTGTGTACTTTGATGTTTTTTTCCAATAGCTCGAGTACTTTATGCTTGATATCGTTGAAAAAAGGTGCATACTCTGTATACATATTCTCACTAGATACTCTGTAGCTGGAAATGCGACACTTGAATGCATTTTTAATGAGGTGTACACCACCTCCCAAGTGAACACATGAATTCGTCCTGTATGCGAGTGTTCTATTGTGAGATTGACTTGAATGGAAATGTCACATTACAACAATTACATGTATAAGGGTGCAGGTGGTGAGTCATCGCCATTGTTCAATTTAACTCGTTTCACTGAAGGACCTTCCTGGCAAGTTTCCCGTTGATGCCGACGTAGATTATCACTACGAGTGAAATCTTTACCACAATCACAGGAATACATTTCAGCAACTTGTTTTCAATAGCTCACTGGAGGAGACACTGATTCGAAATACTCTTCTCCTGGAATATTTCAGTGAAATACCCCCACCATACAACAAGTCCGATGCGATGCGCAATCTGTATGGATTCTCTTGACATTCAGCGCACTCATCAATAATCGCAGTTCACTCTTAGCTCTCTCACAGGATGAATGCCCTCCTCGCTTGGAGAGTGCAAGGATTCATGAAGGTCATGATCACACATAATATGTATGCCTACACCACAACATTAGTCAAGGTCAAACAAACATCGAGATCAAATCTTTAGGTTGCCGAAACAATCCCAACATCAAAACTCAAGGTCAAATCTCAAAGTCAAAACTTAATGTTATGAATCTCAAGGTCATATTCAAGGTCAAAACTGAAGTCGAATCTCAAAGTCGACCAAACCCAATATCAAAACTCAATGACAAATCTCAAAGTCAAATCTCAAGGTCAAACACACACACACATTGCACACCTGCAACTATTCAAGGTCACACGTGACGTCATAGTGGTGGGGGGAGAGCCAGAGCCGGCTTAAATCTCCTACTAACGCTGATTCACTATCATTCCAATGAACCCAATGTTTGGCTGTTACATTCGGATCTTTGTATCCTGCTCCTTTTTTCTGCTCGTATTTGATTTGATTTCGCAGGGTTTTGACATTCCTTAGGGTTGCCTGCAGTTGTTGTTTTTCTCCCAAAGTTGTTGTTTCCTCCAGAGCTCTATTAATACGTCTATACGCTTTGGTGCATTCTCTTAACCCATTGAGGACGGATTTTTTATTGTATTTTGAGGTTATCAACCACAATATTGAGGTGATAAATGTCAGGACATCAGCAAAGTTCGTCATACTTTGAACACCTGCAACAAAAATGGGGTAATTATTCAATGTAATTTTTTCCCTAAAAATATGTGAATCGCTAGAGACTATTTTCAAGAAAAACGAACCTTGAGTTTGCTAGAGGAGAGAAAGACTGAATAATAGAAGTGTCACGTGATCAGTTTTGAAAATGACAGAGTCTGAGAATAACTCACCTTGAGTTTGTTGAAGGAGCACCGAAAAAACACGTCTGACCTCTATGAAGACTCGATGAAGAATGACAAAATCAGACAGTGCAAAGACTTAAGTTCTAAAAACAATTTGGTTGGTAAGAGGACTGAATGACAGAAGTGTCACGTGATCAGTTTGAAAATGACAGAGGCTAGAAAAACTCACCTTGAGCTAACTGGAAAAAAAAGACTCGATGAAGACTGACGTGAATCAGACAGAGTGAAGACTTAAGTTATGAAAACAATTTGGTTGGGAGGAAGACTGAATGATAGAAGTGTCACGTGATCAGTTTGAAAATGATAGAGGCCAAGAAAAAACCTGAAGACTGGACGCTATCAGTTAAAAAAAACACTCACCTTTGAGATTCTGGAGGAACTCTCTAGAAGACTTGGACACAAAAAAAAGAAGCAGAGCTGCTCTAGAGACACACGTCTTGTATGTTCAACGGTTGGAACAGAAATGAATCAACAGCAAACAGTACCTATACTTAATTACTTTTTCTGAGAACGAATCGGTAGAGCGTAAGACAGAGCAACAACAGCGCCACCTCGTGAGTAATTCAAGAACTAAGTTCAGCGATGACATCACTAGTTATATAGAGATGTATGCGAGTGGTTACCCTACAGGTGTCCCCAGGTGTCCCCAGGTGTCCCCAGGTGTCCCGAGGTGTCCCCAGGTGTCCCCAGGTGTCCCCAGGTGTCTCCAGGTGTCCCGAGGTGTCCCGAGGTGTCCCCAGGTGTCCCGAGGTGTCCCGAGGTGTCCCGAGGTGTCCCGAGGTGTCCGAGGTGTCCCGAGGTGTCCCGAGGTGCCCGATCGAGATGGGGAGATTTTTCTATAAACATGATTGATGCGGTAGCGAGTAGAAATGTATGTGTTTGAAACAAAAAAAACTTGAAAAATTTCACTCCCAACTATCATAGAAAAAATAGCCCAAATCAGCTGTGAAACGTCTGAGATATATCACACTATTAAAATTTTACCAATACCAAAAACAAAATTATCAAGTTTAATAAGTCTGAAAATATCGTACTTTGAACTCACTACGGCAACGCTGTAAATACTTCGACGCCGAGAATAATTATTAGCTATCAGCAGATTCCATGCAGGCTCGAACTTGTGTATCGCGGGGATTCCCAGATATTCGCTTGGTTTATTATAACTTTCAGATATATTTCATATTCCATTTGTTTCAATACCTTTGGATTACCGTGATCGATTCAAATTCGTTTGGGTACATATGGGAAGATAATTTCAGCGATTGTTCATGGATTGAATGAATAGTTCGAATTCCAGAGTGTTGTGTTCATGTTCAGTGTTGATTGAATTGAATATTATTTACAAGTACCTATATTTCGAATGAAAATGAATGGAATTCGTTTGGGAAGGATAATTTCTGTGCATTTTCGTTGGTTGAATACATGAGCGTTCAGGCATTATTATTAAATTGAATATGGTTTTTCGGGTGGCTAAGAGCAAATTTTTTTATGAAAATGTATCAACTTCCAGTGTTATAGAAAAAATGTTCGGAGTATTTTTATTCGGGGTTGGAACGATTACCTTGTACTTTATTTCATATAGACTGAGAGCCGATTTTCTGCTGTAGACTATGAATTACTCGTTTTTTCCTAGAAAATATGTGTTATGGGTTGAATGCATGTTCTTATTGTATTCGGATTTCTTAATAGTTTAAGTGCTCTTTGGATATTTTATAGTTTTTTCAGACTTCCACGGTGTACAAGTATGGATTTTTCGCTGCGAAGGTGAATTGGTAATTTTTGCGAGAAAGTGTGATGTATTATAGGTTAAATTCATAATTTTAACGTTTTCGTGGTTTTTTCATGATTGAGTGTGTGTTTGGTTATTTTCATACAGTATGTGTCTATTCTGGGGTTGAATGCATGTTTTTTAACGTTTGAGAGGTACTTCCATTAGCGTGTGTACATGCATGACTTCCACGGTGTCCAAGAGTGGATTTTCCGCTGCAGAGGAAGACTTATTGTTTTTTCTTGGAAAATATGAATGTATACTGACTCGGGTGGATGTTTGCTAGGTCAGATGCATGTTTCTAACATTTCAGAAGTTTTTTCTACTGATATAAGTATAATTTATTCGACTGAGAAGATAATTTCGGAGGAGGGTGCGCCATCTGTTGGGCAGTAGATGAAAGTCAGTAGATAAGCTATGCCAATATGAGTGCAGTTCCAGCTGCGCCCAGGCAGCGGAGGTCCTGATCCTAGAACAGAAACAGCAAGCAGGACGGTCGGAGGTTTTCCCAAAGCGCCTCAAACCTATTAGGGTAGCATTTTTCCAAGATGGCTGACGTTTTTCTTACCTATCAGTTGGCAGACATATTTTCTCTTAGGGTAGTCATTTTACCAAGATGGCTGACTCTATGATAATTTTCTAGACAAAAACCTATAGTTTGAACCTGAGTAGCCATTTTTCCAAGATTGCTGACATTTTTTCGAAGATGGCTGCATTTTTCCAATATGGCTGACATTTTTCATCATTTAGATGGTGGCAGAATTTTTCCTTATTTTTTCAGCCCATGTTTTTTCTAAGTATTTGTCAGAAATATTTTTTTTTCTCGAAGTATCCATTTTTCAATATGGCTGTCATTTTTTATTCATCTAGGCGGCCATGTTTTTTCCCAACAGTTTTTTCCTCAAGTTTTTCTATAACGGCAGCCATTTTTTTTCTATCGTTATACCTGAAGACCCTTCAACGAACCGCCTATGGCAGAGCTCAGGTGAAAACTCCGAACTTCCGCCTTGCCGGTTCAACAGAACCCGGTGCATCCGCCAAAACCCTGTACCACTACGAGCGCAGCTGGAACTGCGCTCGTAGTGGTATAGCTCATCTACTGACTTTCATCTATTGCCCAACAGATGGCGCACCCTCCTCCGAAATTATCTTCTCAGTCGAATAAATTATACTTATATAAGTAGAAAAAACTTCTGAAACGTTAAAAGCATGCATCTGACTTAGCAAACATCCACCCGAGTCAGTATACATTCATATTTTCCAAGAAAAAACAATAAGTCTTTCTCTGCAGCGAAAAATCCACTCTTGGACACCTAGAAGTCATGCATGTACACACGCTAATGGAAGTACCTCTCAAACGTTAAAAATCATGCATTCAACCCCAGAATAGACACATACTGTATGAAAATAACCAAACACACACTCAATCTAGTGAAAAAACCACGAAAACGTTAAAATTATGAATTTAACCTATAATACATCACACTTTCTCGCAAAAATTACCAATTCACCTTCTGCAGCGAAAAAATAATCGAACATAGTTGAAAAAAACTATAAATATCCAAAGAGCACTAACTATTGAAGAAATCCCGAATACAATAAGAAATGCATTCAACCCATAACACATATTTTCTAGGAAAAAACGAGTAATCATAGTCTACAGCAGAAAATCGGCTCTCAGTCTATATGAAATAAAGTACAAGGTAATCGTTCCAACACCGAATAAAAATACTCCGAACATTTTTCTATAACACTGGAAGTTGATACATTTTCATACAAAATTTGCTCTTAGCCACCCGAAAAACCATATTCAATTTAATAATAATGCCTGAACGCTCATGTATTCAACCAACGAAAATGCACAGAAATTATCCTTCCCAAACGAATTCCATTCATTTTCATTCGAAATATAGGTACTTGTAAATAATATTCAATTCAATCAACACTGAACATGAACACAACACTCTGGAACTTGAACTATTCATTCAATCCATGAACAATCGCTGAAATTATCTTTTCCCATATGTACTCAAACGAATTTGAATCGATCACGGTAATCCAAAGGTATTGAAACAAATGGAATATGAAATATATCTGAAAGTTATAATAAACCAAGCGAATATCTGGGAATCCCCGCGATACACAAGTTCAAGCCTGCATGGAATCTGCTGATAGCTAATAATTATTCTCGGCGTCGAGGTATTTACAGCGTTGCCGTAGTGAGTTCAAAGTACGATATTTTCAGACTTATTAAACTTGATATTTTTGTTATTGGTATTGGTAAAATTTTAATAGTGTGATATATCTCAGACGTTTCACAGCTGATTTTGGCTATTTTTTCTATGATAGTTGGGAGTGAAATTTTTCAAGTTTTTTTTGTTTCAAACACATACATTTCTACTCGCTACCGCATCAATCATGTTTATAGAAAAATCTCCCCATCTCGATCCACCTCGGGACACCTCGAGACACCTTGGGACACCTCGGGACACCTCGGGACACTTCTGGACACCTCGGGAAACCTCGGGACACCTCGGGACACCTGGGGACACCTGGGGGCACCTGGGGACACCTGGGGAACCTGGGGACACCTCGGGACACCTCGGGACACCTGGAGACACCTGGGGACACCTGGGGACACCTGGGGACACCTGGGGACACCTGGGGACACCTGTAGGGTAACCACTCGCATACATCTCTATATAACTAGTGATGTCATCGCTGAACTTAGTTCTTGAATTACTCACCAGGTGGCGCTGTTGTTGCTCTGTCTTACGCTCTACCGATTCGTTCTCAGAAAAAGTAATTAAGTATAGGTACTGTTTGCTGTTGATTCATTTCTGTTCCAACCGCTGAACATACAAGACGTGTGTCTCTAGAGCAGCTCTGCTACTTTTTTTGTGTCCAAGTCTTCTAGAGAGTTCCTCCAGAATCTCAAAGGTGAGTGTTTTTTTTTAACTGATAGCGTCCAGTCTTCAGGTTTTTTCTTAGCCTCTATCATTTTAAACTGATCACGTGACACTTCTATCATTCAGTCTTCCTCCAACCAAATTGTTTTTAGAACTTAAGTCTTTGCACTGTCTGATTTTGTCATTCTTCATCGAGTCTTCAAGAGGTCAGACGTGTTTTTTCGGTGCTCCTACAAACTCAAGGTGAGTTTTTCTCAGACTCTGTCATTTTCAAAACTGATCACGTGACACTTCCATTATTCAGTCTTCCTCCCAACCAAATTATTTTAGAACTTAAGTCTTCACTCTGTCTGATTCACGTCAGTCTTCATCGAGTCTTCACAGAGGTCAGACGTGTTTTTTCGGTGCTCCTCTAGCAAACTCAAGGTTCGTTTTTCTTGGAAATAGTCTCTAGCGATTCACATATTTTTAGGGAAAAATTACATTGACTAATTACCTCATTTTTGTTGCAGGTGTTCAAAGTATGACGAACTTTGCTGATGTCCTGACATTTATCACCTCAATATTGGGGTTGATAACCTCAAAATACAATGAAAAATCCGTCCTCAACGGGTTAAGAAAATGCACCAAAGCGTATAGACGTATTAATAGAGCTCTGGAGGAAGCAACAACTTTGGGAGAAAAACAACAACTGCAGGCAACCCTAAGGAATGTCAAAACCCTGCGAAATCAAATCAAATACGAGCAGAAAAAAGGAGCAGGATACAAAGATCCGAATGTAACAGCCAAACATTGGGTTCATTGGAATGATAGTGAATCAGCGTTCGATTCTCGTATACGAACAGGAACAATCTCCAATCTTTTCCATAAAGATACAAAGCATTTCTTTTCCGATTGTAAATCACTTTTCAAACGAAGAATCCATAACGTTTTAAAGAATTTTGATTCAATAAAGGTAAATTTTGTATTCTGCGGGCAATTTGTACTCGCAAAGGCTGATGAGGTGAAAACGGATCATAAATACTTCACCACTGCCAATTCTCCTATATTTCATGACACTGACTTGGATAAATGGTCTGATGATAATGTGATGAAACCCATAATGATTAAACTTGAAGAATTCTGTGGGAAAGAAAGCGGGTGTGCACTTCAAAAAATTATTAACTTGGGGGTAAACATCAATAAATTCTCACCACAAATTAGATCATCATATATTGAACTTCCGACTGAAATTAAGCGAAAAGAAGCCTGTATTGACGTTATGAATGATGACTCAGCCTGCTTCGCTTGGTCAATTGTTTCAGCCTTGTATCCTGTTGAAAAAAATACAAATCGTACATCAAAATACCCTCATTATTCCGAAGTTCTGGAGCTCAAAGGGATACAGTTCCCTATGACCATACATCAAATTCCAAATTTCGAAAAACAAAATAACATTTCAGTTAACGTTTATACATTGAAAAAATCAGGTAAATCTTTCTCCGTCCTTCCTTCCTTATTGACATCACAAAAAAGAGACAAACATGTGAACCTTCTTCTCATACAAAACCAATATTCTGATGATAAACCTATTCGTTATCATTTTTGTTGGATCAAGGATCTATCCAGGCTCTTTTCCAAACAACTTAGTAAAGATAAAGCGAAGAAATTTATTTGTGATAGATGTCTTCATTATTTTGGTAGTCAGGAGAAATTAGACAATCATACTGAATTATGTATAAAACTGAACGATTGTAAAATTAAAATACCAACCGGTGAAAAATCAATTCTCAAATTTGAAGACTATAAATTCAAAGAAAAAGTACCTTTTATTGTATATGCCGACATTGAGAGTATTCTTTAACCAACACAAAGATATTCCTTTCTGTCCTGAGCATGTGAATCCCAAAACTGGAAAACCATCATCGTCTCCGTCTGAACCCACTAAACTTATGGCTACTCTTTTTCCTAAGGAAAAATATATCATTCATTATGTTAACCTAAAACAGGCTTTATCTAACGGTCTGATTCTCAAAAAAATTCACAGGGTGTTGCAGTTCAAACAATCGGCATGGTTAAAACCATATGTTGATCTTAATACGGAATTAGGAAAAAACCGAAAATAATTTCGAAAAAAATCTTTATAAATAATGAACAACGCAGTTTACGGAAAACGTTGAAAATATAGAAACATTCAAATGTGAAACTGATAACAAGTGGGAGGGCGTTATGGTGCGGAATCATATATCTCCAAACCAGAATTCAAGTCGGTCACAATATTCAATGAAAATCTCACGGCAATAGAGTTAAATAAGACCGAAATTTATTTCAACAAACCCATATATGTAGGCTTCAGCATCCTTGACATATCAAAACAAAAATTTATGATTTCCACTATGATTATATGCAGAAAAGATTTGGAGATAATTGTTCTGTATTATACACCGATACCGATTCGCTGATTTATGAAATACAATGTCCCGATGTTTACAAAATGATTCGTGAGGATTGTCATTACATTTTCGATACCAGCGATTATCCTGAGAACAATAGGTTTAACATACCTTTAGTTAACAAAAAAGTTCTAGGGATAATGAAGGACGAAAATAACGGTAATCTTATGACCGATTTCATTGGACTGAGATCAAAATTATATGCATGAAGGTTTTTACACCCTTAGACAAAATTGAAAAACTTGAAGACAATTTGGAAAAAGAAGGGTATGAAAAAGATGAAATTCATCAAATTTTATCAAATTATGGAATCACAAAGGAAGCTAAGGGGGTGAGAAAAGCCGTGGTAGATAATGCGATCACATTCGAAGACTTTGAGGAATGCTTGGAAAAATCTACTCGAAAATGTGTTCGTCAACGATTGATCAGATCAGAAAAGCATCAAGTGTTCTCTATGGAACAAGAAAAAATCGCTCTGAGTGGAGAGGACGACAAGAGATTCTTATGTCCTGGATCACACCTGACGTTACCTTGGGGACATTACTCCATCCATGATCAGTCGTTGATGGACATCGATTGATTTCGCTGAGGGTTGCACCATTGGAGGAGCAGAGTTCTAGAACACCTCATATTCTCGGAATTTATTATTATATTTTATTATTTACTATTACTATATATCATTATATTTTTTTACATTTCAATAAAATATGTATACAAAAAATATTTTATTTCTTCACCTCCTACAGTAGTGTTTGTGAAAGTGGTTGAGGTTGGTTTAATAATAAAAAATGTGTGCTCACCTACAAGTTTCAACGTTTTTTCAACATACATACAGACGTTTTCAACGTTTTTTCTATGTGAGTATAGTCGTTTTAACGTTTTTTTAAAGCATGATAGACGTGTTTCGATGCTTGCAGAGAAACTCAGAAAATATGATGAATTATTATGTTAGCAGAGTTTGGTTAATTAATTTTTTTTATGTCTTTTGATTGTTTGCAGAAGAAACTAATACTCATATAACAACAATGTTAGCAGAGTTTGGTTAAATAAAATGGCTGACAATAAGTGGTTAGTACCAAATATCCTCAATGAAGAAATATGTCCAGTTAGACTTTTCAAAAAGTTAACAAGCAAGCCAGATCGCCTCATCGAAACCAACCGTTTATTTTTAACTCTCAAACTGGCAGCACCCCAACTCCAAAGGTTGGTACAAGAACAGTCCGGCTGGACAAAATACGGTCTCTTCCTGGTTCAAATCGGCGGCATCATCAATTGGAATTGACGTCAAAATAACAAATCACTCTGCAAGAGCCACTGCTGTTTCAACTTTAGCCAAAACAGGAATTGGTGAACAGCAATTAATTAAAATCACAGGACATGGAAGTAGTCACTCAATAAAATAATATCTGCAGATAGATTCGAGTCACCATCAGAAAATAATTGATGCAATGAGGTCTGTTCCAACTTCTGTAAAGTCAAGTCATGGAGCTCTAAAGCAAGAATGCGCCACCGCTTTCAATCAACCTCCTGCCATAGTTTATAATAATTGCGTTTTTCATATAAACAATAATTACAATAGTCAAAATGATATAAATGATTGATTATTATTTTTATTTAATATTTTGTAATTTTATAGCTACCTGAATTAAAAACTAAAAGCTGATTCTTTTTATTATTGAGAATTCTCTATTTATTTGATTTTCATATAGGTTCATGAACAAATTTAGTTTGCGTTGCATGAAAGTATCAGTTTAGAATGTAACTTTGGGTTACTACAAGTGGTAGAAAATAAAAAATGTATTAGTTTTTTATATGGTTGAAGGGTTTTTTTACCAACGGATTCTTAGCCTATAAATTGTTGATTTATACTCATTGTAGTAGCACAAAATCACTATTTTAGGACGTAAAATATTATTTCTTTTATTTCATATTGGGGTAGGTACATAACAGATTTAATTTGCGTTACATTTTCGGCAGCGATTTTAGCCTATAAATTGTTGATTTCTACTTGTTGTAGTTGCATGGAAATAACATTTTAAGATTGAAAATAGCTCATTTTTCAATTTTACATAAGTTTTGAGTAATAACAAGTGGTAAAAAATTGATTTTTTTGCGTTTTTATTAATTTTCTATATTGCATAGCATTCATAACCAGCGTCAGCGAACATCATAGGGGGCTGTGATCATCGTATTTTGACAGTACAAAACGTCAGCAAAAACTCGTGTTTTGTAGTAAAAAGAATATTGTGCAGTCAAAACGAAGGCAAACTTTTTTGTTTTAAAAATGTATCGATTTGAAAATCATGATGTATGTAAAATATGCATAAAATTGTCTGATGTAATGATGAATCATCGTACTATTCTTATTTACCCGCATTATAGGAGATTGTGGTTTTATTTAAAGGAAGAAAATTGTTTCGAATTGTTCAGGAATATTTGCTTCTAAACTACTCAAAATCGAAAGTGCTAAATGGAAAAATGGTGAATAAAATAGTGTCTAAATATTATGTATATTTTATTAGACATAGATATTTAATTCATTCAATCCAAAGTCCAGCTTTTTCGCCTATAAGGAGAAATGAGGAGTCCGAAGAAGCACAGTTTGGGTTCCGAGATAACCTCTCCACTCAGGACGCCATTGCTGCTATTACCTATGACATTAATCAAGCAATGGATAAGAGAAAAGCGTGCTTGGGAGTTTTTATCGATTTAGCGGAAGCTTTTGATACTGTTTGTCACAGATTGTTGTTGAAAAAACTGGAGTGTTTAGGGTTTCGTGGGTATACCTATAATTTACTGAAATCTTTTTTAACTAACCGCAAACAAAGTGTTCAAATAGGAAACGATGTAAGCAATGAAATGGATATAACATTTGGCGTCCCTCAAGGGACCGTGATAGGCGCAGTTCTTTTCATAATTTATATAAACGAAATACTTACTAAAGAAAATTCTGGGACTATAATTTCGTTCGCTGACGATACGGCGTTAATATATACTGGGGAATCATGGCAACAAGTATGGGAAACAGCTGAAAACGATCTAAAAAATATATTCGAATGGTTCAGATGTAATGTCCTAACAGTAAACGTAGAGAAAACCAAAGTTATCCCATTTACGTCATACGAAAATAATTTACCCCATTACGATACCCTCACGTTGAACAATGTGTATGTCCCATTAGAGAGCTCGGTGAAATATCTAGGAATTCATATTGATTCGTTTCTTAGGTGGGACATACATATTGCTAATGTAGTAAAGAAAACCCGTGGACTGATATACAGATTCTGGCAGTTCAAGAAATTTTTAGGGTTCACACATCTCAAAATCCTGTACCATGCTTTAGTAGAATCCATCATTCAGTACGGTATCATTGGCTGGGGAGGCATTCTAAGTTGTCATCTAAAACCATTAGAGGTACTCCAAAAATGGTTCATCAAAAATTATTTTGATGAACCAACTTTATTAATTGGGTAAACCGAAAACTTACTCAACTGAACAACTGTTCTCTGAATCCGGACTACTCGACATGAGACAATTGTTCTGTAAAACGATTATTCAATTCGTTTCTGGGAATAAAACTTATATCCATTCAGTGAACCATAAATATTCCACCAGAAACAACAAAGGGATCAATGTGTTCATGCCCAAAGCAAATACGTCAGTTGGCCAGAGATGATTCACTTACCTTGCTCCTCGCTTACTCCGTTTATTACCTGATGAACTTCAAAGAATCAATTCAAAATCATTACTAAAGAGAAGATTGAAACTTTGGATCCTGGATAGGTACCGATAAAACAATAATTCACAGCATTATCACCTGTTGATTCATAATACTTGCTATCTCCCTCATTCCACTACATTGAAACCTTCCCGAATATGTCATTTACTGTATCTACTTTTTTACTATTATTATCATGTCTTATGAAATGTAATTTTATGTAAATATTGTGTTTTTAACTGAAAGACATTCTGTAATTTTATAAGCAGCGTTCTTTATATTTATATTTGTTTTTATTTTTTAACCAGCGCTATTCCTTTGAAAAATATTCAACCAAAACTTTAATGATATACCTGTATCCTTTGAAAAATATTCCAACCATACAAAGAAATGAAAGATGGAGGTATACTCACGACAAGTTCTTCACTGAACTTAAGTGAGTTAATATTTCCATGCATCTCACGGCTTTTCACATGGTTTATCCATTGGATACCGTTTCGTTTTTTTTAAGCTTTTATTTCCCTGGAAAAATGTATATCCCTTCGTGTATATTCCATTTGCAAAAGTTGATATAGTATGCCCTCAATTATATTCAATAGCTTGCCTACAGATATTAAAAATTTCAAAAATATCTCACTATTGAAGAAAGATTTGATATTATTTTTATTGCAAAACTGTTTTTATTCACTGTCGGAATTTTAAATGTAACTTTAACTAACTATAAGTCTACTGAATATTTAGTTTTGTTAGTTTTTCTAACTTAATGTGTTTTCCTGAATTTTACTTTTAGGTTCAGTTATTGACAATTTCCATACAATGTAACTTTAAACGGAAATAAAGATTATTATTATTATATATACATGTCGATATATGTATGTTTTGTGTATATGTATATATATGGGCGTGTGTGTACGTATATATATATATATATATGGAAGGAATTTAATGGACATAGCCCTCAGAGAAAAGTGCTAACCGTAGACACGAGTTTCGGGCTCTCGGCCCTCATCAGTACGTTGATTTGTCGTTTTCTACCAAGTGTTGTTCATCCTTGCACTTCTCCACCGTACTGATGAGGGCCGAGATCCCGAAACACGTGTCTACGGTTAGCACTTTTCTCTGAGGGCTATGTCCATTAAATTCCTTCCATTTTGTTTTTAACAGTCCCCTCTCTTTCATATTTATACTCCTGGACTCGGATGTCACGCAGGTAGCTATAGCTGCCTCCGTGGTGACGTTGGTTGTTGCCCTGGAATTCAGGGTCTGCTGACCGAAATCACAAATGAGCGGCTGACTTCTGTTTGTTGACTCCGTTGATTTGTCGTTTTCTACCAAGTGTTGTTCATCCTTGCACTTCTCCACCGTACTGATGAGGGCCGAGAGCCCGAAACACGTGTCTACGGTTAGCACTTTTCTCTGAGGGCTATGTCCATTAAATTCCTTCCATTTTGTTTTTAACAGTCCCCTCGATATTACTCTCTTTCATATTTATACTCCTGGACTCGGATGTCACGCAGGTAGCTATAGCTGCCTCCGTGGTGACGTTGGTTGTTGCCCTGGAATTCAGGGTCTGCTGACCGAAATCACAAATGAGCGGCTGGCTTCTGTTTGTTGACTCCGTTGATTTGTCGTTTTCTACCAAGTGTTGTTCATCCTTGCACTTCTCCACCGTACTGATGAGGGCCGAGAGCCCGAAACACGTGTCTACGGTTAGCACTTTTCTCTGAGGGCTATGTCCATTAAATTCCTTCCATTTTGTTTTTAACAGTCCCTCGATATTACTCTCTTTTATATATATATATATATATATATATATATATATATATATATATATATATATATTTATATATATTATATTTTTTAACAATACAGACTATTTCAACTGCGATCTATGACCTTAAACGGTGTCGTTCCTAATACTTTATATGTTCAAATCTTATTTTTAGATATTTCTTATGATTTTTTATAAATCTTGTAATCATCAGTCATACTACTATATTCAAGCTTTGTCCACAAGATACTGACATTAAAGTATATTTATTATTATTTTTATAACTATTGGGCACCCTATACAGTTAGGGGGCCAGGGCACAGTAAAAAGCTCTAAAGGTTCTGTTTCAGCTTTCTACTGTCGCCAGGGTCTCCCAAGCAAGGCGTGTTCTACAAAAAACACACACCAAACACTTTGAATTTTCATCCTTTTTAATGATCAATTTGTCTCTTGAGGTATGCAACCACCATCACATTAATTGACATTCTGGTTGCATAATAATAATCAGTATCTTTATACGATTGACAATCAACAGCAAGTTGATGAGAGAAGATAAAGAAACATAAAGCTGAATTTATAGTTTGACGGACTGTAAATATAGACGCACTGCAAAAAGATCAAAAATGTATGTACTCTTGTTTATACATGATCGTAAACGCATGATGTAACGTAAGTGAAAAATACTGGAACGAACGAGTTAGCCAACTTTCATCTTTTGCAGTGCGTTTCTTCCATAGAGGAACTAAAAATAAAGAGAGTTGTCAAACCTGCAGTAAAAGTTGGCACCACGTTCAGACAGTGGCGACATATCTCGCAACTGGCCGAACCAAGTACAGTTGGTAAAACCGATTGAGATAAGGCGGGTTTTTCAAATGTGTTACTTTTATATGATTGATATGGTATATATTTTATGAGTGATCGATTTGCCATTCTTGTATTCCATATGAATGGTTGTATCATATAAAATACTGGAATGGCAAATCGATCACTTATAAAATATATACAGTAATGATTCGTAGAATCTGTTAGTTCGTTCGTGGTTAACATAAAGTTCCAAAGTAAATCTTTATTTCATGATATCAAGAACAAAATTAAACATCTTATAAAACAAGATAATAAGTTGAACACTATAAGAACACATTTTATTGTATCTAGGACAATGTACAACTACAGACAAAACAATAATAAAACTCCGAAAAACAACAAAATTAAAAATATTCCTCAGTCGCTTATCATCAAATCAACCAAAATAAGAAACATATTACATTTACAACAAACCTTCAATAATTTTGTTAATTTATTAGCACAAAAGAGACCATGTACTTCGTACTTCCTCAAATGGTGATAGGAAATGAAAACTGATGGATGGAAATAAGTACCAGTTTGTGAAAAAATTTCTGCAACTGATGGATGGAAATAACTATCAGTTTGTGAAAAGCAGCTTATATTTTACCTTGTGAAAGAATATTTCGAGGAATTTCAGCGTCAACTCGAATAACATTCCATTTTCGACGTTGGGTTCATAATTCAAGTCCATGTATAATTTCTATAATTAATTTTTCGATGACAATTAACAGTAGAATTATTCTGAAATTATTACGTGGTTTGTCATTTTCTGACAAATGTCGAAATTGGAAAATTATCATGTCGCCAGTCGTCTGTTGATTGCGGGCAGCGCCTCCATGCGCGACTGGCCATACCAAAAACTTGGTGGTCAAGATCGCCAATGTTTCAGTCTCTTTATTTTTAATTTGTCTATGCTTTCTTGCGTCCGGACAAACAAAAGAAAGAATTCTGTGTGTGTGATGTCTGTGTGAAGCAAACCTTCATATATTTCATACGGAAAATGAAGCATAAATAAATATTTAGAATATTATAATCCAAACCAACACAGGCTGTTTATGATCGAAGAGAGTAAACGTTATCTGAGTAGACAATGGTGACACTAATAGAAAGAGATGAAAGATGATTTGTGCGTCATGGTCACTATTCTCTCTGGACAGTGGCAGATCTGAGATTTACAGGTTACAGTTTTGTTTCGTTAGTTTGAGTTTTGGCTATATTTTCATTAAAATTTGAAAATTTGATATTTCAAGTCATAATGTTTAATTCGATTAGGAATAACATATTCAAGTTGACATATCTGCTCTTGAATGTATTTTGGACCACTCTGTATGTTGACGCGTTAACGCTACAAGATTCTGATTGGCTAGAGCTTATTAGCACCTCCTACTCAGATAACGTTTACTCTCTTTCGCTTATGATTCCATATAATTTGTAGGTCACTCATCACCTGTACCCACGCGCAAAAATTCCGTTCCGACGATTTATAAATTTAATAATATATTACAGTCCGTTTGATACGTATATAGTGCGTATACGTTTACAGCCGTCTAACTATCCAGATTGAAACACTCATTTATTCATGAGAGTATATGGTTTCAGCACAGTTGGTAATTGATTATTTTCCAATAGTCTCGCGGTTTGTTAGACGAATTCGCGATGATATCGTTGAACACGTCTTTTTCTGCTTTTGTAATTGCAGAGCGGTATTTTTTTATACGTTCTGTAAGCTTTATTGTCGTTTTCGTTTTTTGAGACATCGTATACTTGTTTTATGCCAGCGAAAGATTTTCTTATTTCTCAAAGATTGATGTCGAAAAAAATTAATGGAGCTTTATTCGCCGAAATGTTTTTTAGTGGTAAATGTTTGTGAATTGAATTCTGGAGAGTATTTACGAAATATGCAGAAAGATAGTGTGGATCAGCCGTTGGGTTGTCGAATATGAAATTCCAATAGATTCCAATAGAAATGCTCCGTGCAGTTATAATACTTTTTCTAATGGTTTCCGTATATGAATTGATGTCGATCGAGATGACCTGGCCAAAGTGATCTGACAAATTTGGATCGGGAATTCGAGTATTGTAAGTGTTTGGGTTTATATTAGTTAATATATTATCAATTGCATGCTTTTTAGTTCATAAAACAAGGATTATGATTCAGGTATGATAATTTTTTTTTTAGTTTTTCAAATTTTGTCATCACCTAAACGAAAACGATAAACTGTAACGATTACAATTTTCAGATTCGGCATTTATATCATCACAAAATTGAATTATATCGATAGTTTTGAAGAATACTTCGTATTTTACAAAAATAGTTACTCCACCATGTTTATCCTGCCCTCCTGTGCATGCGAGTTAGATATGACCTTTTGATTTTATTTTCTGTTTTTTTTATTTTCTTTATCTCATGCACATACCTATGTACCTTGTATTTCTTGTATTTTGTATCTCAATTTTGAATAAGTATTGAGTACCTGACGACTGTGAAAATTTTTGAAAATTTTTATGAATAAACTATCTATCTATTTACGTTTCTACAAAAATAATTTACTAGAGTGTAAGAATATATATTTACACACGGTAATGTTCGATTGGATAAAAATGTTCTGAGATGCACACTAAAAGTATAGACAAATTCTCATCCTCAAAAAAATACCTTATTCGCGAGATATAGTATATGTTCAAATGAAATACAGTAGTTTGAGCATGTTGAATGCGAAATTTGGTGCAATATGGGAGTTCCGCACAAATCAACTTCAAAAAAACCTTCGGAAACTTCTGCCCCTCCAATTGTCATAATTTCATCATGGTTGTGTAGAGAATCACAAACTGAGTATGGTGGATCATTTATTTTTATTCTCAAAGTATTTATATTTTTGTATATAAAAAAGTTATATTAATAGAGAATTTTGTGTCTATATCTCAGTGTTGGTGCCTGTCCCAATCAGGATTTCGTACATTATCGATTGAAGTTGCAAATGAAACCAGCATTTTATCACAAACCACCGTCCATATTTACGTACTCTATTTCTCACTTTCATTTCAAAATTCCCGCCATGTTACAATATGTTAAACCCTTATTACACTATGCCTTTTTCGTGCCTATTTTTGTGCCTATTTTCATCAAAGAGAGTAAACGTTATCTGAATAGGAGGTACTAATAAGCTCTAGCCAATTAGAATTTTGTAGCATTAACCCGGCAGAGTGACGTACATGGACATGAGTACAGGTGACCCACGTAACATATACATTCACAAGCCTGTAATTATCAGATACCAGAGTGCAACCACCATTACATTTAATTGACATTCTGGTTGCATAATTGGTATTTTTATACGATTTTTAAGAACAATTAGGCTAATTGTCCTTTAAAGTACCATTAGCAGTTTTTGTGTGTTGCACCAACTTTAAGAGACTCTTAAAGCATCCATTAAAACAGCATTAGATAACTGACCAAACTCCTTCCCTTAAATCTTTAAATTGTTCTATAACCTCAAATATTTCCCAATATTTGATTTTTCTTAATTAATATAGTGCCTGGAGATTTGTGACTTGCAAAAATGGAAAATTTTGATGAGGTCCTGGTGGAGGATTTTCTATAAGTGCGAATTTACACGATCCAATAAAATTGATCAATAAATTGAACAATAAAATTGACCAATATGGGTTATATTTACACCTGACAATTTATTGATCAATTTTGGCAACAGTTTTTACTCAGGAATACCAACATACTGACAAGAAATGGTTCAACTATAGGAAAAGTTCCGAATATTATTCAATAGCTTATTGAATTGTCTCTGATCCTGATCCATTCTTAAATATCGTTTGAATTGATTAGGATCTGCACTCTGAAATTTTTCGTGAATTAATCTCGTTTCCTTTCCCTCTTTTCTCAATCCAAGATCTAATCCACCATCTTCTACATCTCTGTCTTTTATATTCAGCAATGCACAATGCTGCGAATGTGATGCAACGTAAATTTTTTTTTTTTTCGCACTATCATTTTTCTAGCGGTTAGGGTAGTGTATGTGAAATCGCGTAAATAATAACATACCTATAACCTGAAAATCTCTGTTCTAGCAGGCATCTAATTCATGGCCAAAAGTTACTCAAATTGTCACTAAAATTGATGAAAAATTAGAACCGATTCCAAACTCATCAATTTATTGGTCAAGTTCAAATTGACAATTTTCTGTTTACACCTATCAATAAAATTCAAGGTCACAAAATTGACCAATTTATTGGATCGTGTAAATTTGCACTAAGACGATTTAGAAGTCCTTGATTTCGTCGATATGGGCTACCCAAGACGCATTTTTCTTGGGTCCATTACTATGAAGGGATGTCACAAATGGACTTTTTCAGAAGGCTAACAAAGCCTACAGTCAAGACCACAGAACTCATAGAACTAGAAGGCCAATACCGTTTTGCTGGAACGAGCCCTACTGTACTGCATGGTACACACATGAGCATGCGCAGTAACACCGCTGTCATGACAGGGTCGGTTTCAGTGAAATGTATGACCTCTATTAACTGAAACATATTGACTTTGACGTGAGAACTTTCTAAAGATGGGTACTTGAGCTCAAATTGAATAGTGGAGTGCAACTGAAATTTTGAGGAATTTCTGGAACTAATCTCCGTAAGGTTTGGGGAAGAAAGACTTGTAAAAGAATACTTCACTTCACTGAATTATTTATTTGACATGAACTAAATGTATGCAGTATTTCACAGGATATAATATTTCATTTCAAAGAGAATTTGGTTTTATGCATTTCAAGTGAATGGGTAGGTATGATGGGGACAGAATAACAATCACAATTGACGTCTCCCTTGCAGTTTTGAAGTTAAATTAAAAAACAATTTTCAAGGATTTAGTGCCTAAACAAATATTTTGGCACAAATTAAAAATATTTTGAGGGATTTGAATGTGAATGCTATGACAATAGCGTGTCCCAAAAACTATGCAACAAATGGAAACGTTTTCCATGATATAACAATGAAATTTATCCTTGATAAAAGTTGGTGCCCATCAAGAAACCTGTAATGGGCTATCGAAAATAAATGTTGAGTTTTTCGTTGGTTAAGCGAATCCGTTTGTTACAAGCTTTTATTTAGTTTAACTTGTTAGTTTGTTCGGATCAAATATTGCAAGTGAATTTTGACAGACTTCTAGTCGTCCGATTAGTTTGAAATTGGGCAGGTGTTCATAATTTCGGTGACAATGCATTATGGAATTTTAGTTAGAGAAAAAACAAAATGGCGGCTTCAAGATGGCGGACAATATTTGTAATTATGGTCCGATTTGATAAAAAAATGGTATTGTGGGGGATTTCGGGGTCGGAGATAATGAATTTCTTGTCAAAATTCAAGATTGCGGCTCCAAGATGGTGGATGAATTTTGTGATAATGGTCAGATTCGATTCAAAATTGGTATAAGGGGGTTGTCGAGGTCAGAGATTATGAAATTTTTGTCTGAATCCATAAATTTAAGATGGCGTCCCCAAGATGGAAGACGAGTTTTGTGATTATGGTCAGATATTATTAAAATTGATGTATGGGAGTTTTTGGGGTTGGAGATCATGATTTCTTTCAGCTCAAAACTTACAGGGAAAACACCTTGTAATAACGATGCTCTACTAGAAATTAACAGATTAAGGCGAACTAACTAAAAAGCAAAAAATAAAATAATTGATAAAAAAATTTTTAAAGGCAAGTTTTTATTTAAGCCGTGCACTAAAATGTATGAAATAAGTTTAAGTCATCGCTGACAATGATTTAATTATTTTTTGTTGAATTATTTGGTTTCAAAAAGCTTGTTGCGCGAATTGTAATAAAATTAACACTTTGACAAGTTGTTACTTATCAATCAATCATTTATAAACACTTCGCGCGACAAGCTTTTTGAAACCAAATAATTCAACAAAAAATAATTAAATCATTGTCAGCGATGACTTAAACTTATTTTATACGTTTTCGTACACGGCTTGTGGGTAGTTCGCCTTAATCTGTTCATTTCCCAAAAAAAATTAAATTAAATTTTTTTTTTGGAAAAAAATTTCTTTAAAAAGGTTTTTTTTTACGTGCACGCATACATAAAATCCATTGGAAATAATTCATTGTCATCCAATGGACAACTCAGATTTATAATATCAAAGGTATACTAATAAAGTTGATTTTTTATAGATAGATAGATAGATGTTTATTGGTCATACACCAATTTTCATTGGATTGACAAGTCAAGAACAATACAAATATAGTGGGCGGTATGTCACCATCAACTTTTTTTATCAGGGATATTTTTTTTGTTAAATCAATAATGACAAAGTTTTCCATTTATTGCGTACTTTTTGGTACACGGTATAAATACAAAAAAATAAAAAACTATTATTTAAATAAAACATAATTTATTGGTATAATATTATTGATGTGAAAAAAGTATCAGTTTTCAATTCCCCCTTACATTTTCTGTTTGCAACCTAGCAATACTATGGTAACGTATTTTACTGTAAATTTTTACAATAAATTTTATCAATTTCATTTTATGGTTCATCTCGTACATAGATATATCAAACACATGGTTATCTAATTCAGAAAACAATTTTTTATCTTCGAAAAGAGTTCCTGAAATAGTAGTTACAAAAACATCCATAAACTTTTTTTCTTGCGGAATTAAATTGTTCGTCAGACCCATTATTTGCTTAATATTTCTTCCTGTAAACATACAACACTTCACAATATCTGCAGAAGGCTTGAATAGTCCAGAAAAAGAGGCAGCTCTGTTTTTTCTATGTAATAATTTGAAGTAATCTAGATCTACACTTGCTTTTCTCTCTTCTTCTAGTATGTTTGAGACTTTTCAGGTATCCTAAGGCTTTTTCAAAAAAAGGATGCCAAAAATCTTTGTTGTCTTCCTTTATTGGAACCTTGTAGAATTTTTCCAATGGATTTCTAGAAAGCACCATGCAATGAGACATCTTGAAAACACTGGTCAATTATACTCTGAATATACTAAAAACTAGCGTGGTCTCTTAAATACTACACGATAACACAATGAAAACAACACAAAGAGTATATAATAGGATAGGACGGAATTAAAAAACACTGAAGCAAGAACACAAATGAACAACAAACGCAAAACCGGCCCTGAAGAAAAATGGCGTCAGACTAACTAACAGTTGCTGACATTAACAGCGTTGCCAAATGAGTTTGTAGGAAATCATAATTCTTATTAGGGTTAAATCAGTTGTTATATGCTACACTTATCTTGTATATTATCTTCTGAATACATATAACAAAAGAACTTAATGATCCTGAGTAATCGATAGTTGATGAGTTTCGGCTCTTTTAATGGGAATATAATGTAATACATTACATCATAATGTCATTATATTAGATTCTCATACAAGTACATGAACTGGCAATGTTGTTGATGATATGCGCATGATTACGTGTGTCCCATCTATACATGTTGTTATGAATCATATCAATTTCTTCCACTTATATTAGCCTTCTAGTTCTATGAGTTCTGTGGTCAAGACACTTCTAACCCAAATTGAGAATCAATTGGAGTGTCCAGATGATAGGTAGGTCAATAGTAAATATAAGCATATAGAATACCAGTTTTGAAGATAGCTGTTATGTCTGGCTATTTTAAAACTACATGGGTATAATATACGTACTGCTTTTCTCAAACAAAATTATTTTACTATTTTTATAGACATATTGAGGGAACGAAAAGTTACTGACAAATCGAATCATTTTTTCTAGAGGAAATATAATTTGGTGAACGCAGTAACTTATCGGGGTGAACTAATTAGTTTGCCCTTTCTACACTTGTATAGATTTTCCTGATTATATTTTTATTTTCAGACTGTGGAAGGTTACCCAAAAAACATATCAAGAAACATTGTTCCTCCACAAAAAAAACACATTCATTCAATGCTATATTAATGATTTACCAAGAGATGATTTATTTGCAGGCCGGCAAAGAGATGGTTTATACTTGTCGATATTTCAAAAAAATCAAAAGCCACCTTCAAAAATGTTGATATATGTATTACTGGAAGGCTATATAATAATATACCAAGAGATGACTGATTTGCAGGCCGCCACAGCGGTAGTTTATACTTGTTTTTCGAAAAAAATGTAGACCCACCATCAAAAATGTTTAGCCAAGTTCAGAGTTGGTATATGTGTTACTGGAAGGCTATATAATGATATACCAAGAGATGATTGATTTGCAGGTCCTCAAGGGGTAGTTTATATTGTTTTCGAAAAAAGATGATTGATTTGCAGGCCGTCGAAGGAGTAGTTTATATTTGTGTATCGAAAAAAATCATAACCCACCCTCAAAAATGTTTAGCCAGGTTCATCAATCATCCATTGGTATATCTTTATATAACATAATATCTATATCTTTATATAACATAATATCAAGTTTTCCATTTGTTTTCGACCATTTTCTGTTGAATTGAATTCCCATTGCAATTTCAAATCTTCAGCCATTTTATCTTCTTTCCTCTTCTGAATAAACTGTATCTGCAAGGTTAAATTTCCTTGATCTGTGAAGAAAAATAAAATAAGTTTGCAAGAATGATCCTACTACCCAAATACATAAAAAAGTTATGAAAACTTCCAAAATTGGTCTTTTATACAAACTGTTCAGAAGTTTTTCTTAAATTCATGATGATTCCTCTCTTATCCAATAGCTATGGAAATGAAGAGAATTAACAGAAAATACTACTAACTCCAACTATGTGACACAACAATCGAAGAAATATTGAGGACTAGATAAAATCATATAGAGTCAAAGGCTGAATTTCAGCGTTGGTAAAGAAAGCAATTTTATGCTTTGAAAATCTTTAAATATAATGATCCCTGATATTTTCCTCTTTCTGTTTCTGGTTTTATCGAAACATTTGAAAAACCATTATGATGTAGTGGGACTATATATATATATATATATATATAGTTAAGCCAACATTTATAATATAATTCTTTATTCTCAAACCATGCATTTGTAGTCGTCCTGAGGAAGGCAATAAACGTTGCCGGTAGCTCGACGTATTCCAAAGAGTATTTCCAATCAATTAACCTCCTGAGTGCAAACTCATATATATATAAGATCCGTAGAACATTTCAGAAAGGGAGTAAAAGCACTCCTGTTGGATAAACCCTATTATAGTTTACAAGAATTTTATAATGATGCATTCTAACTCAAGCTTGTTTTAATATGTTGTAAGATGAATATGTTGTGAGAGTCATGTGCTAGATTTTATATATTGTTGTAGGTATGAGACATTCTAGTACAATGTCGGTGTCGACTTATTGTCCCATTTCTTCTTTTTGTGTGTGTATTTTACTTAACTTAATTTAAGATTGTTTTAGGTCCTTACTTTGTCAACAAGATTTTGTATCTTTGAACAATAAAGCATATTCATTCATTCATTCTTATATGATATATATATATATATATATATATATATATATATATATATATATATATATATATATATGACAAAGACTTTTCTTTCAATCATTGAGACCTAATGAAAGATACATCTGACTGCAACCCCAAGATAGTTTGAATCATGTTTTAAACGAACCAGTCATGATAATGAAACTATCTAAATATATATATATATATATATATATTATATATATATATATATATATGTATTCTTTGTTTACTCAAAAAAAGAGCCTTAATCCATCTATGTATTTTTTATTTGATACGACGTTTCGACATTGTTTATGTCATCTTCAGGTAAATTCTTAAAAATAATGTAAAACATGTAGAGTTAAAAACAGAATACGTTACATAACATCAAACAAATACGATTAAAATCAGACATCACAGCATTGTCTAAACATGAAAGGAAAATCAACGTAAATTCGATTTTGACAAGGTTGAAATTTTGCAAAAGAAAAAAATAGTAATGAAAATAAACTGATCTTTACATTTTGACACGAAAAAGTCTTGCATAAATTATAACAATAGAGCCCACATACTACAACTAAATATGTCAAACACTCCAATGTATTAAAAAAAATGGGGAAAAACGATAACAGATAAAACAAACTCGATACTAGCAATCTCAGATATTCAACAATGTTAATTCCATTTGTGAAATATGAACACGAATTGATTTGTTTGATACTATGAACAGGATGTTCATGAAATCAGATGTGGAATCATCGCGACTGAAAATAAACTTCAGTCACTATCTTCCATCGTTCAAGATAACCTCTTGTGGGGTATTCATGTTGAAAAAGGAAACATTCTCAATTGAATAGAAATATTTTTCTACGAATTGAAAAATCCACGATAAAAAGGTTTTTTTTTTAATGTCTAACCGAAAACAACTACTTTCCTGGCTGAAGCCACGCGTGACATTGAACTACATCTTATATATATTCTAAAGACCAACCAAAAAAATCTGAAACTGAAAATTTGCATTTTTATTCTGATAGTTATTTGATTTTCTATTCCAGTCTAATTAGAACTCATTGAGTTAGGGTCCTTTCAGAATATCTATCAGATGGAGTTCAATGTCCAGCGTGGCTTTAGCCGGGAAGTAGTTGTTTTATGTTAGACATTCACAAAAATAACTTCATTTTATCGTGGATTTTTCACTTTACAGAATAATCTTTCATTATTTCAATTGAGAATGTTTCCTTTCATACACGAAACATGGAAAAAATAACTGTTGAATTATATTGTAAGTTTTGAACGTCTCTCTGAATTTTAGTCATATTTGTTTGATGTTATGTAACGTATAATGTTTTTAACTTTAGATGTTTTACATTATTTTTAAGCATTTACCTGAAGATGACATAAACAATGTTTGTTGAAATGTCGTATCAGATAAAAAATACATATACTGACTAAGGCCCTTATTTCGAGAAAACAACGAAAATAAACATAAACAAAGAAAATAAACGTGTGATCAAGAAATTATAAAATATATATATATATATATATATATATTTGATTCTGATATATTTTTTTAAGAAAAACTCCAACAATGTACAAAAAAAATTTATGACTTCCATTCAGACAACAAGAAATACCCCAAATTTCATTTCAATTGAAATTTAAGTTTCACCTGTCAGAGAAGAACACCAAAAACTCATTCAGAGTGAAAACTTTAGAAGATCTTATTTTAAGAAAAAAATCATACATTTCAATCTAAGAGTGGTTTTCCATCAAGAATTTGACAAATATATACTTTTTGTTACATACTCAATGGGACAAAATGTTCAGAAGAGATTTTCCTGGTAGAAGCTGTAAATGATTATATATCTAGGTGAAATATTATTTCGATGTGATGCAAAGATATTTGGCATATGCAATATGTGTATCAAATAAGGTAAAGATCGATCAACCACTAAATATAAAAAAAACTATTCCAATCATTATTGAACGTCAACCAGAAATTTAGATATATTTTTTTAATATACCACGTTTATAAAACGGACTAAAAAGACATCTTGATGAGATGATGACAGAGACATATGGCAAATTTCAGGTTTATTTCATTTAGTTTAAAATCGATTGCTCTTTACTATTATTATTACAGACAAACAGACAGACATGTAAGCGAGTTGATATTGCATTGTCATCCAGTTCTGAGCTATGTTTGAAGATGAAGTATCTCATCGGGAAGTTAGTTTAAATGGATTGCTATCATTATTATTACAAGATTTGTACCGAACGGACAAACAGACAACGAAAGCGAGTTAATATAAACATGGTAAAATACATAAAATCAACCCTTTAATTTGTTTGTTTTCAATTTCAGGGGAATGTATGTGTCATACTATTTTATGTATTCTAACGATGTTCAGTAGGTTATTTATTAATTTATTTGTAATTCATTCAGTTGTTACATTGAGTGACTATTTGGAAGACAGTTAAATTCAGTGCTCGTTGACTCATCGATCATTCTGTTGGTGCTATGGAGATATTGTGTAATCCTAACCTCGGTAAACGTTCTACAGACAAAAAAACAGAAATACAGACAAGAAAGCGACTTAATATTGCATTGTCATCTAGTTCTGAGCTATGTCTGAAGTTTCGAAACTCATCAGGAAGTTAGTTCAAAATCGATTGCAAGATTTGTACCGAACAGACACGAAAGCGAGCTAATATAAATGTGGTAAAAATCAGTCATTTTGAGAACCTCTACAACTATAAATTATCACCTAGTAGTGTATGCCAATATATACCTCAAATGATCCTGTGTTGTCAAGGACGTATTGGCTTTTCTTCATCCACCAACAGGAAAGGACACAGAAATACTGAATTTTCCCAGATATGCTGAATTTTATTTCATATGCGGAAT
Source organism: Gonioctena quinquepunctata (assembly GCA_018342105.1). Taxonomy (NCBI): domain Eukaryota; kingdom Metazoa; phylum Arthropoda; class Insecta; order Coleoptera; family Chrysomelidae; genus Gonioctena; species Gonioctena quinquepunctata. Next base: position 28,564 of record JAFIRS010001619.1, read on the forward strand.
TTGCCTCCTGAAAATTTCAAGAATAATTAATTTCCACACTGTGTCAAGTGGAATATAAAACACAAATGTACCTAGTAAAATTTCGATGGGAATGATTGAAAAGTTGATTTGTTGAAAATATAAACAGGATGTTCATAAAATCAGATGTGGAATCATCTGCGACTGAAAGATAAACTTTAGTCACTATCTCCATCTAAGATAACCTTGTGTTTCATAGTTGAAAGGAAATTATTGAATATTGATAGAATTTCTGAATTGTAAAACACGATAAATTAAATTTAATCGTGTTTTTCAATTCACAAAAATATTTTATCAATATTAATTGAAATGTATTCATAATCATTTTGAAAGCTGATTCTTCATTTCATACCTTCAACAATATATAATATCAATTTAAATGAAAAATTATTCATGAATCATATTTGAATACTATTGAATTATCATTTAATATTATGAGTTAAATTATTGTGTAAATTATATATGCTGAGTCCCTGTCATGATAAGGTTATATCAGCTGAAAATTAATCCAATTGGCTTTCGAATTTCAGAATCCCCTTTCAGAAATTATTATTTTATTTTTCACTGAATTATTCTTTGACTTTCTAATATTAGCTTTCGAATTTCAGAATCCCCGAAGGATTGTGGAAGAGGTGTTTTCATTCATTATTTTGAAGTTCCGCAGTTATATATTTTTCTATGTTTATGCAAAAACCAAAACTTTATTGAACTATATTTAGTGAAAAAACGGCAATAAAATGTTATTGCACTCATCTGTCATTCTACTACAGCGTTTTGTGATCATGACAAACTCGGCCTGACGGCCTCTCGGCCAACTTCATGTCGAGTGCAATAAACACTTACTTTTTGCACTTGTTGCATAAATAACTATTTGATATATCTAGTCACAAAATGAAGAACATCAAATATAGTGTTAAATATTTTGAATTTCAGAGTGTAACATTAAATGGGAATATTTTTGAAAAACAAGTTTACATTCGGGAAGGTTGAGAGATGATCTAATTTTATTATCCAATTGAAAATAAACATTTTTGTTCAAGAATATTTTTTTAACCACAGTTTTTTCAATGAAATTCCAACATAATCATTCAATCAATATCTTACCTCTTCTGACAATATTTTCCTTGTGTTCGTAGATTTTTGAAAGCATGCAGGTTTCCTTCTGCTGAGTGAAATTGAACCAAACCCTTTCATTCTGATTTTCAACTGACCGAATGTTTTCATTCCTGTTGTTTGCTGATGTGGATAACAAAATCTCAGAACTCCTGAAATTAAAACATGGGTTTTAAAAAATTTAATCAATACAAATAACTGATATCCACACTGTCATGATAAGGGTGTATATCAGCTAGAAATATGAATCCAATGAAAACATGGGCATCCCAAATAAAATATATGAAACTGGAATTTTATTTTTTCTACATAATTGTTTTTAAAATTGTTTTCAACCACCAATTTAGTTGCAAAGCAACTCTCAAAAGTCAGAGACTTGTGTGAGTTAAGAAGACGGGGACCTTAGCTTTTTGAATGTCATCCGAAGCACTACTCGGCTAGTAACCGTGGACAGTCTGAAGGATTGGTATCTGGCTACCAAGAATGTTCGGTTGGTCACCTATCTCCTCCCGCTCAACGAAACTACAGAAATAAATTTGTAATTCATTAGCCTAGCCGAGATTCGAACTCGGACCATCTGGACATCAGACAGCGCATCTACGCTCACTACCACCAGTCCAGTTTGTTATAATTCTTCCATTTTTTCCACAGAAATTATTATTGAATTTTCTCACTGAATTATTCTTTGACCTTCTAATATTAGCTTTCAAGTTTCAGAATCCCCGAAGGATTAATTCATTAAAATTATTTTGAAGTTTGGCTGTTTTATATTTTTCTACGTTCATGCAAAAACCAAAACTTTATTGAACTATATTTAGTGAAAAAACTGGTTCTTTATTGCATTAGTGCAATAAAATGTTCATTGCACTCATCTGTCATTCTACTACAGCGTTTTGTGATCATGACAAAAATAAGAGTTTAGATCGACGCTATTTTTAGTGCATTTTCTGTGATATTGTATCACATTTCAAACAATTGCATATTTCATATCATTTTCAATCATATTTATTGCATACTGGATCACGGAATTACTAAAAAATAAATTTATCTAAAATGAGTTGAATTGTTCCTAACATAGGTATTAGTTCCTAACTTTCTCAATGCAAATCGATAGTGCTAATTAATTATCAAATTATTTTGCTATTAAATTAAGCTTTTTATTTTCCCACACTTAGTGCCACCTAAATAAAACATTTTTTTTTTGCATGAACGTAGAAAAGATACTGTATGCAACTCATGCAAAAAGCGTTCATTGCACTCGACGTGTTGTCCAACTCGGCCTGATGGCCTCATCGGACAACTTCACGTCGAGTGCAATAAACACTTACTTTTTGCACTTGTTGCATAAACAACTATTTGATATCTCTAGTAACAAAATAAAGAACATCAAATGTAGTGCAAGATATTTTGAATTTCACATTAAATGAGAATATTTTTGAAAAACTAGTTTACATTCGGGAAGTTTAAGAGATGAACTGTTTTTTTCAATGAAATTCCAACATAACAATTCATTCAATATCTTACCTCTTCTGGAGAAGAAATTTCATCCATTGGTCATATTACAAAAGTACCTAGTGACAATATTTTCCTTGTTTTGGTAAGATTTTTCTGAAAGCAGGTTTCCTTCAGCTGAGTGAAATTGAACCAAACTGATATCCCTTTCATTCTGATTTTCAATTGACCCAATGTTTTTATCCCTGCTATTTGCTGATGTGGATAACAAAATCTCCGAACTCCTGAAATGAATACATGGGTTTTAAAAAATGTAATCAATACAAATAACTAGGTGTGCTAGCCAACTATAAGTAATTTATTTTCATAAGATGAATAATTTTTTTCAAAAATGAATAAATAACCTACTCAAAATGTTTATATATATATGTTCTCTACTCGCTTCATCAAACTTTTCATTTTTCAACTAACCTGAAACTCCTCTGAATTGTTTGGATTTACGGTAAATAGGGTTTTCGTAAACTTAGTTTGAGGATACCTTCAGGACTCAATCTGATTTTATTCTTTACCACAATATATATCATCCTGCCTAAATAAGTGCACACTGCAGGCACAATTTTTGTCACTCAATTGATCTTTGACTCCTTCCTCTCATCGTGCCTCGCAAGAGTGAGCCTGAAAAAATAAAATTGAAGTGTTTCAGAAATCAAATAGCATTTAAATTGTATTGTTCTATCATTGTCTAAAGAGACAATGGTATTATATACTATATTTTACTTACATAAAATGTCATTTCAGTTTCACAAGATGGAACCATGCACTTCATTTCACAATTGAACAAGCCAAACACCAAAAGCAAACAAGAATCAAATTCTAGGCTGACAGTGTCTTTCAATGCCATTTTCGTCGTAATCAAATATAAATATAACCTAAAATAAAATTTTGGGAAAATACTGATTTGTTGTAACGGCGGCGACACCAAGGAGCGAAAAGCCGAAGCTTCGATTCTTCGAGTATATGTAGTAATAAAGTAAAGAAAACTGAACTGTTTGTCGCTGTCTGCCAGAATGATTGAGGGCAATGGCCAAATTGCCAAATCTACTTCTTCCACATCTTTGACGATTTCGGAGTGGACTGAACATTGTCCGAATAAATTGCTCAGTAGAGTTGCTCTTCAGTGTTGACATCTACTCAACAATCATTCGAATCAGATCGCGATCTAAGAAATCAAGCAGGCCATATTGTCGCACGTTTGATCCCACACATTTTCAGATATGAGTGCATACACCAGGGTTTCTAGAGATCTTAGTATCCATTTGATCAATGAGGTGTTTAAATTCTTCTTCTCTAGTTGATCTGATGATGGAGTTATGTGAGGTGTTATCCAGAGCCCCCTCTATATCTAAGAATACACCTAGATCCATTTCTTTGGCGAGTATGTATTTTCAGTGCTCTCACCTAGGCATCGTAGATCATTAATTGTAGATTAATCTGCTTGATAGGCGAAATGTTTTTTCTGAAGCGGGCTGTCCGAAAAGGAGTTCACTCATATAACAATCTATAGTTGTCTCCATTGTTTTCAGCATAAAGGATATGAGACTGATGGGGCGATGAGAGTTCATCTGCTGGACGTCTCCCAGTCTTTAGTATGAACACTACTGCGCCTCCCTGCAGGCTTTCGGTATGTTACCGGGTGAGCACTTTCGTCTCCAACAATCTTGGATCCAGAAAAGTGTGTTTGAATGAGTACACTTATGCTTTCCTTCAGGTTTTCTGTACTCCCACCGTACGGCTTTTTGATCAGACTAATACCGTTAGTATATTCTCTGAATGGAACTCTCTGGAGGCATCGAGCTGGGGCTAGTTTTTTAATCCCCTTACATTTTTTTCTCATATTCTTTTTTTAGATTTTCCGAGTTTTTTGTTATAGAGTTGTGTGCATTAAAAAGTCGTACAGCAGTTATAGGCTATTGTGAGTCAGGCTTGTCAATCTTAATTGAACTTCCTATCGACTTTGACAAAACTTTGACAAGTCTTTGACAAGTAGTGTCAAAATTTTTGTCAAATGTGTACGTGTACTACTTTTTTATGAAATCTGGAACATCATAGGCAGGTTTACACCATACAACGTACGACTTTTTTATGAACACAACTGTACTTGGGAAGAGCAGCTTTGAAGTATCCCCAATGTCCCAGACTTTCAACTCTATGGAAGAGTTTTCTGACTTTTTTGTGAGTTTGGAGAATTCTTTGTTTCACCAAGACACGCCTCTGCTGACCGGCCTCTGTTTTTCTCGGCAGATACTTTCACATGCTTTTGTTATAGCATTTTGGAGCTATCTGGAGGCTATGTTGAATTCCTCTGCTGAGTCGATGGATACTTGTTGGTCCGCCAGCTGACTTCCTAGAAACTCTCTGTATGCATCCCAATGGGTCAGCTTGGGTATACTTATCCCCCGAATCGTGTTTCTGATTACTCCAGGTCAAATCTTATGTGTTGATGATCCGATGTCAAGGAGCCATCAGATACCTGCCAGTTGTGAATGTGGTTTGTTATTAATGGATCTGCAAGGTATAGATCAAGAAGCCCTTTTCTAATAGCATTTATAGAGGTGGGTTCGTTATCTCTATTGACAATGTCTACATTAGTAGCAGTTGAATATTCATGAAGGAATTAACCTCGTGCCCGAAATGTCTGTGCTTCACTATGTGATGTGGCACGTGTTCGAATCGCAGCACTGAAAGAAGGGCCTATTTCTGTGTCTCTTGGAAAGTAGGCCGAGGCAATAACAAGTTGCCTCTTGCTTGTTTTAGCTAAAATCGATAAAAAATACCAATTAAGGATCATTGTTACCTTAGAAATTTGCCAAGTTGAAAGCCTACTAATACCTATTATTATTTGGAGTTATTTCTTCCCTCCAGTATCGTATTGTGGCAAATCACTCATTCACCCTTCTTGAGGAGAAAACTCTCCAACCCTCGGTTGGCACATCATTTCATTTGAATCTACCTTATGGTTTTTATGATAATTTAATGATAATTCTATCATACTACAGAATTACACCAAAATGGAGACCCCTCATGGATAGACTCTATATCACTCATGGCTCAATAGATATATGAAGTGGAAACTTTTCAGTAGAACGCACCGTATTACCCAAATATTCATTTTGGGAACATCAATTATTTCGGAGGTTTAATTTTTTCCCATTTTTCCGTTGGATGTCGAGAAGTGTGCATAAATGAGCTTCAAAGAACATGTAAAACTGTTTTTATGATAATTCAGTCTTGAATCGAATCGTTATTTCGTGTATCAAAAGAATTATTCTGGAAAAAAAGACATCTCATGAACAGACTCTATATCACCCATATTTCTAGAGATATTCGAATGGAAACGTCCCAATATCCATTTAGATATTCATTTCGAAAACATCAATGATAACAAAGATATGAATTTTTTGTTTGTTTGTTGAATATCAAAAAGTGTATATATCTATAGCGTATCTGTGGAAAAAAGTACAGCACCAGATTCCTTCAGGGTAAATTACCATTACAAATATCATCTACGCATAACCCATTCCTTGAATATAGGAAGAATATTGTTTTTTTTCAAACCAAACTACGTTGTACTCCAAAATTCTTATGGAAAAAATTATATTCGAAATTAAGTTATTAATTCGAGATATGTTTTAGATATTACGGAAATGTTGTCACTGTCACTAATATATTGTATATATTTTCCTAATTGATATGCATGAAATATAAAATGAGATTGTGAACTTCTTGGGTCTTCATTATGCTAAGTGAAACATTACAAAGCGAATCATCCTTATAGCGACTTTTGGCAAATATGTTATCTTATTTACTACGACGGCAACATTTTATGCAGTAGTCTCTTGCTCAGCTTAATTACCGTAATATGTAAATACACTTTATTTAAATATGAAATTTATCGAATTCCCTGTGATGTTGACAGTATCCGGAAACACATATGACTTGCTTTTGTTAGACGGTCGCGTGATAAACGTTGCTTGGTTTTGTGCAAGTTATCTAGATTGTGACTGCAATATTGAGAATTCCACTTATATTCGATGGGACTTTTCTAACTCCTTATCAGATTGACGGAATACAAAAAACTATGTGAATCACAGAGTATAAAGAGCAAAAATGTTATAATAAAATGCGGAGAAAAATCAACTGACACATCAAGGAAATCTTAAAAAAAAACAATTGGGAAAACAAATATCCAAAACAACTTTGTTCCGAAAATTGTTGGGATTGGAAGTGAATTCGAAAAACAAATACCCTTAGACCCGACACGGATACATTTGTTATATATAAAAATATCGTCAATAAATTGATTATATAATAATAATGAATATATTAATACATTATCTTCTTAATGACATGGAGAAACATATATAGAATTTGTCAAGAGATAATTTACTCAAATTAAGGAACTAGGACTATAACAACTAACACTAACATTTGGAAACTCTTCCAAGATATAAAAACTAGCTTTCAGTAGGTATTTCCTAAAACACTGCTTGAATGTTTTCAGTGTTGCCCATGATTTAATGTTGACCGGGAGATTATTGAACAACCTTTGCCCAGTCACACAGGGTGATCTATATAGAAGATTAGTTCTTGAAAATGGCACAAGTGAGTCATTTTGCTGTCTAGTATTGATAGACTGAATTTGTTCATTTGTCTCAAATGTGGTTAGGTTACAAAATACAAAAACACATACTTCGCGGTAAGGTTGAAATTTCATAAGTTTTAAAGAAATTTCGACAACCAGTGGTATGAGAGACACCAGCGATACACCGAATCAATTTTTTTTGCGAGATAAATACATCATTGAAACAGATGGATAGCCCCCAGAAACATATTCCATATCTTAGTCATAATTCGGCCTGAGCAATTGTTTTTCCGTCAGAACTGTTCTCATGTTTTTGAATAGTTAGCTGACAGAGTTTCTTTTCGATATTGGTGTCTCGCAGCGTCTTTTCCAGTCAGGACACCTAGAAACCTTACACATGGTAACTTTTCCAAAACTTTATTATTAATATTCACATGAATGATAGGTACTTGTTTCTGCCTTTTGATAAAATGCATTGACTGAGTTTTTCTGTCAATAGGTGTAGTGAGTTCATGCAGAACCAGTCATATAGACTAGAAAGAACTTCATTACATCTTTTTTTCTAAGGAATAGTTAGTTTTTTCAAGATAAGTATGGACGAACCGTCCGCATACAACGTGAAATGTAGAGATGGGCTCGCTCTAATGATGTCATTTACGTATATTAGAAACAATATTGGGCCCACTACTGACCCTTGAGGGAAACCTACACTGATGTCAAGATAAGCCGAGTTACAGGTAGTCACTGATCGCTCAGTCACCTGAGAGAAGACTAACGTACTGACGACGTACGTAAAAATATGATTTTATTCATTCCAAGGCAAGTCCCTGAACACCAATTTGAATTGAATTTTTTGTTAGGATATTATGGTTCACGCAATCGAATGCCCTTTTGAGATCACAGAAGATCCCAACAGGGCACTGACCTGCATCAAACAGATCAGTCAGGTTTTCATAAAAAGAGTGAACAGCACTGTTTGTCGATTTGTTTGCATGAAATCCATGCTGATTATCGATTATTATATGATTCAGCTTCAAGTGAAGATTCAGTCTCTCTAAATAAGCATATTCAAATATTTTTCAATTATGGAGGGAATAGTTATGGGACGATGATTACTAACCTGCTTTGAATCACCTATTTTCAGAATTGGAACGACCTGCCAGTCTTTAGGAATCGGCAAATTTACCGTTTGAAAACGCAAGGTTGACAAAATAGTTCAGAGGAGATATTATGAAAAAGACAACCTTCTTTAGCAAAAATGCTGGTATGTCGTCAAAGCCATAAGAACACTTATTTCTCAACTTATTTTGTAGTAGTTCATAGTTGTTCATTTGCATATAAGAATACAATAAAAACATTATTTGCAAAGGGTTTGAGGGTTCATTAATAGAATCCATAGCAGAACCACATGGTATATTCTTAATTATATCAGGTGCGGCATTTTTTAAACAGATTTAAAGAATTTCTATGGGGTTCTCTAGTAAGCTATTTCCATCTGATGCCAATGATATATTTTGTTTTTTGATAATTTTATAAAAAACGATCAATAGAATCATTTCTTTTTAGTAATAGCATCTACCCACAAGCAATCCTCTGTCCCGATATTCATTATTTCTAAAAGCAGAATTACTTTATCATTTCAGTATCCTATCAACAGGTGATTTTTTCTGCTCCCAATTCATTCATTCCAAGGTAAAAACTCTTTTCTAGAAACAACATTTGCACTTCAGCAGGTTCTTCATGGTCAACACCCTCCATTTTCTTTGAATCTTGATTTTCATCTTCATTATCGTTTCCTGAGTTGCTGCACTAACGTGGATCCTCATAATTGCTTCGATAAGCTGAAGCTGTTTCTTCATGTCCAGTGGCTTTTTGAACTTCATGGCGCCAATTTTAATACAAAATTATTGAAAACTCCGAGCACGGATGTGAGAAAAAGGTTGTGTTCACCTTCAGATTTGATGCGGCACATACGTTTGCCCTGCGGCATGGTGTGATAAAAACTAAACAAGCATAGTACAAAAAACAAATAATAGAGGACAACCTGACTATCTGATAAGGGCGGTATTAGTAAACAAATGAATACAAATATTAGAAGTGATGAAAGTCATCTATACTTATGGAAAAGTAGTCAAATCGAAGGGTATTCAATTGAATACAGTATGGTCGGAAAGTATGGTCAAAACATTTTCATGAGGAATTTAGATTTTTGCAGATTTGTATATTCAAGTAACTATTTTTTTTAATTCAATTGATAATGAATAGTTCTTGAAGCATACAGCATATTGATTAGAACTCCTTACTTTCAGCATATCATTTGATGAAAAAAATATATTACATAGGATGGAAATTCGGTTCCAATTTTGCGGAAAAAATATTTATTTCTAGTATAATTATAGAATTTTCTGTCTTTGAAACTACAGTAATATCCCCAGAAACCAAATAATCACTAATACGATTTCGGATGCTGGTTAATCTTCAACAAAATTCATCTACAATCAGCTTGACATTTTGAGAAAAATATTTGCAAAAATTTGAAAAAAAAATTTTAATCAACTTATTTTTTCAAGTTTGATGTCAGAAAAATAGAATATAGTGTTTGAAAAATTCCTGCAAAGATCGAACAGACACGTGAAGTGTTTGATTTTCATAATGATATGCTCTATACATTTTTGGAATCCCCGAAATCGATTGTAAGTGGAAAGAAATCCTACATTATTGTGACAAGTGGCACGTTACTGTACCAGCGGCCTTTTAAAATGATTAATTTGACAAATATAGTTATGAATTTTATTATTTGATTGCCGAGCGGTTGCCAACTCAAATTCAATTCGAAAGAATTATACACGCGTGGATTCGAGAATGCAGATAGAAAATTTTCCATAGAAATACAAAGATATTTTTTTTTACCGGAGTCTATTTCGAAATTGGAAGACATCGGTTCTTGGAGTACTAACCCTACATTTCATTCACTATCAACTAACAGATTTATTGACTCTGTTGAGGTTACTGGAGATACTGATTTATACATTTTGCCTTATATAGGGGAGTATTATCATCCATCTGGGAGTGCATTATAATTTTATGTGGCCCATTTGACTAAATGATTGTCGGAAACCCAGTGAAACCAATAAATACCAAAGTTCCTAATTATTTGACTTACTTCACCATATTCTGATTTTTTATTATTATCGACGAAGAAGATCTTTCGTGTGAATATTTTCATATTTTTTCCGAATGAATTCCATATCTATTCTCGTCTAGAAAATTTAATGTTGCCCACTTACTTATTACTACTTTTTCTATTCATGGGCAAGGTTTGTTTGTGCTTGGAAATAAATACGATCTTTAACTGTGATCGTTGACACGTTCGTAAAATATTTATGATATTCGTCGAATTTCAGAAATAATTATTTTTTCCATTTATTTTCTCTCCGAGAACTAGTGCCTTCCGGGAAAGGACAAATATGTGAAATACATTAATTATAGACGCGACATCTATAATTTGTAAATTGAAGCTCAACCTAGTGCCGTGAAATTCGAAGGCAGAAAGTTTTGTGCACATTGATAGGTATCTAACGTATTGTTGATATAGACCATTCCACGACACCAAAATTCGAGCTTCAAGAGCGTAACGAGTAACGTCAAAAAAAGTAATGGGAGAGAGTTTTGATTCAATTCCGAAAAAGTCACCACCTGCCTATAGCTTTTCCATGGTTTTCCAATTATCAGGACGGATATGTGGTCTTCTTCGAAACCAAAACTCTCAGAGAACTAGTGCCTTCCAGCAAAGAGCAAATTTGTGGAATACATAAATTATAGACGCGACATCTATGATTTGCGAAGTGAAGCTCAACCTAATTCCTGGCCGGAGACATTGTTTTACATATAATTTTGTAAGATACACGGGATATATAGATTTGAAGCATGAGGAAAGTGTTCAACGTGCAGCGCCGTAGTGGCGGAATCGGACAGACTGGTTCAGACAGTATCACTTATCCTCATACCGCTGTGATAAAAAGGTTGTCTAAAAAGTGTGATAGTTCAAATTTTTCGGTCGCAAACGTCGAAACGGAATTTGTGTTGTGATTCGGCAGGTAGAAGCTTCGTCCCAAAGAGTGGCCCAGTTTCGAAAGTGCGCGTATAATAAATGAATGACAATGAACGAGTCGGCCGCAAATAACCTCGATTCGAATGTAAATGACATGAAGAATGTAAAAAAAGTTTTCGGGTGACCACTGCTGTATTGTAGGTTGCACAAAGACGCGTTTAAGTGCACCCCTGAATACGAAATTTTATGGTTTTTCCACTGTGAATTATAAACGTGACCAAAGGGAAGAAGTTAGTGAAAAGTCCGTCTCATTGTACACTAATTAACAATTAGTATTACTTTTTTGTTGAAAATGGTTGACAAATTTGCCATAAATGCTGTATTGATATTTACTTTGTACGGTATATACTTATTCAAAGTCAATTCATAATTTCTTTGTGGATATTTGGGTTGGAAAACTCGGTGACATCAATGAATTAGAATGTATTTCCACATTGATATAAACAATTAAATTTTTCCATACCTCCTGTAATCTGAAAAACATGGATAAAACATATTTTTATTTATGTAATACAGATTCAATTTTATTTTCGCAAATTCTGACAGTAAACGAACAAGATGAAAAATATGTGGATATGTATTTATGTAGAAAATAAAACAATACTTTCAATTTTTAAGTTCGTATTGCGTCCGAAAGACATACAAGAAAGAAGGGAATTTTTGTGGCATAGTGGACAAATTCTTAAATTATTAAATTAAGGAAAAAAAGCATCCTCAAGTGGGAGTTGAACCCACGACCTTATGATTTCTAGTCATATGCTCTACTGACTGAGCTATTCGAGGCCATAGGAATCGACACACACTCGTGAATCCTTTCCCTCCACAATTTAATATCCATGTTAGAAAATGAAGCGAAGATCAAATGTACTGTCCTCGAAAAGCTCAGTCGGTAGAGCATATGACTAGAAATCATAAGGTCGTGGGTTCGACTCCCACTCAAAATGCTTTTTTTCCTTAATTTAATAATTTGTCCACTATTCCACAAAAATTCCCTTCTTTCTTGTATGTCTTTCGGAAGCAATATTTTCAACTTTAACATTATATATTTGGCTAAATCTTATCAATGGTAAGAGATCATCTTCTTGAAATCTGCTACTGAAATCGTCAAATAATGACGTTGAGTGACGGGTAATGGATCTCGACGGCCATTGATAAGTACGTTTGATCTTCGCTTCATTTTCTAATATGAATATTGAATTGTGGAGGGAAAGGATTCACGAGTGTGTGTCGATTCCTATGTCCTCGAATAGCTCAGTCGGTAGAGCATATGACTAGAAATCATGAGGTCTTGGGTTCGACTCCCACTTGAGGATGCTTTTTTCCTTACTTGAATAATTTAGTAATTTGTCCACTATGCCACAAAAATTCCCTTCTTCCTTGTATGTCTTTCGGACGCAATATTTTCCACTATAACATTATATATTTGGCCACATCTTATCAGTGGTTACAGATCATCTTCCTGAAATCTGCTACTGAAATCGTCAAATAAACGATGACGTTGAGTGACGGGTAATGGATCTCGACGGCCATTGAGAGTACGTTTGATCTTCGCTTCATTTTCTAACATGAATATTAAATTGTAGAGGAAAAGGATTCACGAGTGTGTGTCGATTCCCATGTTCTCGAATAGCTCAGTCGGTAGAGCACATGACTAGAAATCATAAGGTCGTGGGTTCGACTCCCACTTGAGAATGCTTTTTTCCTTAATTTAATAATTTGTCCACTATGCCACAGAAATTTCCTTGTTTCTAATATTTTTAATGTTCTTATTTGAATGGTTTTTTCAATAGTGTAATTTACTGCAACATTAGACATGTAAAATTCCATTAAATTTTATCAATTGTTCGTGAAAATATTTTTTCACCTCTATTCCGCTGCTTGGCTAATCACTATCGCATGTATGCTGGAATAATACATTTTTACCACCCGCATCTGACACACGTGACCCGATCGCACCAATAATGCTGCCTTTTCAACAGACTGATTCTCGAAAACAATGTGGCTTGTTAAAACCTTGTTGCAAGCACTTGCTCCATCTCGAATAACACTTTTCATCTTGACAATAAATTATATGTGAAGACTACGATGACAGGCGAATCACGTATCACGTATTCAGCACTTTGATGTAGCCTTGCGCGCTTTGTAGACGACTCACTTTAATTCGAAGGTTATACAGGCCGAATCATAACGCAACCGCAGTTTTCACGTTTGTAACAAAAACTTTTAAAGTGTTGAACTTTTAAAACACTATATTTGTCAAAGGGGCAAATGCAGATATATTGCACTATGTGGACTAATTTGCCAGAAACGCCACTGCGGCGCCACTCACAAAGGGGCTCCCACTCTATACCACTCGAATTTGCCCAAAAAAATTCATTTTTAAAAACAATAGAGAAAGATAAAAAGTATCCAACATTGCAACATAAAAATAATATTTGTACAAAACATTTCTGCCGAGGTGTGTTACCAATTGGTTATGATCTTCCCACAGAACGGAAAAAAATATGTATATTCATTCCGGTTCGAAAAAACAAAATTTTTCAGGATTGTCCATGCTACCAATTATATGTTAAAAAAATAAAAATTGAAAATGTTCCCGGCCAGAGACGAAAAGTCTTCTTAAATGAACCAATAAATCATATCGAAAAAGGAATCAAGAAATCGAACAGAACCTATATATATATAAATATATATATATATATATATATATATATATATATATATATATATATATATATATATATATATATATATATATATATATATAAATAATATATATATATATATATATAATAATATATATATTATATATATATATAGTATATTACCATGCGACCACCCTGATGAGTCAGATGGTCATAGGAGTTCATCGGTCGCGTGACAAAGTTTGCATGGTTTTATCGGGATTGTGGTGGCCGTATCCATTGGAAATGAACTTATGTTGGATGGGATTTTCGCAAACTTTCCATCAGATTTACGGAATACAAAAATATATGTGGGAGGAGACACAGTGTAGAAAGAGATTTTGTAATTTTACAGAAGGAATATTTACTGACAAAATAGGCTTTAATCAAGGTATAAAAGGGAAATCGAGATCAATTTCCAGTAATTCCACAAAAAGTTCCAGAACAAATAATAGCGCTTATAATTCAAATATTCTCTTTAGGGCTTTGTTGCCTACCAGCTTGATGACATTAGCAAAATTTGCCTGTGAATCTTGTTGAACTGAGTCGAAAGACTTTCACTTATGGTTGGACTTATACACACAGTTATTCTCATTACATTTCATCCGAAGTGGCCATTCAATTGGGTGGAAGCTCACATAAATAAACATTTATATTGAAGCAAATAGTTGATACAGACATGGAAAAAATGTGTGGTTGTCCGCTGATGATGTGGTGCCATATAGAATTGGGGTTTATTTCTGATTCACCTTTATCAATTACAGAAATTCACATTTTCAGAATAAGAAATGGGCTGCAGTAGAGTATTAGAAAATGTATACACTAGTAGAATAGGTCGAAAAAATATTAGGCGTTGAAAATATATTTTTGAGTAAATTTCATGGTATTAAAGAAGTAGTACCTAATTCTATCATATGATCTTTCCCAGGAAGATGGTGTGGGTGTGTGCCTTCACTATTATCTTTCTTCATTTCACATAATTGTCGTTGTGTATTCGCTGAAAAAATATACCCACTTCATTATGCCATAACAAAAAACTTGCATCAGAAGCATAGCCCAAACTCAATGAAGCTTTATTAATTTTCGGTTGATAGATATAAATTGGCATACAACTGAAAATGAATCTCATGGAATTGGTTCTGAAGTTTTCCTTGGAAAATAACTGGTATTAAGTCAATACTCAAACATCCACACTGAAAGAGATGTTCATTGAAGGGAAAAACGTTTCAATAAATATTCTGGAGATAAAAACAGCGACCTAGACGTGACCTACTATTCAAGAAACGGAGAAATCACCAAGGGAAGGAGAGTAACCGCTGAACGGAACTGAACATTTAGAGACAAAAAATTGATTTGCCGATTGGATTTGGATCTATGTAACAAAATTACCCAACAAGATGAAGAATTTTACTACAACAAAAAAAATAAAAGAGTACTATGATATTGAATAAATTAAGAAACAATATGAACTCACAATATACGACTCGTAGAGCTACAAAGGAGTTTCAGAACCCTGCACTGAGTAGTGTAAGTAGTGTTAAGAATCCGTATTCATGGTACTCATCATACAATCATGCGTAGAATTACATTATGTGAAGAGTCACTTGAGAAGTTTTTCCAAGAAATAATTTCGGACGTTTGTAAAACTGTTATTGTGTTATTATTGATTTTAGTAAGTTTAGTGATCGAATATAAACATATAATTTTGAGGTTTGTTGGGATTCGGATAAATTTTGTTGAAGAAAAACTATTGTTTCCTTGCCAAAGTTTCGAATTTCATTAAATTCAACTTCAGGGCTCTGTAACAATGAGTTTTTGTAAGTTGAAGGGGTTAGGAAATAGTAAAAATAAAGAAATATTTTGCCACAAGAATTGGAACATTTCACAGTAAAATAAATTATTAAAAAAGGAAAGAATCACCAAAAATTAATTTTTCCGAGTTGGATGTAAATAAAAATGATACATAAACAGACATTCTAGATACAACAAAAATCACTTTCACTGGACACCAGGTTTAATATCAAGTACGAGACAAACGAATACTGAGATAAAATTCAAAAAATATCCGTGAACCATATAGTTCTTGTATCAACAGAGAAAAACAATAGTGGTAAAAACCGATAACAACTCATTTAGGAATCTGACTTATCAGGTTGAAATAGGACGTGTTCAATCCTTCTGTGTCCCTCCTGGTATTGACGGTGTCTTGGTGGACAATTTCGATCATTTCGCTGAGAAGTCTTTTTGACAGGAAGGGTTTTTTATCAAGGATGATGGGGTTTTCGAAATGAAAAAAAGGACCATTTTCTCTAGTATGTTCTACTAGACCAGCAGGATTTTGGGTATTAAGTTTTATTGTGTCCCTATCGTGTTCAGATTTCCTTTTTTTTGAATAGCTGCCTCTTTGACCAACGTAGCATTTTGTACAATTACAACAGTTGATTTTATAAACGACGTTTGATTGTAGAATGGTGGGGGTTTTCGTTTTTTGGCGTGAATAAAACTTTTTGCCAACAGTGTTGTCATTTAAAAATGCGATCTGAGAATTTTCTTCGTTCGACGTTTTTGCGAGTTTTTCAGAGATATTTTTCACATACGGTATTTTGTAATATTTTATAGTCAAATTATTGGTTTTGTTAGAAGGTTTTTTTTTTATTAGTGATGGAGGGTAACTGTTTTTTGATAGAAATTGTTTGATTTGTTCAAGATTTTTTTATGATATTCAGATAATTTTGAATATTTACTTTGAAAGTTATCAAAGAAAAACATTTTTCATTTTGTAACTTTGAGGGCCCGTAACTTAGTAACGAAGGCCTTTAGGACAAAAGTTATATGAAGTACTGGTGATATTTTGATCCCATCTATACATTCCCGAGAGGAAAAGAGGAATTCCAGGGACACCCTGTATAAAACTGGAACAGTTCATAATAGAAAAATGAAAGTATCCTATTTTTCAAGACTGATCATTTTTACTAACCTATATAGTGAAGTGTAGGTCAAGCAGATAACTATTGATCATTGCCTTCTTGATTATTCTGTGCTGATGAGTGGCTTATACGCTAAAACTGGTCTACATTTGGATATTCAACCAAACATACACCTAATGTATATGTGAGTAGTGGTGAGTAGTCATGTATCACAGATTTCGATAATATATTATACAGTTGATAATATTGACAGGATTCGTTCCATATGTCAAACATTGTTTCATCTTGATGGCCAACAGAATGGATATTCTATTTCCTCAACCTGTGACAAACTTCAACCAGGGATAATCTCCCTCTGGATTACATTTCGTCATGGGAAGGATTCTGAGGGTTTATGAGTGCTCACCGTGATGGAAATTTCCTTTGAATCAATATTCAACTAAATGGCTTCATTTGAGGTAAATTATTACGCTTTCCACTCACCATCTGTATGACTAAAATGGAGTAGGACTTTCCCACTTGAATCTTGAGGCTGACAAAATTTGAATCTATCCTAGAATAGGTTCGAATGTGATTTCCCGAATGTGAGAGAGGTATGAAGGAGAATTTCAATGAACATTTTATAGGGAAAAATGTATTAAAAAAATGATGGCGGATACAATATAATACATTATTAATAATATTGATTATGTTGAGAATAGAAAACAAAATGCATTTACTTTGAATTTGTTCAATGTGAAAATTGATTTGATTTGGCAAGTCTAGCATGGATATTTATACTCAATCCAATCGAAGTTGAAAGACAATTGATGGCACATCATTAGTACTATTTTTTTAAACAGAAATTTAAAATGTTCCAAAAAAAATGAGTTTTTAAAAGTGTTTTCAACCGCCAACTTATTTGCAAAGCCACCCTCGGAAGTCAGAGACTTGTGTGAGTTAAGAAGGCGGGAGCTTTTTAAGTGTCATCCGAAGCACTACTCGGCTGGTAACTGTTGGCAGTCCGAAACATTGATATCTAGGTATCAAGAATATTCGGTTGGTCACATATCTCCTCCCGCTCAACGAAACTACAGAAATAAATTTTTATTTCAGTAGCCGTGCCGGAAGTCGAACACGGACCAGTCCAGTTAATGAACAAAAGGAACCCCTCTGAGTGTTTCTTCTTGTTATCCGGTAATTTATATATTCACATTATATGTTGTTCACTAAAAAATAACATTCGTATTTGCATTTATTCATATTCATGTTCCTGATTCCTCGAGAAAAGAATTTGAGAGCTGAATAGCATTGTAGATGAAGCACCTAATGAACATCCCAGTCCGATCTTTTCTTGAATCTGGTATCTCTACCATTCTACAGATTGTACAGCAATACACTTTTTTCGAAATTGAAAAATAAAATCCGTTAACTTAAGCAGTTTTGTGTTAAATTTGCACCATGCATAATCATAGAACCCAACATGTTCGGAAGTATGGATTCTTAAAGAAAATCGTAAAAACTATTTTCTGAACCTTCGAAACAATACACTCACATATCCAAATGTTCCAAATGTTATAAGGGTTTTTAGCCTACAAAAAGAGGGATACTAAAATCCAAGTCTCTGGCCTGGGGGGAATGCGTCTGCGCCATCTTGGATCAAAAGTACAGAAAACTGTTGATCCCACGACCAAAATGTAATCCACAAATTTGAAGAACACTAAATTCCCTATATTTTTTGTAATAACACTTTTTTTGTGAATCTGATGTGTAACGAGTTACAGCGGCAGAAACGTGAAGAACATTCTTTCAAAAAATCGTCCAACTACTCGTTTTTCATTTGTAGCTATTCATTTTATAATTATACTTTTGTAAATTCAAAGTCATACCATTTTCACTCCATCATATAGCTAGAGTGAACGGTACGGTTATTGTAATTGTGGAATCTTCGTCGTCGCTCTCGATGATGACCTCTGGTGCATTCTAGTATGATTCACCATTGCAGAATCAGCAAACAATAGAACACACTTATCTTTCTGCAGTCACATGCTCCACTGCATCCCTTCTTGCAATTGCATGAAATGGCATTCATTATGGTATATGTGGCAGGTTTCTCTGACATTGTTACTGGAGTGAGCCCATTGGTACCAAGTTTCTATCCCCCGTCGCACATACAGGTATTTTGATTATTAAGGCTGCCAAAAATATATTTAGTTTGAATCTGAATGATAAATTTCTTCCATTAAATTTTATTACACTACATACACATTACTGCCCAAAACAAATAGTATAATAATTATAATGATAATAATAAAAATAATATGTTTATTAAAGAAATGTACAATGTAGTAACAATGAAACGGGTAGCACCAATTTTACTCATGTAAATATAGGTAACTAAATGAAAAACTCTAAGTCACAATTACAATTCCTCTTGTTATTCTATCATAAGAAAGACGAAAACCACGGTTCTTCATCAGAAGATATTTCCAGTTCTGAAGATTCCACTTCTTCAGATTCATCGGTGAGTGGATTGGGATCAGCTGGCATTAACAGTTCTAGGGTTTCTTTTGAAAATGGGTAATTTTTTCCTCTTGCGTTTTGATCTCATGCCTGATAGGGAGTGGGTCGGAGCTAAGCAACAGCGAAAGTTATCAATATTCCTTTGTGAATTGGACCATGTTTGTTTAAATTTTGATTTGATGTACAAGAATCTGTGCTTCAAGTACTTTATTCGATTTTCAGTAGATATACCACTAGTGACTGAATTTATCGATTTATTTCTAAACTAAACTGGGTTGCTTGAGAACACCACGAGTCCGCAGAGGAAGAAATTTAAAATAATAATAAGTAATTCAAATTTAATTATAATCATGAAATATATATTTTAACTAAACAATTTGTTTTAATTATTATTTGTTACCTATAACAATGAATAATTTTTCATGAACACGAACATAATACATTATTTTCGACTTTAATGATCATAAATGGTGCAATTGTAAAAAAACTGAATAGTATGATCGTTATTAGGTGGATACAATGTATTGGTGGTATTATTACTCGATGTACTTGGAGTACTCCCAAAAATATTCACTATATTCTAATGATGTTCAGCACTAAGATGTTAATACGGTTTCATCGAGTTCGAACTTCCATGTCCTGTAATTTTCATAGCTTGTTGTTCACTAACGCCGGATTGTAGTAACTAACTGCAGTGGCACGATAAGAGTGATTTGTCATTTTCAGTTTTTTTAGTGTCTAATCCTATCTTTTCTGCAGAGAGTTTTGTCCATTTTGATATTGTATTAATACCATCAGGGCAATTCTTGAACTAATTATTATTTTTATATTTATTCCACTTGCCATTCACTGTCAGAAAAAGTCTGTCATTGGTAATAATTCCTCTTTTGGATATAAGTTTCCGGTATAATCTCACAGGACACATTTCAGGATTTTTCAAATTTTGAGTAATCCATTTAGTAGGTATCTGTACAGTTTTTATCACCACCTTGGCGGGTTTTGGAGAATATCGGGTTATATGCAATTCTGTTTGCTAAACAGCCTTTGCTGTCAGTCTCCTTCCTTAAAAAAATGGAAACAGTTGCTTCGTTACCTCTCCAAGCTAGTTCTACTGCAGCTTTGTGAAAAAATTTCTCTTGGAGTCCGTCTGGCGTGTCTTCGTCCCATTGTAAGCACATATTTCTATATTCGTCTGAAGTCATAGCGACATAACTCATTTTCTTTTTTTCGGGTACAGCTTGCAACAATTTTCTCTTACTATCTCGAGCAGCCCTCGCCTCCTTGAACATTATATCTTTGAAGGGATGAATATGTCTCTGATACTCACAAAAATATTTTCCTTGTACTAATTTTGCAGTAGTTTTCCATATAGTTTTAATAGCACTCTCCTTGTAATCACTACCAAAAATGAATGCTATCTTTCGTTGCTATTTTCTGCATCTAATTTGTAGTTGCGTTCCGCACACTACGTCATAAATTATCTTCATATATAGGATTTTGTTTTTTTTTGTATTACTGGGTATATTTTCTTCAATATTTTGGTTTATTACTCCGTTTGAAGTAGCACCAAAGCGACTCAAATTGACGTTCGCAGCTACAATTATTTTTGGTCAAACTGCCAAACTTTGCATTGCGATCCGTATCCATGGTTACGTCGTTGAAAACACGATGCGGATAGACCAATCAGAATTGAAAGACAGCTGGTGTTTTCGCGATAATACAAGCTATCATTGGTTTTTGATTGGTCAGATTTTGCGAAAATTCCAAGTTGCGGAATAGTCAGAATAGTTCTGATATGTCAAAACATAAATTTCATCATATTCTAATTCTTCTTCAAAAGAATGCATGTTTTGCTCTTGTTTTCTTCCACGAAGGTTCCTCCGAACAATAACTCGGGCACTTGATGACCCTTTGAACAAAGTATGATACTATTAGTATCAAAATATTTCCAGTCTGAAGAATTCTGCATTTTATACCAAGTCATTTGAAAGTACTATAATACAATATTGCGCAACCATATGCAGCTAATCTATATTTTTTTTTATACTCTCAAGTTCTCATTGAACAAAATAAAATATCAGGGACGAATCCTGAATAACAACAATTATCTTAAGATAAGTAAGAAATTAATTGAAATTGAAGCAACAATAATGTGTTTTTTTAACTGCTAGGTATTAAAAAATGGTTAAGAAAAGTGATTGAGCCGTTAAATATATTTCCAATTACCAGCATAATCAGAATCAATGGCGTAGTTTCTGAATAATTGAAGTTTACACTATTCAAATTGGACGTTCATACAGACTGTTAAAAATAAGCACATGCACTTAGAGAGGCCTGAATATCGACTGATGTTTCTGCTCCAGTATGACCTGGAATGACAAATGAAGGATCGCCTATTGTTCTGTAGCTATTTTACTTGATCAGATCCTTTTTCTTTTTACCCACAGTGAGTTCTGCGAAATTGACTTGTCCGCCTAAATAATCAAAATACCCATATGTGCGTTGTTTGGATTTTTTTTGGATTCCGCAGCATTTTTGGATTTGGTGGTAGGCCCCAAATGCATGATACTGTTGGTTGGTGGTAAAGAAGTGGAACTTGCTTTCTGTGTCGATTTTGTGAAACGTTGGCAGCGGAGTTTTCCATGTTGTCTGGTATGGTGGCAACATACCAGCAACGAGAAAGTAGGCTCCAGGGTCTGCGATGTCTTCTGATTTGGCGTTCTGATCTTTGATGACGCCAATGACGGTAATGAGTGAGTTATTTTCGACAAGCAAAAAAATTTATTTTTTCATTGGTTGAGGAGGGATGGTATTGTGTTACAGCCACTAACCGCATGTAAAACAAGATGTTTTCGGCTGCTCCTTTCATTATCAAACTATTCGCGGAATACACTCTTCCAGCAGTTTAGCATGTCCCCGGTTTGCGAAAGTAGATGTTGGCTTCGGATGATCCTGATGCTGTCAGCAGAACTGAAAGATCGGCGTCTTCGCCAATGATATAAACAGAGTCGAAGGATGAGCAGAAGGAAATCGCTGTGTTGATAATCAAGACATCAGCAGTTAGGGGAGGTGGGGGCACATCTGGCCGTGGGGCACATTCAGCCATTCAATGTAATCCTTGTTATTTGAAAATTATCCCGGTAATTTTATTCTCAATAGTTGACAGCAGTGTCTAGCGTTAGTGGCAAAGTTTTTAAGAGTGCATAGAGTTGTTGGATTCTTTGTACATATATGTTCATAGTCGACCCTAAAAAGTAAGTTTTCAATATTCTAGTATTTGTTATATATTGCGTTTTTTGCCGGTTGACTACGTTTAGTTTTTGGTTCATTATGTAAAAGATGATTTTCCAGATAAAAAATAATTAGTGACAAAACCTGATTTTCTCATGATTATTCTGGAATTTTTATTTTATTTTCTAATGCCTAGTGATGCAAATTCAGCCATAACATGCGGCACAATCGGCATGTGACCGAGAGTGTTCCATATTTCTTTTAAAACACCTATATTTTTTGCAGATGGTCAAAAATGAAAAACTCAAAGGGCAAACTTAGATGAAGACTGCATTCGAAAAGCTTTGAGAGGTGTTTTATCAAAGGACATATTTCAGCGAGAGGCATATCGTATGTATGAAATAAAGTGGCAAATTTTGCAATCGACAATGAAAAAAAATCTGAAAACTATGACTCCGGAACAGTTTGTAGCCAGAATTGATGACGCTGGTTACGAAAGTGGAAAACAGTAGTTGATTAATGTCATGTCAAAAGTGAAATATCAAGTTTACTTGTCATCTCGTTTCGTTTGTAAAAAGTTTTTTGAAATGGAAAATTATAATCGTTATTCTCGAAACGAACAAATCGATATGATATTGATACACGGAGA
The DNA here is from genome assembly GCA_018342105.1 of Gonioctena quinquepunctata. Classification (NCBI taxonomy): domain Eukaryota; kingdom Metazoa; phylum Arthropoda; class Insecta; order Coleoptera; family Chrysomelidae; genus Gonioctena; species Gonioctena quinquepunctata. The sequence continues at coordinate 51,893 of JAFIRS010001619.1, forward strand.
ATGTCAGAAGAACGCTGTCAATGCTAGTATGATATACGGCACCCATCGAGGACATATTTCAGGAAATTGGAAATGATGCTAAGGAAAGAACCAGCTGATCAAAATCACATCCACTTCATCGTCAGTGAAGAAGCGGAAACTAATGTTTTAGCATATGTTCATTTTTCTCCATCTGCCTCAGTGCAAGAATTGGAAATTGAATGTGGGATCAGCAGGGATAGTGCCAGAAAAGTATTGAAAAAAAACTTTTTAACAAAAAATTAAACGGACGAAATACGGAACTGAGAAGTAAAAAATTGAATGAACCTTCTCAGTCTCAGTAACTAAGCTCCTTAACTAATGTAAGTAACTAATTTTGAGTCGGCGCCAAATAAACAATCAACGAACATCATTAAATTACTTCAAAAAAATTATCAGAATGTCACCGCGCAACTTGATTCCATCATTTTATGCCTTACCTAATTCATTTGCTTGTTTGTTTGGCGCCGACTCAAAATAAGTTACTTACATTAGTTTAGGAGCTTAGTTACTGAGACTAAGAAGGTTTATTTTATTTTTTAATTTTCAGTTCCGTATTTCGTCGGTTTAATTTTTTGTTGAAACATTTTTATTTTTCAATTTTTTATGGCTAAAATATACTAATTACTACCTACTTGTTTTTTGATTACTTCCAAAATATTACTTACCCACCTTACTTCAACTATTACCAGTTAAATAATATGATATCTACTTTTACTATTGTTTTAATATAAATATTTTTGTTGTTCTGGTTAGTTCATTCCATTACTTTGTATATCATTCCATACTCTCATGGAATATAATGGTTTTGACGTATGTGGAACAGAAATAATGTCAGTAGCGATCTGTCATTGTCAACTACGTATGTGTGTGCCAATGTTCATAAGTGAAAAATCAATTATCCCTATTTTTCTACCCGTAAGGGTATATAATTCCATTCGAAATCAAATATAAGATATACCCTATCTATTAAAAAAAGAATCATCCAAATCGAAGAACCCAGTACAAAGTTATGCCTGATAGAATCGGTAACGGACCAGAATTCAGAGGGTGAGTGATCAATATCCTTCATTTTCTACCCTTAAGGGGTGGATTTCATGGGACCACCTTCGAAGTGGTCCACTGAAAAAAAAATTATCAGAATCGGACGCCTCAGTAAAAAGTTATGCGTGATCATACATAAAAAAAATTGATAGAAAAAATATACGGGTCGACTAGAGAACCTCCTCCTTTTTGGTTCCGTCGGTTGAGAATGAATGAATATCGCTCCTATAAATACAGTTTGCATCAGCATCTATATGAAAATGACCCAGAATGGAGGGTAACTTATTGTAATTGGCTTTTGCGTCATCATGATTTGAATAATGATTTTGTCTCGAAGATACTGTTTACAGATGAGTAGGTTTACGAATAATGGTATGTTCAATAGGAATAATACAAAGTATTGGGCTCAAGAAAATCCTAGGTTGCTAGAGAAGGTGATTTTCAAGAGAATTTGGATTCAACGTCTGGGTAGGAATCATAGGGACAAGAATCATTGGATACATTTTTTTCGACGGGCCTTTGACGGGTCAAAGATATCTACAATTATTAGAGAATCATATTCAAAATTATATCAACCATTTACCTGAGAACATCAGGGAAAATATGTTTTTTCAGCAGGATGGTGCACGACCACATGATGTTCGGCAATATCTTAGTGATACCTATGGGCAGAGATAGATTGAAACAAATGGTCCAATCGGATAGCCAGCCAGATCCCCGATTTAACCGATTTTTATTTATGTGGTCACATAAAATCCAAAGTATACTCGAGGAGATCAACTTCCTTGGAGGACTTGAGAGATAGAATTGAGCGCGCATTTCAGGAAATTCCTGCTCACGAACTGATAAATGTGATGAGGTGTACAATAAATAGAACTAGTCTATTTGTTAGGGAAAACGGGCAACACTTCGAACATATCATTGGTCATTAATAAATAAAATGACTTTTCGATGGTTGTGAAACTCTTCTATTGAACACAGGATAATGGTATTGTGATTAATAATTTGTACGTTGAATGTTTCAGTCGTTAGATTTATTCAAACAGTTTGATTATATTAGAGTTAACTTTTCTGTAACGGGTTTATGATCATTACATATTGTCAAGTCGATTATTTTCGGTTATTCATTGTTACCATTCTGAAGTAAAGTATGAAAGAATGAATAGATGTCATGTTACCTACCAATTTTTTCAGATTGATTTCATTTTGTTAGTTGGCTCTCTACGTTTTGAACAAAAAGATAGGGGTACATAATGTATACCGTTGAATTGGTAATGAAATTTTCTATGGAATGGCAGGATGGCCCTCGGTAGGTACCATTTGAAGAAAATCATTTTTCCGTTAAAAATGCGTTCAGAAAATTTCAATTTCTGCTGTAGGATTTTTTATTGATCTTATGACTATAACTATGCGTTACTGATGTAAATTAGTATAGATTTTAACCTGATCAAGGCGTCCTGACCTAAAATCAATTTTTTTTTTTTTCAATTGTAAAATAAAGATTTGGCAATAATTTGAGCCGTAGAATTTGAAAAACTTAAGTTTGTTTTCATATGTCTGTCAATCCAAAATTGTGTCTCATATTCATGTACAAAATTTCATTTACATCGGTTGATAAGTAAAGGAGATATAGGCATAGCCCCAGTCCCATTGTCACCCGGTATATGTACGAATGTATATTCGAAATTATTCACACCCATTTCCATTAGTATATCCTTAACATCACATCACATTTACACCTGTAAATGGGCTTTGCCTGTTGGATGTAATTGAATTAAATAAATAAATAAATAGATCAGAATGTCATCCATTTGTTAGCGAAAATTTGTAAAATCTACCCCTTCCGATGGAACGTGCCATCCGTTTTTTTCTATTCATCTGATGTTTTCTCCACCCTCATTCCATCTCCCGGGATCCATAAGGTTATGATTTCATAAATTGAATATTTTTTTTATATTCACGACATTATACGAATGTTTATCTCTGTCTCTTCATTTTGATTTTACCTTTATATACAATTATTCTTGTAAGTAAAAGGAGGTGCAGTATAGCGCAGGGATAACACTCGTCACCCCCCTTATAGAGAGTGTTTTTTAATAACATGCTAATATTTTGAGAAAAAACTCCAAATTAACATATGTCCTAAAGTCTTAACTTTTGAACAACAGGGTGCTAACATTTCGAGAAAAAATTCTTCATTCATGATAACTTTGGTATGGCCCTAGATATTTTTGTGAAACGTAGTACGCATTTTCTATGCATCAAAAGGCATTTTCTGCTGTACAACATAATTTTTTATTCTTGCCAGTGGCGTGCGTGCGAGTTTCGTACTGAATCATTCTAAAGATAAAAAGGATACGCCACTGCTTTTTCTCAATTTTTTTTATTATCATTTCTTTCTGGGAAAATTCGGTCTTTTTTTTCGTTTGACGTACGGTTTCCGCATAAAAAAATTAAATTCATTCATTTGCATCTCACCATACCACATACGAGAAAAAACAATTCATGTAAGTTTAAACGAAAGTTTATTTTAAAGAACAATTTTTATATGGTGAACCTATAGAATTATAGTAATCTAAATACATTTTGGAATACTAAGACAAAATTACCCTGAACGCATAAAAGAATAAATTAAATCAGATATTCAAAATGTGAACCTCCTGCAATTATGCATGCCTCTGCTCTTTTTCTCATGGACTCGCGTACACTTTGGAAAATGCCGGGACTGTTTCTAATAGTTCCGCAAGGAACTTTGATGCCATTTCTCAACAGCTCTTCAGTATGAATTGGTCTGCTGTAAACCAATGTCTCAAGATGACCTCACAGAAAATAATCTGAACTATTGAGGTCCGGCGACCTGAGTGGCCAGGCCTGTGGTCCTCCGCGACCTATCCAGCGATGATTGTAATTTTGGTTTTGTATTTTGTGGCCAGAGCACTGAAGTTCATAATTTTTTGTCTCATAATTTCTCGTCTCATAATTTTCGTCTCATAATTTATTTCTCATAATTTTTTGTCTCATAATTTTTCGTCTCATAACTTTTCGTCTCATAATTTTTCGTCTCATCATCTTTCGCTCATAATTTTTCGTCTCATAATTTTTCGTCTCATAATTTTTCGTCTCATAATTTTTCGTCTCATAATTTTTCGTCTCATAATTTTTCGTCTCATAATTTTTCGTCTCATTATTTTTCTCTCATAATTTTTCGTCTCATAATTTTTCGTCTCATCATTTTTCGTCTCATAATTTTTCGTCTCATAATTTTTCGTCTCATAATTTTTCGTCTCATAATTTTTCGTCTCATAATTTTTTCCATAATTTTTCGTCTCATAATTTTTTGTCTCATAATTTTTCGTCTCATAATTTTTTGTCTCATAATTTTTCGTCTCATAATTTTTTGTCTCATAATTTTCCGTCTCATAATTTTTTGTCTCATAATTTTTGGTCTCATAATTGTTCGTCTCATAATTTTTTGCCTCATAATTTTCCGTCTCATAATTTTTTGTCTCATAATTTTTCGTCTCATGATTTTTTGCCCCATAATTTTTCGTCTCATATTTTTTTATTCATAATTTTCGGTCTCATAATTTTCCATCTCATCATTTTTCGTCTCATCATTTTTCGTCTCATTATTTCTCGTCTCATAATTTTTCGTCTCATAATTCGTAAACCACAATCGATTTCTTAATAAAATGGGAACATCTTCCATCAAAGCTGGCATTTCTTCTTCAAAAAACTGCCGGCAATTATGCCCATCCAGCTTCGCATGAAGAAAATAGGGTCCAATTAATTATTCATGTATAATATAACAAGGGCCGATAAAATTTCCGATTATTCTTCGACTTTACTTGACGAGTTATCATAAAATTTGGAGATACGAGTGCGTAGCACGAGTTGTATTGCCTGAAATTTTATGATAACGAGTAACTGTGAAGGAGAAGAATATTCAGGACAATTTTATCGACACGAGTTTTATTTTGTATGAGAATTTCTCAATTTTTGCTTTTTTTCCGTACTGATAATTGGAACTAGAATTATTCATTTCAACTCATTTAGATACATAAAAAACTACAATTCATTACAATCGAAATTTTGAACATTGAATGAACAGTTCTGAAATACTATTTTCGAATTTGTTTGCTCATTTGTAGCAGTTCCCCATCTATGGGATTTCATTTCTTGTTGGAATCACCGATTAATATTTTGAAAGCGAAACGATATTCAAACGTCAGTTATGCGTCAGAATTTCAGTTCAAATCGAATAAATCCTTTATTTTCCTTAAAATGACAAAAAATTTCGTTTTGTATAGGAATAGTCAGTACTTATATCTAACTTACAACTAGTACCAAAAAACAAGCAAACAGATTTACGGGTCTAAACAATATTGCACAAACACAGTAGAGTGGATCACATAGGACTAGATAAAAACTCATCGAGTGTATAAAAACAATTAATCAGCAAAAACGATTTTTTTTTTAAATCGTTGCATTTTCAGCTCTCTTGATCATTACTGGAAGGTGATTGAAAATTTTAGGTCCAATACATTTAGGAGCATTTTGAGTAATCTTATATTTGGCAATTTTGACATGTATCATCCGTTCCTGACGAGAGTTATCATCATGAATATCACTGTTCAGGATAAAGTCGGTTTTATTGGTGAATAATAAACTGGGAGTTCATATATGAATAGATTCGTCAGAGTTAGAATATTCTGATTCATGAAAAGGTTCTATAGGAGCTTCGTTTAGGGGTGTTGAATATACAACGTAAAATGGCCTTCTGTTCAATGAAGTCATTTCTACTCATTGTTGAGTTGCCCCACAAGCAAATACCATAACGCAGCCTAGACTCAACCTGAGCATAATATACACTGATGAGTTGTTTTTTATTCAAAACGACTCTCAGATTTCTAAAGAGATATAGGAGTGAGCACAATTTAGAAACCAGCTGTTCACAATGTGGAATCCAGTTCAGATATTCATCCATTTGCATACCCAAGGAGGTAGTATTGACCTTCAGTTGGAGTGCTTCGGTTTTATTCTGATAGTTATGAAAACGAATAATTTGAGTTTTTTAGCATTTAAAGATAGATTCTGTCTGTTGAAGTATTCAGATGTTGAGTTCAGGATATCTGTACATTTGTGTGTTGAAATATCAGTTTGCTTATCCGAGATAAATATACTAATATCGTCCGCATATGCAGTAAATAAAGAGTATATTTCCCCACCAATTGTTTATGTATAAGAGAAACAGAACCGGCCCCAATATAGATCCCTGAGACACACCAGTCCGGACCAGTTTCGTTTCTGGTGTGGGAAACGAAACCACACCACCTTGATCAAATCTCAATGAGACGCATTGGTTTCTGTTACTGAGAAACGAGGATATCCAGGTATGTGAATTTCCCCTTAGACCATAACATTCCAACATAACCAGCAGTTTCAGGTGATTCACGCAGTCAAAAGCCCTGCTCAAATCACACAAAATAGCAGCTGAACACTCGCCCACTTCAATGAACTCTATCAGAATTTCAAAGAAAGTTAGTAGAGCAGTTTGAGTCAATTTTCCAGAGCGCAGGGGAGTTACCTTTCCCACCTTTGGGGTTGTGGGGAAACTGTCATTTGGAAATGAAAGGTTCACTAAAATAGTTATATCGGTTTTATAATAATGTGCAAAACTTTTTTTAGTAGAAACACTAGTATCTCGTCAGTTCCTGAAGATTATTCGCTCCTTAGTTTACGATTGATTAAATTTAATAATTCTGATTCGCTAAATGGCTCAAAAACATTGTGTATGGATTTATATCTATTCCATTTTCATTATTTATGATTGGGGATAATAATTATCACTCGGAATATCACCTATTAAGGCCTGTGGTGCTTCGATGAAAACATTATTCAATTCATTCACGATCTCTGAAGGGTCATCGATAACGATGTTCTCACATGAGTTTTTACTTCTGTCCGTGAGTTCAGATACTACTTTCCACAAAATTTTCAGATCGTTATCTGACATACTAATTTTGTTTTGGTAAAATTCCTTTTTTGTTTCGTTAACCAATTTCAGGTGTATTTTTTTGTTATTATATGTTTTAGATAAAGCAGGGTTACTTTTCTTTAGGTAAAATAAATGTTTCAATGAACGACTAGATTCTTCAACAAGATCGTCGATCCACGAGTATATCGAGCTCGAGGTATTATCGTATATTAATTCGCTGCAGGAGAGAATAACCAACAAAGCTTCAACCTCATTGGATATGTTTTATCATCAGGAGCAATTGGGTTTTTGACATTTACGTGAAATTCTCACCGCATATTCCAGACCACACGATAACGGAAAACTGTTCCTTGTGACGGGATTCCAAGATTGCATGTGGGTTTTCTTCAGCCCAAAAATGGTTATTGCGAAAGTTTGGAAGGCGTTTCTGGAAAAACTGGCTTTAAGGATGAATAAAATTTCAGTATCAAAGAATGGATTTTTATACACTTTTTGAAGAAACCATTGGCACAAAAGTTCATCCGTAATGAAAAATCAGGAGGGAGTAGCGCCTGAATTCTACAAACAAGAATATGTGAGATACCCAAATTGTTTCCAATTGAATTCAAAACCGCTACCTCAATTTCTGGTGTTCTTGCAATAGGGGTGTTCTTTAAGATGATTGACTGGTTCGAAACTTCATTTTTCGCACAACCTTCTATAAATGTTTGAAAATGTTATGCACCCGGAATATTTGTGTTTGGAAAGCGGTCTTCATTCAACCGCCTGGCTTCCAGTGCGTTACCATCAGCAAGCCCATACAAGTAATGCATATCTGCAAACTCAGAATTGAATACGTGACAACTAGACTAGGTGGACAACTGACAAAACTGTTTATGTTTACAACACAAAATCTGCTTCTTACCCACTAGATCCGTTTTAATCCTTGATAATAACCAATTTCATACCAACGTGCAAATGATAAATTTTTTTTTTATGGGAAAGCCGTACGTCAAACAAATCAAATCAAATCAAAAGGAAGTTTATTCAGAAATTCAGTGGTTACATTTCATGTCCTTACTAATACTAACTATTACGTCAAACGAAAAAAATCAGGAGATCAGATTTGCTCAAAAAGGAATGATAAATAATATTTACCTTGAGGAGAAGCAGTGGCATATCACTTCAATCTTTAAAAGGATTCAGTGCAAATCCCGCACGAATGCCACTGGCAAAAATAAAAAATTATGTTGCACAGCACAAAATGCCTTTTGATGCGTAATACAATTCACAAAAATATCCAGGGTCATACCAAAGTTATCATAAAAAAAATTGTTTTCTCAAAACTTTAGCACCATGTAGTACAAAAGTTAAGACCTTTGGGACATATGTTCACGTGAAGTTTTTTTTCTCAGAATGGACCCAAGAATAATCTTCTCGAATATAAGCATGTTATTGAAAACATCCTATATACGAAACTCGTAAAAAAACTGAAAATCGCTCACACCCGTCGATTTTTATTTCGAGGGGGGACGCTTTTACCAAATACGTCATCATTGTGCTATCAACCCCCTCACCCACAGCACCCCCTACTTCAGAATCTTCAATAGGACTACCTTACTTCGTGAAGGGAATTCAATTGCAACACATCGGTGAAATGCAATTCGGAATCGATCAAGTATTGTGGAAATTTCGATAAAAAATAAGTGTAAATAGTTTTTTCTCACCTGAAAACATACATAACGATTTTCGCAGTATTCTGGAACTAATGAAGAATATTATTTGCTGACAATAATACTTTCTAGGGCATTTGTTGATTCCCAAATCACTGTTGGAACGTCACTGTATTGAAACAGGTTGCTTTCAGAAATAATAGTTTGGAAGGTAAGGCAGAGGTGTTTTTATACAGAAATAACTTTTTTCCCCTGTGTATTTGTACGCATATTTTTTGTTAAGCCTCGATATGTTGATGTATACAATTCACTTCATTCAATCATGTGGAAACTGTCGGAAATGGTTGATACTATAGAAGACGGAATAGCCATTGTAGCTACCTATAAATCAAAAAGGAGGAGGTTCTCTAGTCGACGCGTATATTTTTTTTATATATGATCACGCATAACTTTTCACAGAGCTGTTCGATTCCGATGATTCTTCTTTCATTGGATAGGGTGTACTTCGAAGTAGGTCCCATTGAGGGTAGCAAAATAGGGAATATTTATCGTTCATCCACTCCTAACTTTGTACTGGGTTATCTGATTTAGATGATTCCTTTTTTAATGGTATACTTCAGAGTTGGTAATTTTTGGAATCATCCACCCCTAAGGGTAGAAAAATAGGGGATTCATAATTTTTTATTTGTGAATCGATTCTGTTGGAACTTGGCACACATATAGGTGGTTCTGATGACACTACAACATAATGGATACCTGGAGTCAATTGAGTAGATAGTTGTTAGTCAATTTTAACCACAAAAAAGTCCAAAATAAAAACTTTTTAACAAAAAATTAAACCAACGAAGGAAACAACTGAAAAGCAAAAAATAAAATAAACCTTAGACTCAATGATAATTGAGCTCCTAAACTAATGTGAGTAACTAATTTCGAGTCGGCGCCAAACAAACATTTAACGAAGATCATTATATTACTTTATGCACGACCGGGCGTGAAGTAGCATTTTAGCGCCCGGATTTGCGGACGTAAAGTAGCACTTTAGCGCCCGCGGACTACTTTATCGCCCGGCGATAAAGTATATAAATTATATTGACAATACAATTAGAAAAGTTATTCATGGAAATATTTGGATTTGTTGTTTTCTGTTGTTGCAGATAGTTACTGATTTCAACTGATTTCTCATTACTAGAAGTTTGAAGAGAATGCATGTTATTATCTGGTGTTTCAGAGTATGAGCAATATTTTCAGATTTTCTGCAATGGCTAGTAGAAGGCTCATCATTTACTACAATTTTCTTAGCAATCTTCAGCTTATTTGCAACTGAATTTTCAATATAACCTTCCGCAACAGTCGTCGACTTCCACCCAGCATGTCTTTTAATGTTGATTATATCCTTGCCTGCATCTGCTAACATAGTTGCTGAGGAACATCTGAAGCAGTGACCGGTATATTATTTCGCATGGAAATACCTAGGTAAGTGGCTATTCTGAATAGTATTTGACCGAATGTATTTTTTCCGATAACCTGTCTCGTACACTTTCATTTTTATAATATAAAAAACCGCTTTTGATCATTCTGATCTCGCAAGGAAGAATATTTTCTGTAAATATCCAAATAACTTGGCGATTTCTGTTCTTTATCGATTACAGTAAATACTCGATCTATCTTCGTTTTGGTTTCTCGTATAGTTATGAGTAGGAATGTCTCGAAATCTTGAATGTCGTCCACTGTGATATTTGCCAATTCTTCGCGGCGACATGCTCCACAAATACCAAAAATCAGTGCTACCTACAATAAATTCTCAGATTAAACTAAACTGAACATTGAGAAAACATGAAATCAGAACTTACTTTCATCATAAGATACAAATCATCTGGTGCTTCCCTCAAAAATAACTCGATTTCTTCTCTGCTTAGAATCTTCGATTTCTTTGGTTTATAACCATCAAATTTTTGTTTCAAAAAAGCTATCAATCTTGCGTATCTACTGATATCTATATTATCATGTACATTTAAAGTAGCTTTCAGCATGGAATAATATGACCACATGGTAGAATACTTACAATATTTAGATTTTTTCAGAAAATAGGCAAAAAGTACAGTCTCTGTGTATTTCTTATTTTTTACATTTTTCCCGTTGCACCACCTCACGAATTCTTCATACACCTTGTCGTATATTTCTTGGATTTACTTGGCAATAAACTCAATTTCGCATCCTCAGCTGCTTTACTTATTTCTGGTGGAGTAAATTCACACTTTCTTCGTCGCTTGAATCCATTCAAAATCAGTAATAAATTATCTGTGATCACAAAAATTGACAGCAAATATGGCTACTAGCCTATATAATCTTATTTCGAAAAATTGACTGAGTTGCCATGGTAACATTCATTCCATCACTTGTTGATTTATTCTGTTTCCGATATGATATGAATATACATCCTCACGGCAGCCTTGATGTATTTTCATCATGTTCTAGATATAAAGAGGTATCTATCTACATGACATCAAATATACCGGTCGTGCATAAAATTTTGTATGTATTTTGGGCGTAATTTGCTTTTATGGACCTAGGCGTGTTAATAGCCCTCGCTATCGCTCGGGCTATTACTTACACGCTGCGGTCCATAAAAGCCTATTTCACGCCCTTGATACATAAATAACTATTAAAGAAGTAATCAAAACGCCTCGACGCCTGCATCCCGCTGCCATCATTTTACGCTTTATCCAATTCAATTGCTAGTTTGTTTGGCGTCGACTCAAAATTAGTCACTCACATCAGTTTAGGTGCTCAATTATCATCAAGACTAAGAAGGTTTATTCTATTTTTTGCTTCCCAGTTGATTTATCCGTCGGTTTAATTTTTTGTTAAAAGTTTTTATGAAAATTGACGATGTGTTAGAGCTACACCTCGGATTTTTAAATGAAATTCATCTAGAGAAAAATGAATAATGTCAGTACGTGATACAAGTGATGCGTAAGTTCATGGAGTCAGCTTCAGTCCAAAATATAAAACATGAACGAGCAAAGTCTATGAGAAATTCCATCCTTGTAAAATACGGAATGTACAAGAATTGAATTGAGATGATCCAAACAGACGTGCAAATGTTTGTGATATCATCTGTCAGTTATTGATTGGTGATGATAATTACCTCTACAATGTATGCTTTTCTGACGAATCTTCCTTTTATTCACATGGACATGTGAACAGGCACATCTGCAGATACTAGGAAAATTATTGGCAAACACGTACACACTTACGAATTAATTGTTTGGGCTGAGATTTTGGGAGACCATATTGTAGGTCCAAATTTTATTGAAGGTAACTTCAACGGATAAAAGTATATTGATTCTCTTGATACAACTGTAAACCCCGCAGTCACTCGGCAACTTGAAGACGATGATAAGGTCAGCTCACCTTTCAATATGATGGAGCTCCTCCACATTTTGTTGCACCTGTGAGTCAATTTTTAATTTACAATTTCACAGGGAGATAAATTAGAAGGCGAGGACCAATAGAATGGCCCGTGGGATCTATCACCATTAAACTTTTTTCTGAGGACATTTGAAATCCAAAGTTGATATCACACAGCCCAATTCCCTCTATATTTTCTTGGAATAAGTGCCTTAGTCTATGTATTTTTTATTCGAAACGACGATTCGACATTGTTTATGTCGTATTCACGTAAATCCTCAAAAATAATGTGAAACATGTGAAGTTAAAAACATAATAGTTACATAATATCAAATACAATTAAAATCCAAAGATACGTTCAAAATATTCAATTTAATTTAACAGTTATTCCTTCATTATTCCGTGTTCATGTTTCACGATTGGAATGGACGTCGTTGAGACATTGCTGGTACCGAGTTTGTTTCATCTGTTATCGTTTTATTTTTATTTTTTTATAATACATTGGAGTGTTCGACATATTCAGTTATAGTATGTGGGATCTATTGTTATAATTCTTGCAGACTTTTCCATGTAAAAATGTAAAGATCAGTTTATTTTTTCTTTATATTTTTTGTTGTGGAGTGATTGTTTAAAATAAGTTATTGTAGATTTTACTGAGATTTTTTTTGTCGTTTCTATTGTTAATACTGGTTGTATCTTTTTTATGTGAATCATTTCGAAGAAATTTCTAACGTTTGGATTTTTTCTTTTGTCAAAATCGATGTTGATTTTTGTTTTCATGTTTAGACAATGTCCTTTTTGAGTATTTGTGGGCTTGAATTCGTTTTTGTAGCTATTGGCCTTATATGTACTTTCGCAATCCCACATGGTATTTTATATAAGGTGTGGGTTTGTTTATTTTTTGGAATTTCAGGTTTCAATTTTGAGTATAAAATGTTATTTGTATTTTGTAATCGATGTGCTATTGTTATGTTATATTTTTCTACTGTTTTGTCGTTTTTATTGCATAATTTTTCAATGGCTCGGTCAGTTAAGTCCTGAATAATATTTTTTTTAAATCTTAGGGGTGCATTTGACAAGTAGTTTGTGTAGCGATGTGATAAATTAGGTTAAGTGAACCAGTTTGTGATTCTTTTTCCAAAATTGTTGTACATTATAGTTGTATCGAGAAAGATTATTTGTTGGTTGATATTTTTTTCCACTGTAAATTTTAATCTAAAGTGATAGTTATTGAAATTTTCTAGAATTTTATCAAGTTTGTCATTAGGTATACAAGTTAGACAATCATCTACATATCTTTTATAAATATATATATATATATATATATATATATATATATTATATATATATATATATATATGCCTCAACACGAAAGCTCATGTAGTACTTCATCTTGTCAGTTTACCTCACAATTCAGACATAAAACGCGGGCAACAGGTCGAATGGAGAGAAACATATGAAAAATAAAAACATCTCTATAAAATTCCACGCGGAAAAACAATGGCCCCATTTATTCATGGAAAGTAATTTAGTAGCTTGACCGTCCATTCATGAAAACCCGGTCCTGCAGGACTCCTGCTGTAATAAAATGACCCGAGGGAATACCTGAAAGCGGGAGTCAATATTTCTTTTCCAAAACAACTCCATAATGGAATAAATATAACAGATTTGTTATACAATGGCACGATAGACCATTAGGCTCCATATAATCTCGAGGTAATTACTTTTATAACCAGATGCTGAAATTTGTACGGTAGAGAGATATTTTCTGTTTGTATCGTACACAATGACCATTTGAGAACGATTTACACGAGGGGGAAATTTACTTTTTACACTGACTAATCAATATGTAGGGTGTAATCTAACTTTTTGCACAACCGCTTGCAGTTGATTGTCCATAAGAAATAAAAATATTTGTCTTTTATAAGCCTAAAAAATATATAAAGAATATGTATTACCTACCAGAACTTCCGTGTTTGTTTTATTTACTTTCAAAATAAAAACTTCGAATTGTCAACCACTGCAATTCGTTAGATTTCACTCTGTATCTATCCTTATACAGGGTGTTCCAGAATTATGTGCGAATATTCCAGGACAGTTTGTTATGGATCAAAATTAGACAAAAAATATCTATAATAATTGCAAAACTCTCGATTGATTCCAATGAAATTCGAAAACAGTACTCAAAGGATCGACACTCTTACTGAATTAATGAAACAGCTTTCGAATCTCGTGAGGAAGGTGTGAAATTTCTCCAGTATGAAATAGCCTCTAACTTGAATGTTAATTGCATTTTCTCAAACCCGGCACAAAGTGGCTCTTCATCAACCGTCTAAGTACGAATGTCGCTTATGTGGGACGCGGAATTTTGCCCCGTATGCCAAAATATGGCGTACTTACGACAGGAACTCTATGTACTTCAGTCATTTGGTGCTCAAAACGAGGATTACCTACCTGAAAAGTTTTCCGGTAGTTTTTAAAATTGGTGTTTTTAAAGATTTCGACAAGTTCTTTCCGAATTTTCACTTTGCCACCTCGTATCTTTGCCGCTCGCACCGCCACATTGGAAAAATGGCGCCAAAAAACAGTTTTTCACAATATCTCATAACTGACTCATTTTACGATGAAAATTAAAATGAATTACACAAGAGAAAATTCCCCGCAAATTATGTTTTAACAATTTTTTTTTTGTAAAATGAATAGTTTTTGCGTAAACCCACACACATCTACACTGAATCATCAGTACGAGTTTTGAATTGATGGATACTTGATGGAAATTGGTAGGTGTTGACTGGTAGAAAATGTAACGTAAGAAAAAAGCGTTATGCCCCCTCCATGACTTTCTATATAGGGAAATAGGAAATGCAAAATTTATGGAATAAGGGATTTTGAAGTCACTACATACGGTGATTTGATAATTGAATTCAAATTTACCTTTTTTAGCATGTTAGAAGGCCTCTGTATTTCAAATGAGGCATTGAATAATTTAATTGTCATTTTGTAGTTGGTAGAATTCCAATGTGCTCCGCGAATATCGAAAACGTGAATTATAAACTCCTTAACTTAAAAACAATCAAATTAGTGAGCTGAGAGTGATCTAAAAGCCTGAAAAGGGTAAAAATAATGTTTCTAACACGATATCTGGCCATTGGAAAACTGCAGGCCCTTAATAACCGCCGAGTACGGAATTCCGACCGTATTAGGCAATCCATACCACGTGACCCAATATGGCGGTTGTTGGCACACAAACTGATAATCGCCATAAGAACATCATTGTCAGTGTGTACCTTTGGCTTGTAAAAGTCTATTTTTGGTTATTTTTCGGAGCTTTTGTGTTGTTAATTAATAACAGTCAGATGGAGAGTGATTACCTGAAGAAACTATTATTGAAAAGCAGAGGCTTTAGTGAACGGTATGCTTGAAAATACATCCCCATCTTTTGTTAACATTTTTATCACTGTATTTGTTACAGGTATAAAATGAAGTTGAGGATTGATCAGTGATTCAGATCCTTTTTACACTGAATATTTCTGAACTGAATTGTTCAATTGTTGGTGCTCCTCCTGTTACGAATATGGATATTATTTCGTATTTGCTTTTTACTCAACTTTCCCAAATACAAATGAAGCCCTATAAAAGTTTAAAATCCATACATACTTCGAATTTGGTGAGAACAAAAATTCAGAATCATTCATATATTTTAGTTAGTCTAGTATGTTTTTTCCTAGGCAGCAAGTTTTTTCTAATGGGTACATGTACAGTTGCAAATCTTGAGTCATCGAAGTGAATTATTATAAATTAGGAATGATAATACCTACATAAGAAGCAATTTATAACTTCTCATCTAATCTATTATGTTTATTGCTACATTTGTTTATTATAATTACCAATTCAACAATATATATTATGGACCTCTTTCTTTTTGTTTAAAACTAAAAACGATCAATTATTGAATTCGTACAATATTTTATACGATGCCTACAAATTCCAATGAGTTATCCGTTTAGGTTTAATGAAATGAAAGGTAGCCGTGGAATCATGGAAAACAGTAGGTGATTAATGTCATGTCAAAAGTGTAATACCAATTTTACTTGTCATCTCGTTTCGTTTGTAAAACGAACAAATTGATATGATATTGATATACGGAGAATGTCAGAAGAACGCTGTCAATGCTAGCAAGCTATACGCTGTTCGTTATCCGTTAAGACGGCACCCATCGAGGACCTATTTCAGGAAATTGGAAATTATGCTAAGGAAAGAACCAGCTGATCCAAACCACATCCACTTCACCATCAGTGAAGAAGCAGAAACTAATGTTTTAGCATATGTTCATTCTCTCCATCTGCCACAGTGCGAGAATTGGATATTGAATGTGGGATCAGCAGGGAAAGTATTAGAAAAGTATTGAAAAATCATAAATATCGCTCCTATAAATACAGTCTGCATCAGCATCTATATGGAAATGACCCAGAACGAGTCTAACTTATTATAATTGGCTTTTGCGTCATCATGATTTGAAAAATGGTTTTGTCTCGAAGATACTGTTTACAGATGAGTCTAGATTCACGAATAATGGTATATTCAATAGGAATAATACAAGGTATTGAGCTCAAGAAAATCCTAGGTTGCTGAGAGAAGGTACTTTCCAAGAAGGATTTAGATTCAACGTCTGGGTAGGAATCATAGGAACAAAATAATTGGACCAATTATTTCCGACGGGCCTTTAACGATCCACAGATATCTACAATTCTTAGAGAACGATATTCAAAATAATTAACAACGATTTACCTGAGAACATCAGGGGAAATATGTTCAATCAGCTGGATGGTGCAGGACCACATGATGCTAATATTGTTCGGCAATATCTAAGTGATGGGCAGAGATGGATTGGAACAAATGGTCCAATCAGATGGCCAGCCAGATCGCCCGATTTAACCACTATTGATTTTTATTTATTGGGTCACATAAAATCCAAAGTATACTCGAGGAGACCAACTTCTTTGGAGGACTTGAGAGATAGAGTTGAGCGCGCATTTCAGGAAATTCCAGCTCACGAACTGAAAAATGTGAAGAGGTGTACAATAAATAGAACTAGTCTAGTTAGGCAAAACGGGCAACACTTCGAACATATTATTGTTCAATAATAAATAAAATGACGTTTAAAAAGTTGTGAAACTCTTCTATTGAAAACAGGATGATGGTATTGTGAGTAATAATTTATACGTTGAATGTTTCACTGTTTCAGTCGTTAGATTCATTCAAACAGTTTGATTTTTCAAAGTTATCTTTTCTGTAATGGGTTTATGATCATTACATATTGTCGAACCCATTATTTTTGGTAATTCATTGTTACCATTCTGAACTAAAGTTTGAAAGAATTAATAGATGTCATGTTATCTACCAATTTTTTAGATCGATTTCATTTTGTCTCTACGTTTTAAACAAAAAAAGTGGTACATAATGTATATCGTTGAATTGGTAATTGAATTCTCTATCGAAGGCAAGATGGCTCTCTGTAGGTACCGTTTGAAAAAAACGATTTTTTTCTTTAGAAATGCGTTCAGAAAATTTACATTCTTGCTGTAGAATTTTTTATTGATCTTATCGATGGAATGACTACTACTATGAGTTACTGATGTAAATTAGTATAGATTTTAACCTGATCAAGGCCTCCTGGGCTAAAAAAAAATTAGGAAATTTTGTTTTTCAACCCGTAACTGGTACTACCCTTCTTTTGCACCATTCGTACTAATACCGGGTCACATAGACCCATATTTCAAAAATAGAATTAGGAGTTCAGAAACCAGATTTTGATTTATTCAGGTGAAAGAAAATAAGAAATACAACATTGATGACAATTTTATGTGAAATAAAAATCATTTTATACAGTCTGGACACACAGTACAGCAGCATTTGAGACATATTGGTTTTTCACATGCTCTACAAACATAGCTAGTTTTTCGGTCTTTCTTCGGGGGGCAGAGGCCACATCTCTTCCTTTTTTTGTTTTCCTGAGTTTCTTCGGCTCTCTGGCTATACGTGAATTGAATTCCGAAAATATCCGCTGCTCTGTCGCGAATTTTGCGCGGAATGAAATTATTGTTGATTCTTGTGTGGACGTGTTGATAGCAAAGGGCTAATCCAAGTTCCTTCAGATAATTATATCGAGATATTTCTTTTCCATGTCTTGCAAATTGGTATAAGACACGACTGTTCACTCCTGATATGTTCAAAATACAATAAAATACTGTAGTGGGCCATCTTCTGGATCGACGAGATGTACTATAGTTGGCACACTTTTCATCTAATGCATCAACACCGGCTTTGGTACTATTATTAAATAGTATTATATCTGTTTTTTGTGGTATTATCGACTCGATTATCATGGTGCATAGAGGATAGCAAAATGACACTTTTATTTTGTTTTGGGACGTAGCTGACAAGAGTAAGGTCGGATGTGAAACCAAAAATGGAGGAACCTACTTCTCTAGCTTTGGATGGTAAAAATGCATATTTCTCTTTTATTTTTTTCCATAGTTCCTACAAATGTCAGGCCTTTTTCTTTCAACATCCGAGCTGCCTCAATTGATGTATACCAATTGTCTGCAGTGAGATTACGTTTCGAATGATAGAACGGTTCCGTAATTCGCATAACAACTTGTGTAGGGTGCGAAAGTGATTTTTCCTTGAATTGTTTGCTACTCTCTGGTTGTTTATTAATTTCTTTACCGGTATACACTTTGGCATTGCACATATAATGTGTTTTGGAATCAGCCAAAATCGGAATTTTTATGCCGTACTTAGCCGGTTTGTTCGGGATGTACATCCTAAAAGAACATCGTCCTCTAAATGGACCCAATAACATTTCATCCAAAGTCAGGAATATTCCGGGAGTATAGTTAATTTTTGAGTTTTCAACGAATATTTTGAATATAGTGGATATTGGAGCAAATTTGTCTGTTTCGCGTCGCTCAGCTCGCGTTTCGAAGTCATCAAACCTTATGGCAGCCAAAAGGAATAGAAATCTTGCTAACGTCATGGTACACCGAAAAATATCTCTACCTGTTCCATCTGATGCCCAAAGAGATTTCAGATCTTCATGGCCAGATTTGAAAATTCCTTGCAAATATAATAGGCCAATAAATGCTTCCACTTCAACTTTATTGGTGGGTTGTATAAAATGGGGATGAAATTTATATCTTGAGTTATGTTTAGTTTTGAATGAGCTGTAATTCACTTTCATTACCTCAATTTTCTTGTTGGTGTTTATAACAATCTCTGCCAAAATATCGTCAGAAATAATCAATCTCCTACCCATAGTTTCTTCTATATCATCATCTATACCAAAGTTTTGTTCATTACTATTCTCGTTTTGACTTCCGCTATACTCTGTATTGGCTCTACAGTTTCCATCTTTTTCGGGCACCCACTCATCATCCTCACTATCTGTATCATGAACACTAAACAATTCATGATCAGATTCTCCTTGTACGCTTTTATCCCCATTAAGAAGAATAATATTCGTTGCATCCATTTCATCATCCGCTGACATACATTGGGAACCTGAAGGACCTGTTTCATCTTCTATCGTAATTTCTTCATCAGCCCAAAAATCTTCGCTGGTCAATATATCAGCAAGTTCATTGTCATGTAAAGGTTTTCTTGTGTCCATATTCACTGTAAAAAAAAGGGATATTGAAATTATCTAAAATTATGAAATAATCAGTACGAGGTTTTAAAACATTGAGTATACTTAAGTTATGATGAAACTGCAAAATATTTCCTAACCACTATCACCGGGTCTCGAGACCCTAAATAGCACGTAATTCGTTGAAAATGCAATACAATCGACGCGATCTACTCAACAGTCGAAACAGTACTGCAGTAGAAGAGAAGTCACGGATTATCAATTATCTGCGCTTTTTGACTCGAAAGAGAGGGGTGTGCAAATAAATCGCTGGGTCGTACAGACCCGGTAGTAGCAGTTACGGGTTGAAATAAAAATTTGGCAACACTGACTTGTGTAATTTGAGCCGTAGAATCCGAAAAACATCAAACATCCAGGGTGTTTAATTTGAAAGATCCAACTTAGTGGCTATTCTGGCGGAACCAGAAGTCGGCCATTTTGTTTTCATATGTCTGTAAATCCGAAATTGTGTCTCATAGCTATGTACAAAATTTCATTCAAATCGGTGGATAATTGAATATAGGTATGGCCCTAGTCCCATTGTCACCCGGTATACATAAAATCTTTTTTTTTCGAAATTATTTCCAGAAAGCGTCCCATGCATTGGGCCAAATACCAGAAAGGCAACTCTTCGAGGGATCAGCATGGAACCAAATACACGAAACGCGAAGAAACGTGCGAACTAAATCCACCCTTTGCCGAAAAATATCCTAAGTGAACTCCCGACCCTTCTGAAGCCATCAACCAAACGTCCAGAAAATCCCCGAATAATCAAAGCGAATTTTACGAACCATAAAGATGTTTTAGCATTACACCAACTGAAATAAATCCTTTTAGAAGTTTTCCGAACTAACTGAAATCATTAACAGAAATCCCCGACTGATAAAATGTGTTAAGGGCGTTCGTAAGCCGAAAATCAATATGAAACTGATTCAGTGTGAGCCAAAGCAATCCGTTTAGAAGCTTCAGTAAACTGTGGAGCTAGGAAGAATGTGATAATCCCTATTCGCTGATGGAAGCTGCTGATGTTAACTGACCCCATTCACGAACAGAGCTCAGATGAAGGACGTATATCGATTGTGGACATTACATGGCACAATTTGAAAATAAAGAATGATTCAAGATTTTCGAACAATGTAATCCGATTCCACTACAGAATATATACAAGGAAATGAAAAAAAAAGAATGGCGCGGCCAGTCGGAAAAGTAGATTTCAGAACTAATATATTGATTTTGAAATAGCCATCACATTAATCAAGCTTATGAATTATGCGTTAGAATTGAACCGACGAAAAAATCAACTGAAAAGCAAGAAATAAAATAAACCTTTGTAGTCTTAATGATAATTGAGCTCCTAAACTAATGTGAGTAACTAATTTTGAGTTGGCGCCAAACAAACAATAATCGAAGATCATTATATTACTTTGAAGAAGTAAAATGCCTCTGTGCATCTAGCTTTAATCATTTCACGCTTTACCTAATTCAATTGCTAGTTTGTTTGGCGCCGACTAAAAATTATTTACTCACATTAGTTTAGAAGCTCAATTATCATTAAGACCAAGGTTCATTTTATTTTTTGCTTTTCAGTTGATTATTTCGTTGGTTTGATTCTTGGTTGAATAGTTTTTATTTTTAAATTTTTTGTGGTTGAAATCTACTAATTAATACCTACTTATTTTCTTATAACTTCCAAAATACTCGCTTACCTAGTTTACTTCGACTATTAACTGTTAAATAATATGATTATCTACATCAACCATTCATTGTTATATAATATAAATTATTTTTAGGAGTTCTAGTTAGTTGATTTCATCACCCTGTATATAATTCCATCATTTCATAGAATGTAATTATTGTGATGGATGTAGGAGGATCTGTCAATGTCAACTACATATGTGTGCCAATGTTCACAGTGAAAAATCATCATCCCCTATTTTTCTACCCATAGGGGTGTATTTTCTCATTCCAAAATGAAATATGATCAACTATGACGTGTACCCTATCTACTAAAGAAAAAACCATCCAAATCGGAAAACCCACTATAAAGTAATGCCTGATAGAATCGGTTAACGGACCAAAATTCAGAGGATGAACGATCAATATCCTCAATTTTGCTACCGTTAGGGGTGGTAGTTTTTGTTCAAATTCAAATGGGACCAACTTTGAAAAACACCTCATCCAATGAGAAAAGAATCATCGGAATCGAACTGCTCTGTGAAAAGTTATGCGTGATCATACATAAAAAAGTATACGCGTCGACCAGAGAACCTCCTTTTTGATTTCGTCGATTAATAAAAACTTTTTAACAAAAAATTAAACCGACGAAATACGGAACTGAAAAGTAAAAAATGAAATGAACCTTCTTAGTCTCAATAACTGAGCTCCTAAACTAATGTAAGTAACTAATTTTGAGTCGGCACCAAACAAACAAGCAAATGAATTAGGTAAGGCGTAAAATGATGGCATCGAGTTGCGCGGTGACATTCTGATAATGTTTTTGAAGTAATTTAATGATCTTCGTCAATTGTTCGTTTGGCGCCGACTCAAAATTAGTTACTTACATTAGTTTAGGAGCTTAGTTATTGAGACTAAGAAGGTTTATTTGATTTTTACTTTTCAGTTCCGTATTTCGTTGGTTTAATGTTTTGTTAAAAAGTTTTTATTTTTCAATTTTTTGTAGCTGAAAGCTACTGTTTACCTACCTACTTGTTTTTTCATTTCTATTAAAATACTAACTTACCCATCTTACTTCAACTATTACCAGTTAATAATATGATTATCTATATTAACTATTTGTTGTAATATAAATATTTTTGTTGTTCTGGTTAGTTTATTTCATTACTTTGTATATCATTCCATCCTCTCATAGAATATAATTATTGTGACGGATGTGGAATAATGACAGCGGCGATCTGTCATTGTCAACTACATATGTGTGTGCCAATGTTCACAAGTGAATAATCAATGATCCCCTATTTGTCCACCCGAAAGGATGGATAATTTCATTCGAAATCTAGATATGAGGTATACCCTATCTATTAAAAGAAGAATCATCCAAATTGAAGAACCAAGTACAAAAATCAGCTGTATCATAAGTGCTAGGAGTTTTATCGCACAAATATTATTAAATTCGACCGAGAAGGGTTTTGGGAGAATGGGGTTATTTTGAAATAAAACATTAATAAAACATTTTAAGGACTGTACGCAGTCAATTTTATCGGTCAATTCAACAGTCAATTGACCAATTGACCCCAGTTAATTGAGCAGTCCTGCACCAAACGCGGGACGTCCTAGTCAAAGACCGAGAGAGAGGATGGTAACGCCCAGGAGAAAAATTAAACATTTGTAGCGCCAGACTGGGAAACGGGGGAAAGCTCAACTGCAGACTTAATTTGATTCTTTTGTTGTGGTGCTTCCTGCCAAATTCAGTTCTAACCCATGGAACAGATTTTGAATATAAATGGCAAAGATTTGAACTTTGACATTATTCAATTTTTGACCGATGTCAGAGACATAATTTTGACTGTTCTGGATACAGTTTTTCAAGGTCTTTGAAATTACATATTGCGAGTCAAGTTTCGTGCGATATAGTTTCTGTCATTTTTCAATAGTGACACTTTCCTTCGACAGATGACAGTCAAAATTGTCGCATTCGGAGCAGGAACTCTCAATTGGTCAAACGGTTCGGCACTCATCATGGAAGATTACAGACACATACACGCACACACACACACACAGACAGACATCACTCTGGAAATGGTATCAATCGTCTTGGGGGACCTCAATACGGATATTTCCGTCAATATCTCGATTACATTAAGTACTTTGTGGAGTAAAAATAGCTCAAAATTATGCATTATTTCAGAATCCTGGAGGACGCCAAGAATTCTCCTAAAACTTAATATTACTTAGAAATGACTTGCAGGAAGAAGTTATAAACTTATATTTATGCGCTGATTGTTTATTAATTGTTTATACAATGAACAATCATCTTCTTACAAAAAAATTAAATAATAATAATATGACATTAAAAAACTGATGGCGCGGATAGTCGTAAAGGTAGATTTAATTAATTATAATTTACAGCTATTTTTTATTTATGTGTTCATATCGGAGAAAAACATTTCGGGTAAAAGTTGTGGAGTTAATGAAGCTCTATCAAACGACTTGTAGTTTGCCGATATTGGGTATGGAAATGAAACAGCCGCCATTTTCAAACTACTGGACCATTTTCGAAATTAGCCGAGGTATTGATATCACATTTTAAACTAGAGTTTTTGGTCGTTGAAGCATGGCCTAAAAATTGAAATTTGTCATTTTTTTAAATTATTCAATATTTTGAGCTCTGTATTTTTCGAGGTAAAATTTTGAGATTTTTTTTAAATTACTTTGTTTTTGTCATTTTGAAAATAATCTGTGAAAATGTCAGATGTTTATCTTGAAAATGAAAAAAAAAATAAGATCTTCAATTGATTTTAGACAGAATTCTACTTTGACGTAATTTTATATACGTACTATTCCTATACATCTTTTTTCACGTTTAAGAACATGGCTTTTCGTAAGCTGCATCTTTTCTTCTTTCAGTGAAAGTTTATAAGCTTATTTGACCAATTAGATCAAAAGTTATAACAAATTTAGTGTAAGTCGCCGCCTCACATTTTCGCAGGTTAGCAAAAAAAATCTGCAGCTTGCAGTTTTTATTCAAAAGTCAAATTTTATATACTTTTTCATGTGAAATTTTCCTTTTCTGCGAGTGGCACCATTAGTTATTAATTTTTTTTGTAATATTCAATATACAATGTAATTCGGCAATTTATTTGTTGAATAATTAATTAAGCACACACTTCACGGTTGGTAACTTTTTAAATGTTGTTTCCAACATCATCACTAATGAAGAATGAAAAGATACCACCATCCCCCAACTTCTAATATCTAAAATCTAATATTACTCCACTAGTATAAGTAGAGCGTCAGGTGAGCACTAAACTTACCAATCAAATGTTCTCTCGTTTTCTATCTCTCTCTAACATTTGAATATTATATTTTTGATCCAATATAGAGTTCATCAAAAGATAAACTTATATTTCTATCGTAAATAAAAATTTTAAGCAGGAACTCATTTTAAAAATGGACATTTGGTCAATTTGATAAAAAAAAAGGAATATTTTCATATTTGATACAATTTACACTTATATTAACAAAGAAAAAATATTTTACGCTGCTTATACCATGTTTGAGGTCGTAATATAAATATATGTTGGTTAGGTGAGCTTTTTTTGCTGTTTAAACGTCACCAAAGTTTATTTAATAACAAATTTCACGGATTTCAGAGCAACATTTGTTTAATTTTTTATTTTTGGCGAAACTAATAATTCAATTTTTTTAATGAAACCAATCAAACCTCCTCGAAGTACAGATCAAAAGCTTCAGGAAGACATATTCAAAAATCTTAATATCAAATTTCAAACTAGATTTTTGAAGCATGATCAAAAAATTAAAATTTGTAATTTTTTTAAATTATTCAATATTTTGACTACTGTATTTTTTTTAATAAAATGTTTATTTTTTTTTTTTCATTTGCACACCTCCTGTCATTTTGGGAGTGAACTGTGAAAATTACAGATGTTTGACTTGAAAATTCAAAGAATGGCAGATCTTCAATTGATTTTATAGAAAACTCTACTGTGACGTAACTTCATATGTAGGTACTATTCCTATTCATATTTTTTTACATTTGGAAACATGACTCCTCGTTAGCTACTTTTTTTCTTTCATTCAAATTTTTGTTAGCTCAATTTGATCAATTAGATCAAAACCTATGACAAATTAAGTGAAGCTCGCTCGTGGCTACGTGCTCCTCGAACGATGCACTTCACCACCTCACATTTTCGTACGTTAGAAAAGATAAAAAAATCTGCCTTACAGTTTCCATTTCAAAGAAAAACTTTATATACCTTTTTCATTTAAAATCTTCCATTCTTTCGATCAGTTTTTGTTTGTTTTTTTTTTAATATCCAAGAAATATCGTAATTTTGCAACTTATTTGTTAAATAATAAATTAAGCACACACCTTACGCTTGCTGACTTTTTATATGTTGTTCCTAACATCATCACTAACATACAGTAAAAAGTTACCGCCGTTCCCTAACTTCCTGAAGCTAAAATATAATATTAGTCCTCTAACTTCACTCGGTGAAGTAAAAATGTGACACATTGGAAATCACACAGCATTTCTATTTTTTCTATAAACCTCAAACTCTACGATAAAAAGTTGGAGAAATTCTAGAACGCTTCCTTTTGTTTCTATGTAATCTGACTCAAATCCTAAAAAAGATCTATAGAATAACCGGGTTTCTTTCGGTTGAATTAAATTAAAAAATTCCAAGAAGTCATCATGAAATTGCACATTCAGATCAAAAAACAAAAAGTTAACTCACTATTGAAAAAAACTCACAATGATATAGACAGCACTTACTTGGTTTCAAATCCCAATATCACTTGTGAAAATAATAACTTATAATTATACAGAGTGGGCCACTGAAAACGAAACAGCGGCTCTGTAGGTCGGCAGAACCGAATTATATAAAAATGCGCGGACAAGTCAACTACATTTTCGAGGGGGACATCGTTCGCGATTAAATTCACCCGAAATACATTCCATCCCTCGGAGCTGTGACCGCCACCCCTAAATTTTTAAATGACAACATATATCAAGTGATACCTCATTTGAAAGGTATTTTCCTTCTCAATATCAAACAACAAAAATAAATTAATTCTATCGATTCGTTTTCGAGATATAGGAACTTGAAGTTGGAAAATAACTTTTTATTCACTCAATCAATAAAAACAATATCTGATAAAGCAACTGTCGCAATAATTGATATTGACAATGAACTGAACGTTCAAACTGTCTACCACCCATTTCCATACAATAGTACAAGTTCTGTTCAAAACGACACCTCACATTTCGAAGCATTTCCGGCGTTATTCTTCAATAATTCTCCTCCGTAAATCTTCCAGAGTTTCTGGTTTGGTTGCAAAGATTCTGTTTTTCAAGTGACCTCACAGTAAAAAGTCGTGTGGGGTTGAATCTGGGGATCTGGCTGGCCACTCTATAGAGCCTCTTCCTCCAATCCAACTTCCAGGAAACATTCTATCCAAAAACGCCCTAACAGCTGTGCATAATGTGGAGGTGCCCCGTCTTGTTGAATCATCAAGTGGTCTCCATGGTAACGATCGTCATTTTCAATGATGTCTACTAATTATGGATAAACAAATTCATTCAATAATTCCAAATAAGTTTCTCCTGTCAGGTTACCGTCGAGAAATACTGGTCCAATCAAACGGTCCTCAAAAATACCGGCCCAGACATTGAGTTTTTGGGGAGTTTGAGTATGGACTCCGTGGAAAACATGTGGATTGGCATCTGACCAATAACGACAATTATTACGATTCACAGTCGAATTCAAAAAGAATTAAGACCCATCAGAAAAGCAGATGTTGAAAAGGAAATTCCCATCAGCATCTATTCTCGTAGTCATAATTTCACAAAATTCCTGTCGCCTATCAAAATCATCTTCATTCAATTGGTATACCGAATGTATTTTGTAGGGGTGGAATTTATGATTTTTCGGGATTCGGCGGATACTGGGTCTACTGATATTGGTAATACTAGCCAATTTCCTTGTGCACAATGTTGAGTCTGCATGAACTTCTCCTTAAAGTGCAACTTGAATAGCTTCATTTCTCAACGGAAATTCACGTTCTGGGTCTCGTTTCTTGTTGGCTACTGATCCAGTTTGACGAAATTTTTGTACTAATTCTAGAACGTATTTTCTAGCAACAAGTTTATCTGGATGCGTTTCATTGAACAATTTAGCTGTACAGTTACCGCACTCATCATTCTTAAAAAGAATTATTATTATTTCAACTCTTTCCGCGATCGTATACACCATTATTGCGGAAAGATATTCAGCAGCTTTATTCAAGTAATTCACGCTAATGTCGTTCAATCTAAGATCAGTTTGAACTGATAGACGTCCACAATTGCGATTTGGCGAAAAAAATTATATCATACATGTTTTTGTTGTACTCGCATTTGAGTCGAATTCAAGAAAACTTCTTTTTATCGATTCTAAGAACCTTAAAAAAAATTCGATCAAGTAAATGAGGATGAAATAAAAATTTGAAACGGAATTGCATGTTATTTGTTCGTAAACAGTTTGATCATTCAACTCCTTGACAATGATAATTATCTTCAAACAGCTGCATTGTTAAATGTTATTTCTATTGATTGAGTGAATAAAAAGTTATTTCCCAACTTCAAGTTCCTATATCTCAAAAACGAATCGATATAATTAATTTATTTTTGTTGTTTGATATTAAGGAGGAAAATACTTTTCAAATGAGGTATCACTTGCCATCGGTTGCCATTTGAAAATTTAGGGGTGGCGGTCACAGCTCCGAGGGATGGAATGTATTTCGGGTGAATTTCATCGTGAACGATGTCCCCCTCGAAAATGTAGTTGACATGTCCGAGCGTTTTTATATAATTCGGTTCTGCCGACTTACAGAGCCACTGTTTCGTTTTCAATGGCCCACTCTGTATATATAGTTTAACTTTGAATTCGATAAAATTTTATGACGGTCTGACCTCACATATAAAGCGGATTGAGACAAACGAAAGAACCTCAAATGAAAGGAGCGTACGGGGCAAACACATGCCCATTTCCATTGAAGTCTACCTTGAATATCACCCAAACTACAAAAAATATTTTCTTGTCAACAACGGATCCCACTATAAAAGGTAAGGTCCCCGTGATTTTAACTCGTACAAGTTTTCATTAACTTCTGAGGGTTGTTCAAACAACTAAGAAAGCGGTAAAAAACAATTTTACAAACAACAATTTACATAAAAAATTGAGACGAAAGTAGGAGTACATTTTAACAGAGAGAAAAGGATATCAAATATACAATACCAGATAGTGAAACATAAATCAATGTGGTAATCTATTGGAAAAAACATTTCAGATGTTGGATAACGGGATTATTTCAAAGGGTTTGAGACTGAAAATGGCATATAAAATAATCGAAAGAGCGGGCCACGCAACGGTAAGAGAAAGAATACAGTTTCACAGGAAAAACAAGGTGAATTTTAAATTTTCATCAATAACCTGGAACAGTTCATGAAACAAATCTGATTCAAAATGACTATGAATACATGCATCACTGTATTCACAATTTGAAAGAAAAACACAAAACATATAAACCAATTTCACAAATTATTGGATGAGAAACAAATACACCCAAAACACATATCAAACTATAAATCTTTTCCTGAAAAAACTGTAATCAATTTGTCATCGAGAAACTTAGACATACACGGAAAACTTGTGTTAGTGAAGGGACTGAACTTCGCAGTTGCACTCAAAATGGTTCCAACGCTAGAAATGATCATTGCCATCGAAGCAACAGCCCAACGTTTACCACTCAAAATGTCAGGTGATTACAGATCTGACTGCAAAAAAGCGCTAACACTACCATCTCATCCTAGAAATAATTGAAACAAATACGAGAAAGGTGCATTGAGATCTCTTTGATCACAAAATCAGATTGAAATACTTCCAGCTGATAAATGTAACGCCACAGTCATCATGAACACTAATGATTATGAGGACAAACTAACACTAATGATCTCAACAACATATCAAACAATCAATCAAGACACTACCATATCAGTAAGCTAAGTATACAAAAAATTCAACAAAAATCCAACTTCATCAATAGCAAGCAAAATATACCGAACTTTAGCTAAACACAAAAATATTCTCACGAAAACAGAACGCAGAGACCCACTCTCACACCACAGCAAACCCCCACATTTTATGGATTACCAAAAATACACAAACTACCTCATCCTCTTCTCCCTGTTGTGAGTTCCATTTGGATCTCCTGCACTAAAACTCGCTAGATACCTACTCAACATTCTGAAACCACTATCTGGAAATGGAAATAGTTTCATAATGAATACCCCTCACTTTCTAGAGAAATTGAATGCATTACAAATTCAAGATGGAGATCTCCTAGTAAGTTTTGATGACGAAAGTTTGTTTACTAATGTCCCTATTGATAAAACTCTGGAAATTGTAAAAACAAGATTAGAAAATAACACATCAATGAAGACAAGAACAAAACTGGATATCAGTGCCATCATAGAATTACTCAAACATATTTCCTATTCAAGAACGAATTTTATCAACAAGAGTTTGGTATGGCGATGGGTTCTCCTTTGTTACCCATTTCAACTTGAAACTTTCCACAATTATCGAAAAGTATGGTGGAGATACGTGGATGATGTTTTCGCTATCTAGAATCGAAGTGAAGAAGAATTAAAAAATGTTTTGGATCATATAAACGAACAAGAACCATCGATCGAATTCACGTTAGAATCAGAACAAAATTACCAACTCCCCTTTTCAGATTTTGTAATATAGTCGTCGGCAAAATGGAAATAGTCGTCACAAAAGACTTTCAAAATAGTTTTATTCAGAGAAAAAGGCAAAATGTGTGACAATATTTACAATATTTGACAATATCTGACAAATCGTTTTTGTAACTAGGCAACTCCATAGAAATAAAATATATACAGTGTCTTCTTAATGTCGAATATGTTACATTCTCTTCCTTGATGGCGAATCTAATTGTCATTAGCATCTTCTGTTTTCAAGGGACACAGCTTTGAAACAGGCCGTCTATATAGTCCGGTTTGGGTTTTGACTTCTACAACCCTTACTTTTCCATCGGGTCTGGGAAACAATTTCTGCACTACCCCAAGTTTCCAACTATTCCTTGGAGCATTTTCATCTATAATTATCACGATTCCACCCTCTTTGATAGAATCATTGTCATCAATCCATTTTTTTTCTACACATCAGTTGAGGAATGTATTCTTTCACCCACCTACGCCAAAAACAATCTATCAATTGCTGTGACTTCCTCCACTGTTTCTTAAGATTCCTTCCATCTTCGAATGACTTCATCATATTTTCAGGAATTTCGTTTCCAAGAGATTTTCCCAAAATAAAATGATTTGGTGTCAGCGGTTCGGGGTCGCCTGGATCCACTGATACATGTGTGATGGGCCTACAGTTAATTATATTCTCTACTTCACTGAATAGTGTCAAAAGAAGTTCATCCTTGAGAGTCTGATTATTCAGGATCGCGTGGAAAGTCTTCTTCACTGATTGTATCAGTCTCTCCCAAGACCCCCCCATGTGCGGTGCTCCCGGTGGTATGAACTTCCATTCCATTCCTTTCATTCCAAGTTCTTCTCCAAATTTATTTGTGTCAAATTCACGGAGAAACTTGCGTAGTTCTTCAGAGGCCCCCCTAAGATTACTCCCATTATCTGACAAAATCATTTTTGGTATTTCTCTTCGTGAAATCATACGCCTTAACGCCATAATGGTTGAATCTGTAGTTAAAGAGTGAGGCACTTCCAGATGGATAGCTCTAATAGACAAGCATGTGAAAATCACCCCCCATCGTTTTTCCTTTTTTCTTCCTACTGAAACATACATAGGGCCAAAATAGTCGAGTCCGGTATATGTGAAAGGAATAACGTTGGAATTCAATCTTGAAGTAGGTAATTGTCCGATTATCGCAATACGAGGTTGTGCTCTACGCTTCCTACATTTCAAACATTCCGAGAAAGTTGTTCTTACTGCTGATCTCGCATCGATGACCCAGAATCGTTGTCTTAACTCACTCAGGACAAGTTCGATACCATGATGTCCACACTTTTCATGATAATGCTGGAGTAATAATTTTGTCAAGGCATTTTTCGGATCCAAAATGTATGGTCGTTTAACGGTTTTATCTAAATCTCTTGCTAAATCTACACTACTTCTGAGTACCAGTACACCTTCATCATTGATTCGGGGACAAAATTTTTTCAATCTGCTTTTCTTGTCCAGGGTTTTCGCATCTTTTAGCATGCTGATATCTTCGAAAAAACTATCATACTGGCTCTTCTCAATCCATTTCAGTTCAGCTTCCTTCATCTCACCTGCAGTCAGATACTCTGGAAAATCAATGTTTTATTTTCTGAGTCTCTTAATCCAAATTTTGCAAATTCTTGTTATTCAAGCTGTCGTTCTTATTAGTCGAAACCACTTCGAAAATCTTTTTATGTCAGGTAAAATTTCAAATTCTGTAATTTTCCAAGTCAAATTCACGGAAGCACTTTTCATTGATTCTTCTTCATTATATTCGACGAATGATCTCCTTGGCCATTTTTCAGGGTCTATTTCTTTAAGGAATTCAGGTCCACTGAATCATCTGTCGAAGTTGATCTGTCGAGAAGTTGTCGAATATGTACGTGTAGCTTCGTCTGCTATGTTAGAACTAGTAGAAATCCAATACCAGTCAGAAGAATTTGTCAATTCTAAAATTTCTCTGACTCTGTGTGATTCGAACTGTCCAAGTTTTTTCCCGTTTCCTTTTATCCAATGTAAAATTGTTGAAGAATCAGTCCAAAAGTAATTTTTCTGAATGTTCATCTCAAGTTCTTTATTAATACAATTCGCTAGGCGGCTTCCCATCAGAGCTGCCTGTTATTTCAACCTGGGAATCGACAGAGCTTTGTTGGGAGCTACTAGAGCTTTGGCCATTATCAGTGATGTATTCACCTCCTTGCCCGAAACGACTCTGAGGTAGGCCAGTGAAGCAAATGCTTTTTTACTTGCGTCGCAGAAAACATGTAATTCGGTTTTGTCGGATTTTGGAATGATTAGTGAATAGCATCGAGGAATTCGTAAAAGTGGTATCGTTTCTAGCAAGTCTCTCGTCCAAAGTGCCCATATTTCAAAATGTTCTTCGTCAATATGGTCATCCCACCCTATACCGGATCTCCAAATATCCTGAATCAATATTCTCCCACGAATTGGAAAATTAACAATCAATCCTAAAGGATCAAAAACAGACATCACTGATTTCAAAATTTCTCTTTTTGTGGGTTTCTGTTTTCTAGAAGTTCTGTAGTCATTGTAGGTCGAATTGAATGTGTACTGAAAGAAGTCGTCTTTAGCATTCCACCATAGTCCAAGAATACGTTGTAAATTTGTATCGTCATTGAAATTCATGTCCCTTACTATACTGTCATATGATCCAAGTCTATTCATAACTTCTTTTGAATTTGAAATCCAATTGACCAACTGAAATCCTCCTTGTTGTTGAATTCGTTGAACTTCAAGGATGGTTTTCAGAGCTTTTTCGTCAGTGTCTTTACCATCAAGATAATCATCAACATAGTGCTTTTTCAAAATGGCATTCAATATGTCTGGAGAATCAGTTTGTTCTTTAGCATTGAAATTTTTAACGAATTGAGCACATGTTGGTGAACAAGTTGCACCGAATATCATTACCTGCATTTGATATACCTGATATTCTTTGGTAGGATCACCATGTCTCCACAAAAATCGTTGGCTACATTGATCTTCCGGTCTTATTCTCACCTGATGAAACATTTCCTTGATGTCAGAACAAAAGGCAACTTTGTGTTGTCGAAATCTCATCAAAACTGCTACTAGAGGAGTGAGTAGGTCTGGTCCTACAAGTAGATGATCATTTAGGCTTTCACCTTGTGATCTGGCTGCTGCGTCGAAAACTAAACAAAATTTGTTTGGCTTATTAGGGTTTTGTACGCCGAAATGCGGTAAATACCAACAACGAGAACCTTCAATGTTGGCTTCTTCTGGAGACAATACTCTGGCATAATTTTTGTCAAGGTAGCTTTGAATTTTCTCAGAATATTGTCTTCGGAAGTTTTCGTCTTTTGCTATTCTTTTTTCAACACAGTTAAGCCGTTTTATTGCCATAGTTTTACTGTCATCACTTTTCCACAAAAGACCAATTTGAAAATGACTGTCAATTCGTTCGATACTTTTTTCCACGGATTTATCAGGATTTTTATGATTATTTGAAATGCCAAAGGATTCTAACGAAAAGGTTTCTTTAACGAGGTCATGAAGTTTTTCATCAGCTTGTCCTCGAAGGCAGATGTGAAAGGAAAATTGACTAAACGTTTTATCAAAATCAGTAGGTCCGTGTAAAATCCACCCAAGATGTGTTTTTGTTGCGATAGGCGTATTTTCAGGTCCTTGACAAACTTTACGTGCTACAGTGAGATTGATATTATCTTGCCCCAGAAGAATCATGGGTCTACTAGTAATATTTTGAAAAGGCAGTCCTTGTAAATAGTCATATTTCATCCAATCTCCCCTCGTGATAGTCTGAAATGGAAGCGATAAGTCTTTGACAGAATGAACATTTTTCAGGGTGAATATTTTGGCATCTCTGTAGCATCCAGAAATGTTCATGTCAAATTTGAGAGAAGTGTCATGTTGATTGACAATATTGTTCGTCCATTGTATACATAAAGGTTGTCGTTGACCTTCTATACCAAGTTCTGCGACAATCGATTCATCAACGAGTGTCACTGTTGACGCATCATCTAAAAGTGCAACTGTGTCAATAAAACTATTTTGTCCATACAGTCTCACGTTTACTACCCTGAGCAACACTTTCGTCGTCATGTCGTGTCTAGTAGTTGTTACTCTTTCAGTGTTTGGGTCAGATGCGTCTTTTGAGATAGAAGCAGAGTTTTCCGTGCAAGGTTTAGTATCATTGTTATAATTAGAATTGGACATTTCAAAACAGTCTTCATGCAACAATTTGTGATGAGGACGTCGACACCCATTTAGACCACACGATTTTCTAATTTCACAACGTGGTTATTGCTTAAGCAAGAAAAGCATAATTTTTTTTCGTTACAACTGACCATCTAGTTTCAACGTCATTTTCATTGAGTTTCGGACACAATTGTGTCTTGTGCCCTTTCATTTCACAATAATGACAAAGAATTTTAGGATGTTTTCGCTCATTTGTTGATAGAGCTACTTCATGTCGAGGTTTTGTTTGGAATCGGGAATAGTGTTGGAAATTCTCCAATACTTTATATTTAGAGGAGGGAGTGCTAACTTAACAGGCCGCATTTGCTCTGGTATTCAACCATTCAGAAAAACTATTGAGGTCAGCTTCCCCACCACAATTATACATAATATCACCCCATTGCAATTTCAGCATGTCAGGAATTTTTCCAAGTAATTCTTTGAGGAGTTGAGGATTTTCCAAATGTCATGTGCACTTCAAGGATTTTATTGTCCCACCAAGATTTCTCACGTGGATTGAAAAATGTATCAACTTCTCAAGGTTCTGATCTCTCATTGGTTGGATAGCTCTTACCTGGGTGATAAGTGTCTCGATTATTTGATCGGGACGTCCAAAACGCATTTCTAATGTGTTTATTACCAAATTTATGTTCGAGGGACACATCATCATTCCGGCGACAGCAGATTTAGCTTCTCCTCGGAGACATTTTTGCAGCTTAACCATTTTTTCTTCATTGGAAAATTTGCACATGGAGGAGACGAGAAGAACTTGGGATATGAACATTGGCCATTCAGCAGGATTGCCATCGAAAATAGGAAAGTCATTTTCCATGAAACGATACATTCTGAAATTGTCTTCGGGTCGGCTGGTTGCTTTTTGGAAAGTTTCAGAAAGTGTTTTACACAGCAATTGAATGTCCGTCATTCCTCTTGGTACGGTTGGTGGGTCTTCTTTTCTTGGTTGTTCTTGGTCTTGTGTTGGTTGAATCTCTATCTCATTTACCCAGTTTTGAATATATGTCGTCTTTGGAGAGGAAGGTGGTTGAGAAATTGGTGTCAAAACTCTTACGGTCGGATAAAGGCTTCTCGTAGATTTGATACTTTCACACTCTCTAGTTTCGTTTATTTCTTGATCATGAAATTCGTGCTCTATTTGAAGTGATTTCAATTTGTTGTCTAGTTCCAATTTCTTCATTTCAATTTCTTGTTTCGCTTTTTCCATATTGAGGGCTAACTCTCGTCTTCTACTTCTGATTGAACTAGTCGTACTATGTCCGGAATGTCTGGATTTTTGGGATATGGTTTCAATTCCATGCAGGTTTTCTGGATTCTGTACTTCATTCGGGACTATTTGTCCTTGGGATGGTATATTTTCCGAAGTTTGGATGCATGGTTCTGATACGCATGTTATCTGATTTGATCTATCATTAGGAGCGTTGTCTACCCCAAAATGATGAGGCCATACAAAATCTCTATCCAAATGGTGATTGGTACGTGCACCTGGTCGTCTCAGGTTGTATCCTCTTGAAATCATTTGGGCAGTGATTCCAAAGTCTGATTCCGTCGGCTCGAAAGGATCAAAATGTAATATAGTCGTCGGCAAAATGGAAATAGTCGTCACAAAAGACTTTCAAAATAGTTTTATTCAGAGAAAAAGGCAAAATGTGTGACAATTAATATTTGACAATATCTGACAAATCGTTTTTGTAACTAGGCAACTCCATAAAAATAAAATATATACAGTGTCTTCTTAATGTCGAATATGTTACAGATGTCATGATCCAAAAATTATCATCACGAATGGAAACATTTGTACTCAGAAAATAGACACATACCAATCGATATCTACACTACAACTCAAACCATCACGCCAATGTGAAAAAAGGCCTAGTTAAATGTCTCTATAATCGAGCCCAAACAGTTTGCAATTCCAACCAGAATCTACAGGAAGAAATGAACCCCATAAAATCTGTTCTCAGGGAAAATTCATATCCGGATCAGTTTGAGGAAAAACTAATCACTGACAATGAAAAAAAACAATCCACCAAACATTCCAATTAACACAACCAACAGGAGTACTCACACCACCTACACATTTCACAAGCAACATAAAACCTTATGTCTCCGGATTATCTGAGAAGATCAAACGGATCGGACATAGATATGATGTGAGAACAACATTTAGAACAACAAACACACTGAGATCAATACTAACACAAACAAAACAAAAAAACGCAGAAGAAAGTACCAAAAACTGTGTTTACAACATACCTTGTTCGTGTGGTGATAGTAATATAGGTGAAACGTCAAGACCATTAGAAGAGCGCCAGAGTGAACATCGGAGTTGCATCAGAAATCGACAAAAAATCGGATCAAAAATTGCAGAACATATCCTCACATCCAATGGCGATCATACGGTTGAATGGAATACGACGAAAGTCTTGATGGAAAAGCCACATCAAGAGAGGAGAGAATTGAAAGAAACGGCCTGTATTCTTCTCTTCAATAACAACTGCTTTTCCACAAATTCTGTTGATATGTTAACATGGTTACTTCTACTTAGAGAGGAAGGAAATGGCAGAATGCTAATAAACTGATCTGAACAACACATGTATCAAATGAGCAATACGTCAATTTCATTTTTTTTTGCAGATCTCTTCTGACATCCGTCATTTGAAAAAGCTACAAAGACTCTGCAAGACAAAAAACCAAATTATGCTATTAAAGGAGATAAGGGCGATTTTGAGAAGGGGGGCAGATAGAGTCGCCGAAACGTCAATCATAAACTATATAGAGAAGTATCTTTTGATTATTTTTTTTAAGGCAAATTCAGAATACGGCAAGTTACTGACTAATTGAATCATTTTTCTTCAGGAAATATAATTTGCTAAACGCAGTAACTTATCGGAGTTAACTAATTGGTTTCCCCTTCTACACTTGTATAGATTTTCCTGATTATATTTTTTTTTCAGAGTGTGGAAAGTTACCCAAAAACCATGCCAAAAAAAGTTTCGGGAAATCAACGTCGCCCACACAGCTGCGTAAAGGATTTTCCATCGAAATTATTCTGATGAGAGGATTTCAGTGTTGAAATTTGGATTGTTCCGTTACGAGCGCAAATCTGCCTGCTGGATCGCCGAAATGTAATCCAAGATTTGTAGGCGTTCCCAGTTCGTTTCATGTATTGGGAATTATTTGAATTGCTGAATATAAAAACATTGAGTTTTGTACCGATGTGTGAAAAAACATTGATTGAAACATCGGAAAAGACTTCTTCACTACAAGTAGCAGAACGGCACAAGCTGTGGTAAAAAGTATGGGTTGAGCGGGGAGTGTAGGTTATTTTTGACATCGCCACTGACGTCCCTCCTATGGTTCTTTTGATCATCGCGAATAACTCATAAAATGCGCCAATACTGAACTTGAATTGGAAAATGCTCTTTTCGAAATGAAAAAATAGTTTTTTCGTCGATCAAAAAATGACATTCTATGCACCAATTTGCGAATGAAAAATCGACTATCTTTGAGGCAAGTATTTTTCGTCCGCAGACACTTTTCGTCCGCTGTGGTCACTATGATACGGCGAAGTGCGAGAGCGGCGATTGAGTCATTTCCGTAAATCCACGATTTAATAAAAACATAGGCGTCTGTGACAATAACTATCATTTGCTGCTGTCAAATTAATTATTCAGGTAATCTGCTGGATTTTACGTGTGAATAAGACCGTGGTGTGAATATTGGTGTTCATGATAATCAAGAATGGATAGTGATAGCGATACGGATATCAGTAACACTCCCCCAGAAATCACGAATTTTATACGGAAAACAATACAACACATTCAAGAACTGACGTCAGGAACCGAATGTCGAGAATCTCTCAGAAAATGTTCTTCTGACCTATTTTTATAGTAAAGCTGGCAATAATTTTAATAGTCTAAGATCCGAACAGAGGTTGTCCTCCACCCATATGTTTACCAGATGCCTACCCAAGCAGCATTATAGTGACGGAAACTGATACTGCAACTTCGACTCGGTGGTTATCACGTGATCACTACTAAATCTACCACTATACAGTAAGAATAACTGAAATTTTATATGTGATATGTGTATGGTTGTAGTCACGTAATTCCCATCTATGGTAGCCATTCAACAGTTCTATAACTTATTAGTGTCATTTGAGGTGTCTGAAACATTATGGCCACTGACTAAATCACTTCAAAGGTTTTCAAACTCAAACGAGGAGAATAACCGTTGCGGTAACCATCCTGTACCACTTGAATATCACTTAGAAGTCACAGTCACTTTCAAGAGAGAAGAATAGTTTCGGTGACGTTTTGGTAACTTCCATAAAACCTTCAATGTGGCAGGCACTTGATTGTGATATGTGGTGATGGTTGCCACGTTCTTGCTATCTCCATAAGTGATTACTATAACCTTCAAAATTCACCATTCCGCGCGATGACGAAAGCTAATCCAAGTTCTCTCAAATTATTTTATTGTGGCTTACAAAAAGTTTGTTTAACCTGTTACGTGGAACTTAAATGATTCTATTCAATATGAAATGGGTTACGCGTTTTCAATAGACAATTTCCCTTGATTTTGAAGTGACCGTGGAATGGTCCGTGCGATGACGAAAACTAACCTATTTTTTCTGAAATTATTTTATTGTGGCTTACAAAAAGTTCGTTTTACCTATTACGTAAAACGTGAATGATGTCCATTCGGAATAAAATGGGTTATGTGTTTTCAATGGAATTTTTTCTTGATTTTGTAAAAAGGTTAATTTAATGACTTGTGCTCCTGCCTAATATTCATACTTTAATTGTTAATTCTGTTTGCATAAATACCATCATTTTCATTACTTGTTTATTGATAATTGTTACTTGATAATTGTTGATTGGAGCTGCATAAATCCACTATACTTGCTCCTTTTTAACAATTAATGAACATGTACCCACAATTTCGAGGTTAAAACTTTGAAGTGGCAGGTTATAATAGCCCGACGTGTTCGCTCCTTTCAAGGGTATAAGAACTATTGTAATTTTAAGGTTATAACTTTGAAGTGGTGAGTCATGGGCCTGCGACGTGAGTGCCACTTCACAGTGGTGGAAAAGTTAATAATTCAGTTCCACTGGGCACTTTATGATGGGAGGAGCTTTAGAGTGGAATATTTACACTTTCTGCCACTTTAAAGTTATATTCTCCAAAAGTCGCCATATTTACAGGAATATGCTGGGTCGCCATTATTAGAGAAATGATCGAAATATTCAATAAAGAATCATTTGTCATCAGCACTGCATCAATCGTAGTAATTTGTTACGTAAATATTTGTTTCAACTAACCAAGATTGATAAAACAATGTTTGAGGGATTTAAGTACATGATTTCAGAGGCGAATTATTTCCAAAATGTATAATGTTTCCCTTAAATAAAGTGTATTCAGATGGCGTGTGCTCACAATCAAGCTACAATACCCATATTTCACAAAAAACTTCCAATAGTTTTAATTTTATCCCGATCAGAAGTATCCAAATTCAATTTACTCACTTAAGCGTTTGTATGTTTATATGCTATATATTTTTAAAGTTGATCGAGTGTTAGAAATGAATCAGGCAAAATGGAAGAGTGAGGAACATTTATCACAAAAATATGTTGCTGAACAGAGATCGAGCTACATATTATTTACACAAACGCAGTCAGTTGTTTAACGTGTCTAGTGTCAGCCACTACATATCCACGTTTTTACCAGGTGACCACAACGTGGTTGGAATGTGGCTATCTGAGATCCAGGAGATCGGAACGTAGCAGCCACTAAAAAAGTGTTTCCCATTTTGGTAGCCGCCGCGTGATAGAACCGTGTATATTACGTGGCAAGGGTTGTGGCCAAATACTTCAAAGTTCTCCAGAATCGTGGCCGCTACGTTCTGTCCACTTAAAATGCTACTTGGGATATTTTTTATTTAGTCTCATACAAAGATGAATACATTCCGTATGTATTGCCTATAAAAATATGTTCATGGCTATACTACATTGAAAAAATAATTAAATTTGTTTGCTATGTTTCACCCACTTGTTTACCAAACAAATATTGTTCGAATCAAAAGTTTCAAACACAAGGAATATGCTTAAGTGTTATTGCCTACTTGTTTCTGATTATGGCTACCAGGCAAGCAGGTATAAAGAGGTAAGTTGATATAGGTGATTGCGCCAACCTATTCACCAATTGAAATACTTATAAAAATAAAGAAAATTTGATTACAAACGCGTGATATAGTATGGCCTGCAATAAACCGTTCATGGAATATTATTGAAATTCAGAAATCTGAACAAGAAAAGATGCGCGAGAGAGAAAGTTGAGCGTCCTATCTAGTGGAATAGAGGAGGACGTAGCATAGCAGCTGCGCGTGACGTGTCCGTTGGAGCGACTGGCAATACACTTAAAATTATTATCAATGATTATTTTATATTTCAATTACATATATATACATATACACGTCACACGCAGCTGCTATACTACGTTCTTCTCTATTGCACTAAATAGGACGCTCAACTTTCTCTCTCGCGCATTTTTGCTTGCTTCGATTTTCAAACTTCAAAGCCTGGCGATAATATTTCATGAACGGTTTATTGCAGGCAATACTATATCATCGCGTTTGTAATTAATTATCTTAATTTTTATATGTATTTCGATTGGTAAACAGATTGGCGCAATCACCTATATCAACTTACCTGTTTATACCTGCTTGCCCGGTAGCCATGAACAGAAACAAGTAGGCAATACTTATTACTATTAGGCATATTCCTTATGTTTCAAACTTTTGTTTCGAATAACATTTGTTTGGTAAACAAGTGGTGAAACATGACAATTTTTTTTTAAATTAAGGATAACCATGAACATATTTGTTAGGCAATACATTCGGGATGTATTCGTCTATGTATAAGCTTGAACCTCTATTCGGTTCCTGTACTATAAGTCATCAACGCTATGGTCAATATACTTTATGCTAAAATCCACATTAGCCATCAAGGAAAACGTTAATATATCCAAATTTCCGAAACTTATTCCATTTTCGAGAAAACAAAGCGTTGGCTACAGAGCGAAAAAATCTAGAGTTCTTAGACGAGATTAAATGAACATATTTCTTTGTGATGCCTCAGATAAAACGTATCTTTTGCAGGAGGTAAAATGTTTCAATTTATTCTGCTGATATATTTATTGTTATATCATTACAGCTCTATTCAATTATTGGAATGGCTGGGGCTTGTCGAAGAGACGAACTACGTAAAATAACGTCCAAAGATATTGTTGATCAAGGCGACATGCTTGTAATAACTATTCCAGACTGAAAAATGGTAAAAGGCGAGTTTTTACAGTTACAGACTAACTTTGCGATGGAGTGAATCCTTTAGAAATATTTCGGCGATACGCCAACTCAAGACCGAAGCATTGTTATCAAAATATATTTTTCGTCAATTATAAATTAGGAAAGTGTACAGTGCAAGTGATTGTTGTGCATACATTTGCGAAGATACCTAGTCTGATCGCAAAATACTTAAAATTGCCAAACGAACTAGAGTACACCGGGCATTGTTATCGGTGCACATCTGGTCAATACCGGCGCAGATATTCTGTCATTGAAACAGCACGGAGGATGGAAATCCTCAACAGTCTCCGAGGGATACATTGAGGATTCCATTCCCAATGAAATAAACATATCAAAAAGCATTTCAACAAGTGAAGCACTCCAAGAGAGAAGTTTTGGAAATAGTGCTGCTGGAGCACCTGCATGTGAAGTTGCATCAACAAGTAACCAAAATCAAATCTTGTCTCTTGCATTTTTTCGAAAGCAGGAATTAATATCAATAATTGCACAAACTGTACGTTCAATATTCATCTTTGAGATTGATTTCTGTAGTATAATTAAAATAGAGAGTTGTCACACTTCAAATCAGAATACATTTTGTTTAAATTCATCAAACCTTTGATCGAGTCTGCAGTTCGAAGAGTGGGACGAAGCTGAGGCCAGCAAACAGGTGAGTGCTTACTTTCATAAAGGTATGTAAAGGTCAACGAAAAAATGTTATATGCACCTGTGCGAAAAACTGTCTATTGTCTCGCCTGCTTGCTAGGCTGCGCCTCGGCTATCAATTCGCAGGCTTGACTATAATAGACAGCTTTTCGTCCTTGGTACATAAATAAGTATTCCGATAGAATGAAAAAGCTTTTATTCTCTCTGAATGCTAAGCAAACGATACATTTCAATGA
Organism: Gonioctena quinquepunctata; assembly: GCA_018342105.1. Classification (NCBI taxonomy): domain Eukaryota; kingdom Metazoa; phylum Arthropoda; class Insecta; order Coleoptera; family Chrysomelidae; genus Gonioctena; species Gonioctena quinquepunctata. The sequence continues at coordinate 94,697 of JAFIRS010001619.1, forward strand.
AGACAATAATTGTGATGGGATGAAACAAATGATTATCTTTCATTTCTTGGAACATCTTGGGCTCTTATGGTTATCAGCCCGTACCTTGATAAGCTGCATCATCCTTCTTGAGAGGACAAAAATAAACGAGTCATTTTTGGAAGTCACTGCCTCTGGAGTTCCTTCCACTTTCTTCGAGGTCGTGAAGATTTTCCTATACCTTCTTTCCAATTTAGGTAGACTGATATTATAATGGCGATGATTACTATGGCTGATATTATTCTCAAAATGAGTGCTGTTGGTTCTGGATCATTTTGTATCCGTACGAGTCCCAGTTGCTCAGCTATTCCATGGTATATTCGAATTTTGCACTATTGTGAAATGTTTATCAATGAAGGAGAATCAATTTCCAAATATAAATCTGTCATGCACCTGAAGTAGAGTTAATCTGATTGGAACTGAGAACTCTATCTGCGGTGATTTATTCCATGATGGCTTCTTTCACGTTGATTTGCAGTATATGGCAGAGAGGGTATAGTTATCATTGAGATCGAGTTTTTTTTAACAATAATAGGTGTTATTCAATAGTAATTATAGCTTTCCTCCTCGAAGTGTGTATCGTTCAGGTTCCGAGCAAAATATGACTGTTTGAGGAAGAATACTTTGCAATTTTGGATGATAGGGGTGATAAAAATCAAAGATTTAAAATTCGATGATAAGGACGTGAATTGCAGATATTAGTTCATACATCAATTGGCGAAAGCACTGTGTAAAAATTAGCTGATAAAGTAGATTATTAATAATGATCAATGACAGAAATCGCAATAATTATAGAAATTTCAAAGAAAAAACACTATGAAGATAAATAGACATGAGGTGGAAGGAGTCCAGAGGAATGAATGAAAGATAAAACTGAAAAATGCTGTAAAGGCAAACTATTTCGACAGGATGGAAACACCTCGAAACGACAGCAGACAGAACAAAAAAGCAAGCTTAGCACCATTGAATTGAAGTTTATATGGAGAATTGAAAGAGTAACTAAAAAGGATGAAATTATTAATGCAGTTTTCAGAAAACAACTGAATACTGTCAATAATAAAAACTTTTTAACAAAAAATTTAACCGACGAAATACGGAACTGAAAAGTAAAAACTAGAATAAACCTTCTCAGTCTCAATAACTAAGCTCCTAAACTGATGTAAGTAACTAATTTTGAGTCGGCGCCAAACAAACAAGCAAATGAATTAGGTAAGGCGTAAAATGATGGCATCGAGTTGCGCGGTGACATTCTGATAATTTTTTTGAAGTAATTTAATGATATTCGTTGATTAATCGTTCGGCGCCGACTCAAAATTAGTTACTTACATCAGTTAAGGAGCTTAGTTATTGAGGCTAAGAAGGTTTATTTTATTTTTTACTTTTCAGTTCCGTATTTCGTCGATTTAATTTTAGTTAAAAAGTTTTCATTTTTCAATTTTTTGTGGCTGAAATCTACTAATTTATACCTACTTGTTTTTTGATTACTTCCAAAATACTTACTTACCCACCTTACTTCAACTATTACCAGTTAAATAATATGATTATCTACTTTTTCTATTTGTTGTAATATAAATTATGTTTGTTGTTCTGGTTAGTTCATTTCATTACTTTGTATATCATTCCATCCTCTCATAGATGATAATAATTGTTACGGATGTAGGAGAACAAAAATAATGAAAATAGCGATCTGTCATTGTCAACTACATATGTGTGCCAATGTTCACAAGTGAAAAATCAATTATCCCCTATTTTCCTACCCGTAAGGGCGGATAATTCCATTCGAAATCCAAATATGATCAACTATGCCCTATCTAATAAAAAAAGAATCATCCAAATCGAAGAACCCAGTACAAAGTTATGACTCATAGAATCGGTTAACGGACCATAATTCAGAGGGTGGGTGATCAATTTTCTACCCTTTTAAATTCAAATGGGACCAACTTCGAAGTACACCCTATCCACTGAAGAAAGAATTACATACATAAAAAAACATACGGTCGACTAGAGAACCTCCTCCTTTTTGGTTTCATCGGTTAATGAACGACAATACAACAAGGTTAATTGAGGTTCATAAGTCATGCCAACACAGAATTAACTTATCGACCTGAAAATAGAAAACCGATGGCGTGGCCAGTCGGAAAGGTAGATTTCGGAACTAATTTATTGATTCTGAATTTTCATCAATCCAGCAGACATACATCATGTGTCAGAGAAAAATTGAATATATATTCATTGGAAAACGAAAACAGCATTTACATTTCTATGCAAACCCATTTGAGTGATATCCACGCCAATTTTTAAAATAAATCTTATCGAAATCAAGTCGATATTTTGAATTATTCAGAAATATTATCGAAGACAGTCCAGAAAACGCAACTTTGAATCAATGTTTTCAGTGAAACAGTTGATATGCCATTTTCTCATCATCATTGCATTACAGTCACAGAAACCAACATATTTCATACATATCTTCTTCTTCTTTTTACCCGAGAAACCTAGCAATATGACTTTCCTTCCAATAAATACTGTTTTCATATCTCATTGTGTATATATCTTCCGATTATTGTTATTATAACTTCAGAGTCGATGTCACCGCGAAGCGCTTTCACTCGAAATGAATGCCTACCACTTTTTACCAGAGTTGGCATCTCATGACAATCTAAATTATAATAAGTCCCCTACCTTTTCACCCCCTTCCCACCTTGCAAATTTCCAATAATTTCCATTTCAGCTCGCTCTCATGAATATCTTGGCATTGTTTACGTCGAACATCATTTTCGCTCAGCGAGCTTTGACATTCAGGTTCTCTCTAATGGGCCCCATAGAATATCGATCTACTTAAAAGTTCCATAGGCGTGCCTCTGAATCGTTCGATCCGGAATTGTTGGGAGAGACGAAGGATATGGAATGAGGATGAGTGAGACTGGAGCTTTGTTTCTTGCAAACTACAGTAGAGGGGGTCACACCACCTCGCCCTGCAAAATATTCTGTACGTGCACCTTCTGTTCGAAATACAGAATCTCGGAACTCTGTCAGTTTCCTGGAAGTTCCATTATCGGTGTCAGCTACTTGTAAATACGCGTTCGTCATTCGCAGGTATTCTCAGTTGTGTCAGCATTTTCGCAGAGACGGCAACTTTGCTAAGATGATTACCGATGAATAATAATTGCACTAGTTATATTTGGTGAGAGAATATAATGAACGTTATCAGATGAAATAACTTTTAAAATTATCAAAAATCGAATGAGAACAAAACAAACGATTCAAATCACTACAAAAAATAACATGAAATATTAATTGCAATACATATTTTTAACGTTAAAAGTACGATTTGATGTAAGACTAGGGGATTACCGAGTTGTATGGGAGACTGAAACGGTGTTGGGAGATGTCTCTCACGACTTATTTATGATATCAACGTGTCGTGTGGGTTGCATGTTCAAGTAGGATGTCATTGATTTCGAATTATCGTGTCTAGTTTTCTTGATCACCTGTTGTTCCCGAATATCTGCATTGGCCAAATGTGCTACCGCTGTTGGTCTATAAGAATGATTTGTCACTTTTTTATTGGATGTGGAAATCCCCACTTTATGAGCGGTTTCTTTGGCCTATTTGGAAATGGTATCAACACCTACAGAAAAGTTTTCATACCATCTGAAGAACATCCTTATCTCCAATTTGGGTTTGGTGTAAGAAAAAATCTATCTATTGTTATAATTTTTTATTGTTTCCCCAACAATTTTGAAAATATACGAACTGGGCTCAAATCAGAATTTAGTGATGAAATTGATGGATATGTTTTGCCAAGGAGTTCCATAAAGTTTCAATAACACTTTCCATATCAACTACCGACATATATAAAAAATATTAACAGCCACAAAAAATTCAAAAAAGAAATAAAATTATTCATTAAAAATCAATATAATCAATTGAAAAATATCTTTGAGAACGACTGAATCTGAAACTACCATCTGTGTATACTCTCCTCTATATCAATATATTTCTATTTATATGAATTCTATATATTATATTTTACTCAACCTGTCCTCTAAACCAGAACAACTATGTTACCTTTCCAGTTAGATTTGTACCACATCACATTCCAGATAAAACTTAGCAGCCTGAAGGACACAATACAAGCTCAGCTTAGGTGACCTCAAACTGCCAGGAATAGAGGAATATTCTACATTGTTTCACATAATATATTCAAACATAACTTTGTAATACTGATATCGACCTGAATAAATATACTTATCTCATATTCTGGGACATGTTGCAAGTGTAATTCCTCAATATTGACGCAATTTCGGAAATTGCAGTATTTTGATTAGGTTCAATACCTTTTAGTACACAAAATGCCTGGAATTGTTTCTATTGTGACTCCTTATTAATTTTGGTATTTATCGGCATTTTTTTTCTATCAATTTTACAATTCCAGCGTCAGTAGCATTTTATCATCGACTACAACTACAACTTATTTTCATTTTCTCGTTATCTATAAAATTCCTAGAAATAAATTAGCATTTTCTTAACGTTAAACTGACAGTAAACAATTTCCATCAGAAACAGTTAACGTGTAACATGCGGTGATAATGATAATATCGATTTGATAACAATGTGCCACGTGGATTATATTCTCGGGGGTACTATAACAAGTGCTATGATTATCATTGGTGTTTTATTTTCGTCGATTTTAACGATGGTTGTTCAGAATATCCTCGAATAATAAAAATATATCCGATTGGTTTGTAAGATAAACTGAATTTGTTACCGGTAGAATTACAAATATCTATCACTCTGGTAATGGTAGGAAGAATCTATGGGAGACAGTTCTTGTTGGTACCGGTAGGTATCCTTGGGAAAATACTGAAAACTTCAGATCAGATGCTAATCAAAACACAATTTTTTTAGGGGTCGACTGCGGAGGTCATAAGCCTTATGAATGTTTATTTCACACACATTTTTGTCACAATTTGGCGGATATTTCCGTATCTCTCAAGAACTTCTGAATGATCTGTATCATAATCTATTCAAATCAAATCAAAATATACTTTAATGTCAAAAGATGAAATCTCGTGGGCAAAGCAATAATAAATAAGTTTAGAAACAACACAGAAAATTCAGGAGAATCAACACAGGAATATCAAAAAAGCATTGTATGTTAAAAAAAAAAATGAAAACAAAAAAAATATAAATAAATACACAAACATATATACATCCTGGGTGAACGAATAGTCATAAGTTAACAGAACATTAAAGGAGTAAATAAATAAAGTATATAAATTAATAAGAAAGTTTGAACCCATAGTCGTTACACTGTTTTGTAATTCGTAGTGACTATTAGCAGTGGACATATACAATGGTTGAAAAAGAAATGATTTCATAAGCGTATGCCATCCATATCTTTATCAAAGTATTCTTGAACACTATAAAATATCTGGTGAATGAGAACTTGCTTTAGAGACTTTCTGAACTGATCAATTGATTGTATATCTTTAAAATTAGTCGGAAGATGATTAGATATTTCAGCTGCATTATAGATCAGCGATTTTTTTACCAAAATAATTGGCCCTTTTTTTTAAACAATTTGAATGGTCAAAATTTTTTGAATTTTTTTAAAAATGAATTTTCCAACGCTATGGTTGAACTTCCACTGGCAGAAAAGGCTCATCTTCTATTTCAATCAGATGGCTGTTCCATCCACAATAGCAGGATTGTGAGAGATTGGTTGGAAGAAAATTTTCCTATCGGTGGATAGGGCGAAATAGTGCATTGATCGAGTTTCCCCCTAGATCCCCGGACTTGACTCCATTGGATTTTTTTATGATGCTTTGTTGAAGAAAAAGTTTACAGAACATGCCCAACGAGCAAAGAGGAACTGCGTGAAAAAATAGGACAGGCTTGCAGAGATATCACCCCAAACCAATTATCGAATGTTATCGTTAACATTAGAAAACGATACGATAAATGTATCGAATCAAATGGAGATTTAGTTGAACAGTCTGAAATTCAATGTATAGTGTTATGTTAGTACATTCTTTCGAAGTAGTTCATTTATGTTATTAATATTGGTAATTATATTATTGATGTAAAGATGTGCGTTTCTGTTCTTTGACAACAAACTGCAGTGTTCTAAGAGACATAACATATCCCAATAGAGTTGTTATGTCTGAAGGAGTATTTTGAACCATATTATTCACAAAATTGTGATTTATATGACAACTATTTGAATTATTTCGATATTGATATAAATATTTTACTTATGCTATATTTCTGTTAAAAAAATTAATTTCATCGTGAAATTTTGGTCACACCCATTTGAGAGCATCATAAATCCAGTGGTGTCGTCAAATTTTATTAAAAAAACGCTAGTATGTTTTTGGTTTTTGACCTTTAAAAAAATTCGAAGTGAGCCGTGAAATTTTTATTTTTATTTCGAATTCATGGCATTCAACTAGAACTATCGATACTCTATCTACTGAAAAAAAAACTTCTGAATCGGATAATAAATAACAGCTTTAGAGAGGTGGCCCGCTTCCAAATGGGTCACTCTGTATAACTTGGTATTGGTCAATAATTCTGTTGAATTCTGCTGCTACGATTGTTCGATTGACATCCCCTTTTTCATACCTTTCATTGACTACAAAGGCATTTATTGGGGTGATTTTCCACGGGGGTACTTAGGACGCTTGGAGGGGAATATTGTACAGAGTTTAGACACTCTTCGAGACGTACACCAGCTGGTCGTGTTATCATAGAACGTCGTTCATACATGTCAATTTTTCCCCCATGGTAAGGTGAATAGTTTTGGTACGGTTGTGCCCATATTCCCGTACAGTAGTTGGTAAGCAGTTGGTTCCTTCTGATCTTCAGTGGTGAAATACTGCTCAGCACATAGGGATGCGTAGGAGCTCGTTCAGAATGCTCCTAGTGCGAGTCTCAACGCTGTGCATTGTATTGTTTCCAATATTTTGAGTCTCTACCTCCGGCTAACCCATAAAGTGTACAGCCGTATTCCACTTAGCACGATATTAGGGACTTTCAGAAGAACATTTCTATCACATCTACTCCATTCTCTAGTTGGTATAAGTTCGAATGTGTTACCCCAATTGCGTACTCTGAATACTCTACGGAGGAGAAACCTCTGGATGAACTTGGGCATATTACACCAAAACACCAAATTAACTTATTTTAGTGAAGTGACATTTGAATTCACCTTTTTCACTGAAGCTTTCGTAAACCAGTTAAGTGTAATGTTTACTTCAATATGGACTTTCATCAAGTCGGTTTCATAAATTCAAAACGATCTCTATGATTCGCTCAGCTAAGTTCATCACCATTGGAATACCTAATAAGTGTATGAAGGGCATATATTGAGAATATGCTGAAGAATTTCCCAGAACTTGGCGAAAGATGACCGCGCCTTTTTCGATTGCTTTCTTTGTCGTAACTCCGAGTAAAATAACAGTAAGTACGAACAATAATTTGATAACGATGGTCTTTTGTTCAGTTCAGCCAGCCTTTTGTGTATCTTTACTAAAGTCTTGAGTAAACTTCCAATTATAGCGCCCCTACTAGGAAGTTCGGAATCGTCGAATTTACTAATTTCATCACAATGTAATTCAAATATGTATTTTCTTTGTATTCGAATTCGGTCGAATAAACAAGATGAATATACAGAGTGGCTACTCGTATAGTCCCAACCATCATCAAAAATGTTTGTTTAATGAAATTACTGAATATTGAACAATTACTGTAGTTGGTGATGAATATTTCAATAAAATATAAGAGAATATCAGCAGTTCACTGCCCTCCAAGACACACTATCAACAAACCGCAAATCACGCAGTTCTACAGCAAACTTAAAAATAATTTTTTTTGCAGGAAAAAACCTAGCAGCATCATAGTGGCGGAAAGTGATACTGCAACATCGAATCGGTTGGTATTTACGCAATCACCACTGAATCTACCACAATACAGTAAGAATAACTGAAATTTAATATTTGCATGGTTGTAGTCACGTAATTCCCATTTATGGTCGCCAATCCACAGTTCTATAACTGGTTAATATCAATTGAGGTGTCCGAAACATTTTAGCCACTGAGTAGAATCACTTGAAGGTTTCCAAACTCAAAAGTGGAAAATAACCGTTGCGGTAATCATTCTGTACCACTCAAATATCACTTGAAAGTCACCATCACTTTCGATAGAGTATGATAGTTTTGTGTGACCTCAATGTGGCAGGCACCTGATTGTGATATGTGGTGATGGTTGCCACGTTTTTGCCACAGTTCGCATTAAATAAAGTTACTACAAAGTTACAATTACCTGTGGAATTCACCATTAAGTGACAAAAGCTAACCTAACTTTCCTCAAATTATTTTATTGTGACTTACAAAAAGTTTGTTTTACCTGTTACGTGGAACGTGAATGATATTCATTCAAAATGGAATGGGTTATGCGTTTTCAATAGACAATGTTTGTTGAGTTTGTATAAAAAGGTTGATTTAAATAGATCGGATCTCTGAGTTGTGCGCCTGCTCAATATTCATATCTTAATTGTTAATTCAGTTTGCATAACTGTCATCATTTTCATTACTTGCAAATTGATAATTATTACTTGATAATTGTTAATTGGAGCTGCATGAATCCACCATATTTGCAACATGTCCTTATTTAACAATTAATGGACATGTACCAGCAATTTCGAGGTTATAACTTATGGTGAGTCATGGGCCTGCGTCGTGGGCGCCACTTTCTATTGGTGAAAAAGGTAATAAGTTAGTTCCACCGGCCACACTATGATGAAAGGAACTTCAGAGTGGTATATCTTCAGTTTCTGCCACTTTAAAGATATATTCTCTAAAAGTCGCCTTATTTCCAGGAATATACTGGGTCGCCATCATTAGAGAAATGAACGAAACATCTATTGAAGATTCATTTGTCAGTACTGCAACGTAGTAATCTATTACGTAAGTAACCAAGATTGTTGATAAAAAAAGATTTATTTAAGTACATCATTTTAGAGGCGAGTTATTTCCAAAATTTTATTATTTTCCTTAATAAATAAAGAGTATTCAGATGGCGTATCTCACAATCGAGCTACAACACCCATATTTCAATTATTTTAATTTATCCCGATCAGAAGTATCCAAATTCAATATACCTACCAACTTGTTGAAATGTTATATATTCTTATACTTATAGTCGATCGAGTGTCAGGAATAATCAGGCCAAATGGAAGAATGATGAACATTCATCATAAAAATATGTTGCAGGCAGAGATCGAGCTATATATCAATTATACAAGCGCAGTCAGTTGTTTAATGTGTTTAGTGTCGGCCACTACATATCCACGTTTTTGTTAGGTGACCATAACGTGGTTGAAATGTGGCTACCTGAGATTCAGGAACGTAGATTGGAACGTAGTGGCCACCAAATAATAGTTTCCAATTTTGTTAGTCGCTTCGTGATAGAACCGTGTATATTACGTGTCAGAGGATGGTCAAACATCTCAAAGTTTTCCAGAATCGTGGCCAATACGTTCCGTTCCCTAAAAATGCTACTTTGGGCAAATATACCAACGAGGAATACAGACATATTTTGCAGCTATACCTGGCATTGATAAGGAATAATAACCAAAATATCTATCCACTAGAAAACCCACTTACTTGCCGACTGACCGAAACAAATAACCAGACCTTGTTGACATTTGATAACTAAATGAATACATGTCCATCAACAAAGTGCACCATGCTATTTCGACCTGTCTTCTGATCATCAACCCATTCTCATCTCATTAAATATACTAACACAACAGATAGAAGTTCCTCCAAATTCAAGCAACAAATACACCAACTGGACTCAAACATTTCTCTAAGAACTGTTTTTGATACCTTTTTGTCGGACCTCTGAATGTTTTCCTGGTTTAACATAATTTCAGGAAAAAATATCAACAAACCCATCAATCGCTTAATAAATCAATAATGTATAATTTGACAAGCATGCCCACATAAGAGTAGCACGAGTTACCAAACCCTATGCTCTGTGGCTGACCCTTAACCTGGAACTATTGATATTGTTACGAATTCAGTATGCCACTGCCGGGAGCGACGGAAAAACCCCGAGCAGGTAGCAACCAACCGCCTACACGGATTCGAAGAAGGCAGCGTGACTGCTTGACGTCACGCCGAATAATAAAGAATCCTCCAGTGAGCGAGCACTCGACGAAGAATATTCTAGCATTAATAACCTTATATGAGCGGCGGCGGATGCGGCGAGTGGGACAGTATTTGTTTGGTCAATTGAAACACAGTACGCGATCCAGATACAGTGTCATGCCCAATATTTTAGTTGTGAGCTGTGATTGATTTAATTATTTGACAGAGTATATTAGTGCGTTGTCTTTTCGAAGTGCAAATATTCAGACATCAAGTAATTCAATATTTTCAATAGTCGCGGGCCCAGTTCGTGGGATATTAGTAGCTGATTCGAGAAAAATTTTGGTGAATGTAAGGAATACACCCTACAACGAGAGAAGGAGGAACGTCGATGGTAGGAAGAAGAACGACAAGAAAGATAAAAACAACAGGAAAATAAACCGTTGCAGGAAAATTTCCGTGAAATTCTGGAAGAACGAAGAATGAGCACAACAAAAATAATTTTTTGAGCAGATGTTTCAGAAAACTGAAGGGTGAAGAAGCAAAGGAAGAAGTGTGGGCTGTGCGAGAAGTGAATAAAAAAACACTCATGAACTCGGAGGAACTAGAACTAGTTGCTCCATCTACGATCACAGACCACCGCGACGGGATTGCCATTGTCTTTATTTCGTTAACAGTTTCAAGCTGCAGCAACGGCCAATGGATGGAACGATGAAGAAAAGGCAACTGCACTTACATGGCATTGAGAGGACCTGTTTCAGAAATGTTACAGAACATCCCAAAAGAGCAGCATCACAAGTATGGAGAGCTTATTGCAGCTTTGGAACTGGGGTACGGCGACCAACATTGAGCACAGTTGAAAATGCGAGTGCAGAAATCGGGTGAAAGTTTGTACCAGTTAGAAGCAGACGTTTAGCCAGCTTGCCCCGGAGAATTTCAGAGAACACCTGTTCAATGACGCATTGAGATATATTGAAATACAGAGGACCCTGGAAATGTAGCCATCGAATGCTTGCTTCCACGTGGCACTAACTGGATAGGAAAAAACAGGATCATAGGTGGTCTTGCTATTTCCTAACGAAATTCCACCCCAACGAAGGTACCAGAAACTACAGCGTGGAGGATGAAACCTGTTCTCCGGTGTACTGAGGGCGACTAGATGTCATGTTCAGAGCAGTCCTGATGCGTCGGAGAGCTGGAACCATCCGCGGAAACCTGCCTGGTACAGACCACGTTTTTAGCTAGTAATACTAGACATACGTGGCGGCTTGCCTTAACCGGCTGGCCGAGTAGATGAGAACTACAATAAAAATTCAAAGTGGAACAGTATAAGCCGAAGACTGCATGACTAGTGGGTGGACTAGTTACGATTAGGCCGAGAAAAAATTCCCAAAAACCATATGAGGATGCGGAACTGAGGGTCGTTGGAGAGGCAGCAGTGCCTCACAACGAAATCTTGGTGAAAATTCTACCCAGATGAGCCAAAAGCTAAAGGCCCTCCAAATAATCCTCCAACATTCGAAAGCAGCCACAAAGGTGCTTAGAAGGAATTTTATTGAATAAAACCTCAGTATGGGGTTGCTTCAAGAACCCTGGATTGACAGAGCTCGAATACAAGGAATCGCAATAAAATCACGCAAGTTACTTTTTTGCAACACTCATGAGAAACCACGAGCAGCCATATTGCTCGCACCCATTATTAAATTCACTCCTGTTCCAGAGTTCATCACTGGAGATTTGGCAATCGCCATCGTGGAAGTGCCAACTGAAACATGCAAATGGCAGATTGTTAGTGCTTCGGCCTACTTCCCAGGGGACCCGCCGTCACATCCATTACCAGAGGAAGTCCAAAGCCTGGTGTCGAAGAGGAAACGGGCATTTCATTCTGTGCTGCGACGCGAACGCGCACCATCTCACATGGGGAATCACAGACATAAACGCACGAGGTGAGTAACTTTTAGAATTTCCATCGGCGACTAATATAGACATTGTCAATGAAGGTAACAAACCCACCTTCATAAATGCGATCAGAAAAGAGGTTCTTGACCTTACCCTTGCTGATCAATTTATAAAAACCTACATTCACAACTGGCACGTATCTGATGGATCCTCGGTGTCGGATCATCAACACATAAGATTCGACTTGGAGTCATCGGAAACACGCTTCGAAGGATATAGGTGTTCAAGGCCAGTTTCATTTACGGTCACATATCGAAACCTAGAGGGAGGAGTGGTGTTCATACAAAAGTCTTATCGCCCCATTAGTCTCACCTCCTTTCTCCTGAAAACAATGGAAAAAATTATAGACTGTTATATAAAAAGTGAAATCCTTTTGAACAGACCGCTTTACAAAAAATAGTTGACCTATCAAGCAGGCAAATAATAATTTTATTTCATAAATTTTACAAATACAATAGAATGAGACATGAAAACAGGAATATGGAGATTTGAAATAAACGTGAAAGAAAAAATAATAAAAAAATCACAGAAGCTACAATAGCTTATGTGTGATGTATTAGGTGGTTTGGTAAAAAAAATCAACGATTAATACTCTACAATGCCTAGTTGAAAACATTGAAAAGAAATACTCGGCCAAGTAAATCGCTCTATGTGCATTCACAGATATAGAGGATGCTTTCGATAACACCTCACATGACTCCATCATCGGATCATTAGAGTAAAAGAATATAAACACCTCAGAAAAGCAGAATCATTGTAGGTCGAAGAGAAAACGGTCAGAATGACAGCGGAAAGAGGTGGTCCCCAAGGTGGGGTTCTATTGCCTTTGCTGTGATCACTGACCGTGGATAATCTGATAATGAAGCTACATGAATCTGGAATCACGACTCAAGGTTACGCCGATGACCTGATCGTCACTATTAGGGGCAAACATGACGGAATAATATCCAATCGCATGCAGACAGCCCTAAATATAATCAGAATCTCGTGCGCGAAGGAGGGACTAAATGTAAATCCTAGCAAAACAGTGCTGGTTCTATTCACAAAGAGGCGTAAGTATAAACTGAAATCCCCATCCCTAAATGGAACTCAGCTTACTTTTTCCAATGAGGTCAAATACCTGGGCGTCATAATATAAGATCAGAGACTAACATGGAACAGTCATATCAAAAAAAAAAATCCAAGACTACAGCGGCAACCTGGACGAGCCGCAGAGTTTTTGGCAAGACATGAGGTTTGAAGCCGATAATTATATACTGGTTATATCAAACATATACACATACCTTCCACCATTTCTGATAGTGTACAGAGCAGCTAGCCACGATTCTACCAAGCTTAACCCGGCTAGCACTATCTTCGGACGGGAACTTTGATTGCTCTGTGACTTGGTGTTCGGATCTCCAAGCAACCAAGAGGTAGAGTGCAGGATTATGTGAACAATCTGAGGGACAGCATGATAAAATCCACGGAACAGTTTGGAAGATATTGATATTGGCTAACGACAGCATGGGAGCTCGTTATGCTTTGAGTACTAATTCAAGCCAAAGGAGGTGACCAGGTTTGGCTGTACAACCCACGTAGAAAAAAAGGTATATCTCTCGAACTAACAACGTTTTGTGGCAGACCGTAGGTGAAGAAGAGGATCAACCACGTGGTTCACAGAATCCAGCGCAGCTCTAGGACTGGATGGAAGTTGTTCATCTGCGCTAAGAAAACGGAGTGATACAGTGTCGAGCGCAATATTTCAGTAGTGAATTGTGATTGATTTATTCAATTGTCAGAGTGCATTATTGTGTTGTTTCCGTGGAGTGTAAATAAATGAACAATAATCAGTATTTCAATTCCACACGAATTCCAGATTCTTAATAATACTAAAAAGACGTCAAGGAAAGCTAACAATGCGATCAAATTATGGAACGGTGCAAAATGACTTTGATCAACACTGTATCTATCGACATTCAATAAGAGAATGAGAGAAGTGAGTAGAGCAGAACGTTATGCCATCTAGCCTAGAATTCTTCTTCAGAATGTGCTACTGTCTCTTTTGATCCAGTAATATTCAGAATTGTATTCAGCAACTCTAGTTTGCTATTCAGTTCCGCAATGAATATGTTTCTGGTCATATTCAATTGATGATTCCAAGCCAGAAATACAATAAACTTGTTTTGAAGAGATTGCATTGAACCTCATCTTCATACATATGAATTTGATAACTATAATAGCAGGGTTGAAGATGAAAATGATCGTTTTTAATTTATTGATAATAATTCACTCTTGGAATCGGCGCTAGTTACTTCTTTGTACTCTTCCAATATGGAACGGAGTATTCCTCCTCAAGAAAACAAATGCTGTTATATCAAAATTGATTCACTTCTTTGTACCAGTCGATAAATAAAATTACCAAACTGATCGAGAGCGCTCGAGTGTTTTGTGAAAAAGATCGATGAGCCAACTCTAAATCAAGTTAGCAATTAGAAGGAAGTGATTTGGGCGAGAAACTGGTTCTGCAAAATCACGAAATCACTTTAGGTTTAGCTGACCGGAAGTTTCATTCGATTACATTCAATTCGACTCCTCAAAATATTACTCCGCAAGGGTTTAATCCTTCCGATGAGTGGGTTACTCGATTTCGAACGATCATCATTATCAGTGATCAATGTTTCCAGGTTGTGACGGAATTTTCCTGAAGCATGTCTCTTCATATTTATATTAAAATTGTCTTGTTAATATCAATAAAAAAATTGATAGTCCCATATCTATCCGAAGTTTATTCTAATTTCCAGATTAATTTCCAGTGAAATAAATTATGTCGTTACTTGGGACATATGTTTTTTGTTTGACAATATGATGTATTCTGATCGCTATTTATTTCCTTCAGATTCAACTCATTTATGTGGTAATTATTACTAGTTACTCAGTCAACTAGTGCACTGATGGTGGCGATTAATGATCGAGATATGTTAATATTCGAGATCATTAATCGCCAATTTAATATACGAGTTGATTACAAAAATGTTCCGTCGACCTCGTTCCTGGGATCAACGTTAAATTTTCGATATCCCTTTGTTTCAACTAGGAGAAAACTTACAATATTTGGATTTCAAAATACATAAATTTGACAGCGGGAAAGAAATATGATTTGACATTCGAATAGTATTTGAATTTGTTTAGTTGCTCATACCACAATGACACATTAATAGAGAAATCGACCATTATTAGGTTATTAATGGTTGATTTCGATGTATGTTTGGCTGCATATATCCCAATTATGCATTAATACAGAAATTGAACCTCAATATGGGTGATTAACGATCGATTTCGTGTAGATTGAACAGACTCGTTAATACGATGTCGCCAAAAATAATTATTTATTTTATGAGTGTCTTATTAAAACACGAAAGAAAAGCAACATGAGAGTGCAGCTCGGGTGTTTGCTATTCTTGAGTATACTCTATTTCAGACTGCTTGGTTTTGATTGAAATGCAGCTTGAAAACATTGACTCAACAGTAACACTAGTACTCAAAATCAGTAATTAAGCAGCCTCATGT
Source organism: Gonioctena quinquepunctata (assembly GCA_018342105.1). NCBI lineage: Eukaryota > Metazoa > Arthropoda > Insecta > Coleoptera > Chrysomelidae > Gonioctena > Gonioctena quinquepunctata. The sequence continues at coordinate 110,383 of JAFIRS010001619.1, forward strand.
GCTCATATCCGGGATTTGCTAACTTAGCTCTCGATGTATTTTGATGATCATTCTCCAATTTAGTTTAGAGAAATTGATAAACTAATCAGCAGAATATATTCATAAGACATCTATGGTTTCAGTTCCTGGATATAACCGAAAGAAAACTATAGGTAATTCATGGATATATACAAGGCATTATTTCCTTCAAGCCTTCGACATCCCCTATAAAACTATAGAATACGGTCAGAATATGGGCATTATATTATTATTACCGTTGGATGAATGGCGACCGTTGAATATGATTTCAATCGTTGGATTTGCGGGAATTCGGTCGAAATGTTGAAGAAAACCAATTTTTAAATTGTCGACGTTTCGAAATTTATTGTTTCATTCTCAATACTCTGGAGTACAAAAACAAGAACATACAATTGAAATGAGATTCTAGAATGTGTTTTTTTTTTTGTAAAAACAGAATAAATTAAGTAAAATCACATTGTTAAAAAAACAATATTTAGAAACACTTCGAACACATTACAGAAAACAACAATGATGAGTACTTACATTTAGGATGGCTTTCCGAGTTCAAAAAGGGTAAAATAAATAATTTCGACATAAAATATAAATAGATACTCAAGTTCATGAAATACGTTAACACAGACATGGAGTAAAGGAACAACTGAACGGTCGGTGAATCATGTTTTTATAATGTAAAAAAGGCTCATGAAAGAAATGAGTATTGGAATCGGAAAAAGCCGTTCAATAAAGATCTAGGATTAATGTTTGGTCTTTTCTATTAGATTGAAATATGAAGTGTGTAGGTTTTCAATATCGGACCTTTTGTTAACACATTTTGTTCCATGTTTTGTTATTTCGATCATTTCGTTCAAGAGTCTTTTTTTTTAACGTCTGTTGTCCTATAATACTGGCTGAATTAAAGTCGAAAGTATGAAGTGATGATTTACAGTGCTCTGCAAGGCTAGTGGGGTTTTCGATAGTTTTAAGCGGATTGTGTATATTTTTACAATCCCTCATGTGTTCAGTCAGCCTCTGCTTCAGATACCTCCCCGTTTGTCCTATATACACCTCCTCACACTCAGCACATGGTATTTCATAGATAATATTAGATTTTAGTTCCTTTGGTGTTTTAGTTTTGAGTTTCGTTGAGTTTCGTTGAGTTTCGTTTTTTCACGAAACTCAAAACTAAAACACCAAAAGAACTAAAATCTAATAATATCTATAAAATACCATGTGCTGAGTGTGAGAAGGTGTATATAGGACAAATGGGAAGGTATCTAAAGCAGAGGCTGACTGAACACATGAGGGATTGTATACACCTTCTCACACTCAGCACATGGTATTTCATAGATAATATTAGATTTTAGTTCCTTTGGTGTTTTAGTTTTGAGTTTCGTTGAGTTTCGTTGAGTTTCGTTTTTTCACGAAACTCAAAACTAAAACACCAAAAGAACTAAAATCTAATATTATCTATAAAATATCATGTGCTGAGTGTGAGAAGGTGTACATAGGACAAATGGGGAGGTATCTAAAGCAGAGGCTGACTGAACACATGAGAGATTGTAAAAATATACACAACCCGCTTAAAACTATCAAAAACCCCACTTGACTTGCAGAGCACTGTAAATCATCACTTCATACTTTCGACTTTAATTCAGTCAGTATTATAGGACAACAGACGATTTAAAAAAAAAGACTCTTGAACGAAAGGATCGAAATAACAAAACATGGAACAAAATGTGTTAACAAAAGGTCCGATATTGAAAAGACCAAACATTAATCCTAGATCTTTATTGAACGGCTTTTTCCGATTCCAATACTCATTTCTTTCATGAGCCTTTTTAACATTATAAAAACATGATTCACCGACCGTTCAGTTGTTCCTTCACTTCATGTCTGTGTTAACGTATGTCATGAACTTGAGTATCTATTTATATTTTATGTCGAAATTATTTATTTTACCCTTTTTAAACTCGGGAAGCTCTCCTAAATGTGAGTACTCATCATTGTTGTTTTCTGTAATGTGTTCGAAGTGTTTTTAAATATTGTTTTTTTTACGATGTAATTTTACTTAATTTATTCTGTTTTAACCAAAAAAAACACATTCTAGAATTTCATTTTAATTGAATGTTCTTGTTTTTGTACTTCAGAGTCTTGAGAATAAAACAAAAAAGTTTCGAAACGTCGACAATTTAAAAAAAAATTTTCTTCAACATTTCGGCCGAATTCCCGCAAATCCAACGATTGAAATTATTATTATCGATAACCGAAGAATATACAAGGACGATAAGTGTTGGGCTATCGAGCCCTTGAGACCATCCAGTCCCAATGCAAGTCAGAAATGATAAATCGCAGATCCAATACACAAAAACGTCATGAAAATGAAAATATCACTGAAGTAAGGAACATGAGAATAACATATTTTACTTGTGTCAAGGCAAACAATATTCGCAACAAATTTTTTCCTGAATATGTACTATACATTTTCAGTGATTTAAAAAAAAGGAGAACATATATGTCATGAAGTGGAATGAGCCCGTTAACGAATTCCACGAATTATTTGAAAATCCTACAAACATAGTTTTTAATTTTTTTTTCACATTCACAGATATCTTAGTTTTTCGCTACCATAATGAATTAGTTTTACAACTTCGATGAACTTCAGTATCACGTTGAAAACAGAATGACGTCATGTTTGTTTACTTCGTATATCCAACATTACAAAGCTGTATTTTTCAAAAAAATGCGTCAAAAATGGAACTTGAAAAATTCGATATAAGAGGTTGCCTTCCCTGATAAATATTGCCGAACGAATGTTTCAGTATAGTATCTTCTGCACCTGTTATCTCTGTTAGCTCCCCAGATTCAGGTTAGCTTATACCCATACGTTTTTACCCACTATATACACATTCAAAAGTCTTAGGTTCTATACTATATCGTAGGTCTGGCGGCTCTGGGCACTTACTCCCCCACTCAGACGAACATTCATCTCTGACATGGACGGCCGCTACTCGACTAATGAGACTCCAACAAAATCCAAGCGGTGAGCGCCGTGGCGACGGATGAATGGCACCGGGGTCTCAAAAGGAACGGATCCTCCGAGAAACAGGGAGAAATCTCGGAGTAACCAGCCTCAGCACTGGGCAGGGGGCACCACAAATCTGGATCAACCCCCTTCCTCTCACTTGTGGAAACAAATGACCATTGAGCCGACATACCAAAAGAGAATGAGGACAACCCTTGGCCTTCTCGGTTTCTTCCAGGGCACTGGAGAGGATGCCGTTCCGAGCGTTCTAAAGAGTACTGAACAAATTATAAGGCCCATCCAGATATACCTTCAACACTGCAAGGTAGCCATGACAGTACCTGTAGTTGCTAGGAGAGACCTCGGAGTGGCCTTTAATCGTGAACCATGGATACTACATGGTGAAAAAAGCTCTGGGAAGGACAAGTGGAGAGCTATTGTGTAGCAGATCAACTTAGATCTCCCGGACCTGTATTCTTATCAGGTAAGATACAATAGGCTAAAAGGATCAAGTGTCATGGCAGGCCACAGCCTGACGAGCCTACGGAGTGGATGTTTTGGTGGGTGAATCTGAGGCAGGGAGTCCCACACTACAGCAATGTGTCCATGAAGGATTTCCTCCACCTTCCAAAAAAAAAAATTACATATCCATCAATCTTTTTTTAATTGATTTGTATTGACTGTATCAGTTGTCGTTGTAAGTTGCCCTCCACAAAGGTTCATATTTTTCAGGGCATTCATAAATTCGACGCAAAAAATTCAGGTAATCTTTTTTGTGTCATGTATATCTTTTAGGAGTGGTATCTCGTACAACAAATGTTATCAGATCAATAAAATATTGAAGAAAAAAGATAATTCAATATTTTCATGTTATATTTCATTATATATTTCCAGATAGACTTATTCAGCATACAGTTCAGCTAAACATTTCACAGAAGGAAATCTTGAAATTTTCCTTGAATTATATCAGTACATAAAAGTTATGTATGCTTACGTACTGCAGAGTGCCGAATTTTCCCTTGTACGGTTAAACTTTGAAGTTTTACATACGTAACGGTTTGAATTTTTTTTTAGCAATTCCATAAACGAAAATATGTTGGCATGGGTAGAATATAAATCAATATTGAATCTAGAGTGGAGAGACTAACACGCATTTGTGGTTCTTTCGACGATGTCGCTGCACTCTGCTCATAACTCCGCCGGAAAACTGGCTTCTTAACCGATATAATTTTCCACTAGATAGTCTGCGTATTCCGACACTATCCCATCTTGAGGTTGTATTTCTGCGAAAGCAAACGCAAAACGATCGCCAACATCGATGGGAGTTAAAAACGACAACCAGAACGTATAAGCCACTTCTATATTTCGCTTTCTTGGTTTTTGTATTCTGCCGTTAGTCCAAGTTTCAAGTCCAACTAACTGCCTGCACTGCATTGTGAATTGCCTCTTCAAAATCCACTACGACTTTTTTGGGTTTTGAAATCAAGCCAACACTCTCGCACTGATTTTTCAATAACCAAAGAGTACTTTATTAAGATTTTTCACATTTATCAGGGAGTAAACAAAATGCCAGTGAAATGTAGGATTCAAAAATGTTTTATTATTTATTTATTTACGGTAATAACCATCACAACCCAGGACAATTACATATACCGTACACCTAATATACAAAATACAATACAAAATACCATACAACACAATACAATATACAAAAAATATACAAAAAAGTTTTTAAAAAATTTTGGGTTACTATATATATCCACAAAAACTTTCACTTTGCAGAACATCATTAATGCCCTTATTTAAAAATTGTGGTCATACGTATGAAAGAAGGAAAAATATACATCCACTACTCAGCAGACTTCTGTTGAAGTTTATGAAAAAGTATTTATTAAGGTTCAGATCCATTCCGTTGGAGTTGCACTAATGAACGAGGTTATTGATATCACTCTGTAGTTCAAGGCAATTGATATCATTTTCAATAACTTTAAAAATTTTCAGATCATCTGCAAAAAGTAGAAATTGAGAGTTCACTAAACTGAGGGCAATGTCATTGACAAATAAGTTAATAGTAGTGGGCCACAGTGACTTCCTCGAGGAACCCCAGATTTAACTTCTATGATATCTGAAGTATAATTGCCAATTTCAACCTACTGGTACCTGCCTGTAAAGAAGCTTTGGAGCCAGTTCAATAGGTTGCCATTGATACCATATGCATTCAACTTTGTAATTAGTAGTTCATGATTTACTCTATCAAATGCTTTCGAAAAGTCTGTGTAGATAGAGTGAACTTGACACCCCTTCTCGAAGGCATTCAAGATTGTATTTTGAAAAGATAGTGAGCTGGTAACAGTGGATCTTCCCTTACTAAATCCATGCTGCTATCAATGACCAAACTTTTACACTCCCAAGATAGATAATCTGTAACAAGCGAGTCCAGCATTTTAGGCAAGCAGGACTGCAAACAAATACCTCTATAGTTAGAGATATCCTCAACACTACCTTTCTTGAAGATTGTTCTTATAAAGCTATATTTCCAAAAATCAGTAAAAATACCTTGGTCAAGAGACATATTGAAAATCCAATGCATCGGAATACTCACAGAGTAGATGCACCTCTTTAAAAAATATGGAGGGATACCATCAGGACCACAGCATTCACTATCTTTCAGACTTGAGATTTTATTAAACACTTCGCTCACTGATACTTTACACTTATTGACATTTACCTTACTGTGATACCTTAAATCTGAAATAAGATTATCTGATTTAATATATACAGAAGATAGATTTTCAGCAGATAAATTAGCTGTTTCAAAGCCACTCATACTTTTTTCATTATGCAAGTACATTTCTCTTGGAAAATGGCATCTTGATTTTTCATAAGCGAAACGCCAAAAGGACTTGCAATCAGATGCTAAGTCCTCTTCTATTTTTGCTAAATAGGTGTGGTAGCACTCCTTGGTAAGTACTTTACACTTATTTCTTAGATTTGGGAAATTAATATAATCTTGATGATTTCTGGATTGTTCAAACGATTTATGGGCCATTTTTCTGTGCATTATGCTGCTTTTTAGCTCAGAGCTATACCAACGAGGAAACTTGGGATTCGGTTTGAGAATTTTTGTAGGTATGTAGGTCTGCATTAGGGCAAATAGTATATCATATAGTTGGGCAATGGCAGTATTAATGTCATTCATATCCAAGTACTTATCCCATTCAATCATGGATAAGTGGTAATAACTTGAGCAATAACTAAATGTCCCATCCAAGTAAATGTTTTCTCTACTACATAAATGACGAATATTTGTCAAGCACGAAAACATAACAATGTTTGGATATTGATCGTTAAAGAATAGAAAATGTTTGCCTCCCCACAGACGGAAATTTTTGGTTTTTGGTAGCGGTAGTTGAAGTTTTTGCCTACTCTTATACAAATTGTTATGAATGTAAGAAACATCCCGAACCAACACAGTATACCTCATTTAATTATGTTTTCAAACAAATAGTAAAAATATTTGCTATGCAAGAACATATATCACGCATCTCCAATAGGTTTTACCGCTTTTCGATACATTATCTTCCGTAAATTTGCCCGACTACACAATAAGCACTTTTATATCTCCATAACTGAAGTAAGCGAATGGATACACATAAAATAGGTACAAAATATTTGCAAAATAGTTATTTTCAAAACCAAAAAAGGGAAACTTATCGTTAATCCTTTCGTCAGCGTCCAATTCAAGGACAGGTATCTAGCGTCCAATACATGGCCCACCAGTTTTTACCTTTTTCACAGTCGAAATATCAAAATTGAACAGTACGCCACATCCTAATGACTTTGTACCTTCATCGATTTCAGCTTGCTGTAATTCTTACATTATGAGAAGTTTTACCGAATGGTGGCTCATATCTTAACGGTAATATTCCAGTTGTAGTGACACTACAATGATACACTTTTCCCATTATCATCACAATTGATTTACTAATTTATTTTGATTCAACTCTGCAAGACACCACTGCCGATTTTTTCTGGATCATATCTATGTTATTCGCTTAGTTGACCCTATGGATATCCGTAACAAGTCCACTTCAAGTATATTCACCCGAAGCGTCTTGAAATCCGTGAGCATAGTTAATCATTCGAACCAGAGCCAGATTAGTAATAATCCTAACAGGTCACTGTCGACTGAAAGGACATCTGAAGAAACTGGGAAGCAAAGTGCAGATTAGGCCAGGAGGAGGACGACGCCTCCATCCACATCCTGCTAAACTGCATAGCGTTGCGCAACTCCTGAGCACTACATCTGGGAGCATATGAGATAGAATGAGAAAAGTTAGCAGACCTGAAGTCGTTCCACATTCGTAACTTCCTAAGAAAAATAAGACTAGAAGATATACGTCGAGAAATCCTCAACCGCATAATGAGAAAAGATTACACAATATACCCTCAACCATATAAATGAGATTACATTAATAAACATTGAATATATTTTTAATTGTAGGTATGTCTTCAGGATTCCAATATGTGTCAGAATGTTTCGGAGTTTTCCATGGGGTACGAATTGCTCTATCGAATAGAACCCTGAGCTCTCACTCCTTGGATCTGCGTTCGATCTGGAGGGGGATTTTGCTGGATTTTTTCCTTCCTAATGAAGAACAAGGGTCAGAGAAAGACATTTCTGGGAATCTTAACCTGGCATGTGTTTATTTTTCCAAGATGTATCTAAGCTATTTCCAAAGCATATCCGCTCATATATCTTATGGATATCCTTTGGGAATCTCTAAAAAAACTGGATAGTATCGCTCTACTGCCGTAATTTTTCAGCGTTGAAACGTCTCTCGTGGACCATCAGGTATAATTTGAGGGGTAAAACATTATTTCAACTATCCTTGCCTCTGTACTGGTCACGTGAAAGAAGTTGCTGTGCGAGAAAAATTATACTTAAGAATAAATAGCTTTTGTTTCCACTGGTTATGCGGCTCAAAATTTACAGTTTCTCGTTATATTTGGCCCTTCCTCTCGGTTTATCTGGCCCTTCCTCTCGGTTTATCGCACTAATTCCCGTTTTAATAAACAGCACAAAACTCAATCTGCATATTTCAAATATAAAACAGAAGTTTATCTCCAAAGATCTCCGGTTAGGCTCAGCGTGAAATAATGTTCATATCGCTACAGGGATTTCGCGAATTTTCCCCACATAGTAATGGTTCTATATCTGCTCATATAAGATCCATATTTCGGAATAGGTCAAGAATATGAGATCACCGAGTATCTTCACGAAATTTCCACAGGTGCTTCAAAACATTACAAAAACAGTATAAGTAGCAATCGAAAAATTTCGCAGAAAAGATTATCATAAGGAGATACGGGCTCCCGAAGGTCGATAAAGAGAGGTTATGTGATATGACTTTTGGAAATTTTAAACTGATATAACCAATTTTTTTTTACACTAAAATAGTAACTGCTCAATCATGTAACGTTTCAGTAATATTAAAATCACTTATTTTTCGATAAAATAATGAAAACCCTCCGATTACTTCTCATAAATTTTACAGGAGGAATGTCAAAAATTTAAACGTTGGTGATTGTGTAATGTTTGTCCGAATCTCCTGCATCTTGAAGTTCATTGAGATGCGACGTTGCCTATGTCACCAAAAGGAAATAGTACTGAAATTAATTTCGACATACATATTGAGCATATAAATAATAATAAAAGACGATCTGATAGTTCTGATTGTTATATAGGTATCGAAAGAAGTTCAAAATGCAAATAATATATCACCACGCTTCTTGGGAGTATCTAATAGCTTTGGAAAATTAGGCACGAAGTTGATGTGCCGCATTAAGAAAGTTACCAAACCTATTAAAATAATGTGATTTCAGATTATTTTGTTTTAAGTAATTGTAAACCGGACCAAGAAACGCATTTGACAAGATGTTTTCTCGTATGCCCGGCCGAGACACACCGAAGGCATACGAGAAAATATCCAATCACATTATTACGTGAAAAGAAGAAACACAACCTAACCTAACTTGGCTAACCTTGCACGGTTCCAACGATAGATTGAGCTCCTCACTCCATATATTAGGACATTCAATGAACGAAATTGTGAACTGACATCAGATGATTAATAGATCTTGAATAATTATTGGTCAAATTGATGTCTAATCATTGTTCAGCACATATTCCAAGATTTGGAATCGATGTTGGGTTGTAGGTCATCTATGCGAGTAGAAACATTTGGATATGCAAATTTGCTAACGCCTTCTGTAAGCATGACACTCGAAGAGAATGGATATGAAATCATCCGTATTCAAGGCGAACCGGCCGGAGACCCGTGATATCGAGAGTAATCTGCATATTCCAATTATAAAACGAAAGTTTTCCTCCGGTTATCTCAGGGTAGATGCAGCGTGAAATGGTATTTATACTGCTACAGCGGTTTTGCGACTTTCTGGGAGAGTTGAGTGCTTTCGTTCGATTCGGAGTCGCCATCGCTTTTGCACACAAGCAGGCGGAAAATTGGAGCAGTAACTACGTCCGTAGTCGACTATAACTTGTCATCGGAAAGGGGAGAGGGCGTGTTCCGTCACTTCTGCTGATATTCCTCAATTTCGCTTGGATACAATCCAATAGTATTCGCGATCGATCCAAATTAGGATGGTTCAATTGCACAAAAAGTTCATGAGAATATGTCGAATCAGCATAAAATGTTGTTTCGTCGAAACCAATTGATGATTCGTCCCATGAACACGCCTCCCAAGTAGCACACAGTCTAAAATTAACATAATGACTTCTTATACCGTCTCAAAGACCACGTATTTGTAATGTTTTAGAACCAAAAAGTCAATATGCGTTTTATAACCTTTAGGCGTTGCTATGACGTCGTGTAGTAGATATAACGAGAGTACAATAAGGAATTCTCGAGATGAAGTTATACTGTGGTTTGTATATAAATTAATGGTATGTGTCGTTAAGTAGAACTTAAGAGCAGTTGCTGTGAGGTTATTATGACAATGAACATATGTGGTTCTAATGAACAGATTTTTGAAGCGTTTCCAAGACCACATATTGTACTCATGTAATGTAGTTTCATCAACTGATGAACTATGGTCGTAATGATTACATTACGTATCTATGGTTAGATTATTTTTGTTGGTTATGTTATTTTTGTTGGATAGGCATATTGTGTTATGTATGTAGAATATTCAGTTCCGTATGAATAATTGAAATTCCAAAACAAAAATCCAATCTGCCCTGCAAGAGAACTGGAGCGTAAGGAAAAATTTTAAAAAATATAAAGAGGAAGGAGTGCCTACCCCAAGATTAACATCTGAAATAATTAATCAGTCTGTCGGGACACTGCAAAAAAATTAAGTTCATCCAGTCCCTTCAATTGTTTTCACAGGAAGGAAAGACATAAATCAGATGTATGTGCATAAATAGAAAATATTTAAATATAACTGTTCAAAATCAACATAACCTCCATTGTAAATGTCAGGTGTCAGTTATTCTAGCGTTTTCCATTAGGCGGAACTAGCGAAATGCTTATGCACTCAGTGTATATCTTTTTCTGTTTTGATAGCGTTACGACGTTAGTACAACAAAACTTGCTACTTGTGGTCACAGCGACTACATTACATCGTTTTTATGTAACATATTGCGATGTCTTTGAGGCACTCGTAAACTATTCTATGATACTACATACCCGAGTAATTACAACTTTTTGACACTAGAAGGACGGCATCTATGTTTTTCGATTGATTGATAACATCATTCTGGTAGCCATATTGCGTTTGCTGCTGTCCCAAAGAATTTCTCAGACTTTTTCCTAACTAGTCAGCAAAAGACTACCTCTCCTCTTTCTATATATATATATATATATATATATATATATATATATATATAGAATACTGATTCTCCAAAAAAACATTTTTGGAAAGCTCTCAATACTTCGATATATACATACACCAAGCGTCTAGGTTTCCGTAAGAGGAGCCCAACTTTCGCCATACTTACGGATACATATTGAGAAACTTCTTCAACTTTCCGAAGTTTACGATAAATTGGATCGTGAAACTTTCTCGTGGTTGTAACGTTCTTCCTGTAGTTTTTTCGATTGGATAATAAATCAAACATGAGCATCGAAACTCAAGTGAAACTCACGTGCAATTTGATTCGAAAGCGATGAACAAAACCTATTGTTGGAATCATCCATTTCGCACACATCTTATGACATTATTATCTTATAAATAGAAGAAATAATTATGTTACGTTTCGTTAGTGAAATATCATTCCTCTAATAACTTGATCTAATCTGACGATTGACTTGAACTAAAATTATACTTGTATTCCATTTCAACCGAAAACTCTAGGGGAGGTTTTGTAGAATAATCTAAGTCAAACAATTAAGTTTGATTGAAAAAAAAAGTTTGAAATTGTTCTCAACCCCTACCTTAGTTGTCTCAATAAACCTTATATTTGATGAAAACTCATAAAAGCTCGTTGTCTTACGTGATACAGAAATAATCTCCCCACACTATCACAGGTTGAAAGGAGACCCCTTACGGATAACATGAGAGCTTGGCACTCGATAGATCTTTTATTTTATTGAGGAGCTAACTGGATTCAAAATATTTTATGTAAAGCACGAAATTAGATTATTATTTGATATATACACATATATTTCATATATATTAGGGTGACCCATTTTGACCGATAATTTTTTTTTCCAAGTCTTGCATGGAAATATGTTAGTTTTTTGTAATTGACGAGCCCTCCTGAAATTTTAGATGTATCGAATATTTTTAAGAAGTCGCTCAATAATTTCAAAAATTTAAGAAATGGTAAAAATTCGTTTTTTTGTTTTCATTTTGTCTTTCTCATTGCGGTAATTGTTTGTAAATAAAAAAAAATTACATCCTGAATTTTTTATCTCAGATTATACATTTTTGGAGGTCGCTCAAGAATTTTGAATCTTGGGGAGTACTGAAGATAAGACGTTTTCGAGCGACCTTTAAATATTAATTTTAAGGCTCAATTTTTCTCCTACAATCTATTAACATAATTATGAACCAATATAAACCACGAGGTACATAAAAATACCAATAAATATATTGTTACTAGCATATTTAATTATTATGGATAATTAAAAAAAATTGTTTACCCATTGATCAACTTGAATATCTTCTCTGATTAGTGATTCAGTTCGAAATATGGAACTAAAATAAAATAAATTAGAAGTTTTTGTTATGTATTTTGAATTGTGTAATTATAATTGTAGATAATATCATAGAATTATATATCCTCGTTCTTGGCATTTGGAATCTTCGAGTGGTTCGTGGAAACATCGAGATCATTCGATGGGGAAAGCTCAGCGTGATGTCGACCAATCGGTCGTCATATTTCTGGAACTTCGCCCGAATGAAATACCGTCACATCGCCTGACCTGTGCGATATAAACAACGCAGGTGTGTACTGTACTTATTTCCGTAACAATATTCCAACACGAAAAACAACTTGTTTTACAACATTTGTTATGAACACTTTATTAAATTATCTACAATTATGATTACACAATTCAAAATACATAACAAAAACTTCTAATTCATTTTATTTCAGTTCCATATTTCAAATTCAAATACTATTCAGAGAAGATATTCCAGCTCATCAAAGAGTGAATATTTTTTTAATTTTTTAATTTTTTCTTTGAATTATCCATTTTTATTGTAGTATGCTAGTAACAATACAGGGTGTTCCAAATTAAGTCGGCACCATTGCCAACTCCGTTATTATTGATGCTACGATTTTGGTTAAATGGGCAAACTGGTTGCATTTTTAGTGGCCTTCTCGATGCCGAAAACAAAAAAAAAATTACAGTCGCGTTGTCATAATATTTCATAAAATGATATTTTTTTCAATGGAACACCCTATATTTTTTCATCCATTTCGATTCGTAATAACATTCTCAACAACAAAGCTCATATCACTTTTCTTCCTAAAGTGGAAAATGAGCGACTTATGTGGAAATATTTATTTCTTTCACTAGTACAAACAATTTCTTTGTTTTGGCGACATGATGATCACTGGTTTCACGAGTTCACATCCCAGCGCATTTTTTTCTTTTTGCTGTCTTATTTTGCTATTAGTAACAAAATATTGTCATTCGTATAAGTACAAGAAATGGGTGTTTGGACAATCATGAGGTTTTATTCGCCAAAACAAAGAAATTTTTTGTACTAGTGAAAGAAAGAAATATTTCCACGTAAGTCGCTCATTTTCCACTTTAGGAAGAGAAGTGATATGAGCTTTGTTGTTGAGAATGTTATTACAAATCGAAATGGATGAAAAAATATAGGGTGTTCCATTGAAAAAAATATCATATTATGACAACGCGACTGTCAATTTTTTTTTTGTTTTCGGCATCGAGAGGGCCACTAAAAATGCTACCAGTTTGCCCATTTAACCGAAATCGTAGCATCAATAATAACGGACTTGGCAATGGTGCCGACTTAATTTGGAACACCCTGTATATTCATTGGTATTCTTATGTATCTCGTGGTTTATATTGGTTCATAATTATGTTGATAGATTGTAGAAAAAAAATAGAACCCTAAAATTAAAATTCAAAGGTCGCTCGAAAACGTCTAATCTAAATTCTTGAGCGACCTATAAAAATATATTCTTTGAGCCAACAATTTCAGGATGTCATTTTTTTATATGTACAAACAATTGCAGCCATAAAAAAGAAAAAATGAAAAAAAAAAAAAATGAATTTTGACCATTTTCGAAATTTTGAAAATTCTTTAGCGACCCCTTATAAATATTCAATCTATCTAAAATTTCAAGAGGGCTCCTAAATAACAAAAAATAACATATTTCCATGCGAGTCTGGGAAAAAAATTTGTCGGTCAAAATGGGTCACCCTAATATAAACCGGGTGATTCTCTAAGGTAGCTCACCCCTATAACTTTTTTATTATTGAAGATAGAAAAACGAAATTTTGGGGGTTGTATATTATAGTTCAATTTAAATTTTTTGGCATATTTACTTGCTTTGCCGTACTTCTGGTTTGACCGGAAATGACCCCAACTTTAGATTTTTGGATGGGACATCCTATATAGTTTTACTTATTTCGATCGAAAATGACATTCTAAAACCAACAATACCTCACTTGTCAATATTTGACAAATAAAGTCATTTTTATTTTTCGATCTAGAATGCCATGTATCGTGTAAATCGCTTCTTTCTTGATCAAGTAACATGGGAAAAATACGACTTTGAGGCTTATGACGTCACAGTCGTTTTAAGAATCATTTAAAAGTCGCAAATATGAATTTTTCCAGTTAACTTGATTTTTTTAAATGGAAAGGGGGTGGCTTGTCGGCTTTTTGTGAAAGATCATCTTCTTACGAATAGTTTGATACCACACACTTTCACTTTATTTACACTATTTTTCTGAATAATTGCAAGAAGTGATCATACCTAATAACAAATGATTCGTATTCGGTATACTTATGCATGTTATCCTAGTTATCCCTGACAAACAATTGAAGCTGTTGCTAGGACTACCTGAACAAATAGGCTAATGATTATGCTGTCGCTTTCAAAAATTTATTTGTTGCGTAGTTTATAATTTGATATGGAAAATTATACTAGAAACGAGAAAATTGACATGTTGCTAATTTACGGAGAAGCAAAAAAGAATGCAACTGATGGAGCTCGAATTTATGCTCAGAGATTCCCTAATCGTCGCCATCCCACTCGGCATTATTTTCCAAAACTGGAAAGGAAAATGCGAAATGAACCAGAAGAAAATGCCAATAACTTCATCGTCAGTGGAGAATAAGAAGTAGACGTGTTGGCCTTTGTTGAAGAGAATTGTACGGCGTCAATTCGCCAAATTGTTTCTGAGTGTGATATAAGTTATTCGTCCGTTTGGAGAATTCCTTCACAAATATAATTATCGATCATTCAAGTACCCAACTACACCAACATCTTTACGATAACGACCACAACCGAAGATTAACTTATTGCAACTGGTTTTTGACTTAATACAGAGAAGATGTACGTTTTCCATTTGAAATTATTTATTCAGATGAAACTCAATTCACCAACTTGGGTCTGTCCAATCGGTATAATGAAAGTTACTGGTCTCAAACTACAGTTCCTTAAAAATCAAATAATTCTTAAAACGACTGTGGAGTCATAAGCCTTAAAGTCGTATTTTTCCCATGTTACTTCATCAAGAATGAAGGGATTTACACGATCCATGGCATTCTATATCGAGAAATAAAAATGACTTTATTTGTCAAATATTGACAAGTGAGGTGTTATTGGATTCAGAATGTCATTCTCGATTGAAATAAGTAAAAATATATAGGATGTCCCATTTAAAAATCGAAAGTTGAGGTCATTTCAGGTCAAACCGGAAGTACGGCAAAGCAAGTAAATATGTAAAAAAATTAAATTGAACTATAATACACAACCCCCAAACTATATATATATATATATATATATATATATACAATATATATACAATATATATATATATATATATATATATTTTCTGTAACATACATTGCGAAACAATACACAAACATAGAAAATCGAAGTAAACAGTCTTCTTCACATAAAAGATTCAATAAATTGAACCAGAAAATGGTAGATCACAGGGGAAAAAACAACTACTTTCCTGGCAAATACCACGCAGAACGTTGAATGATATTCACCTGAAAATCCATGCTTACCTCCATATAAATGGACATTGAATGCAAATGTTTCTTTCTGATAAGCTCGATTATGTTTAATTTATATCGTGTTTGCCTAACAATCCGCATACCGGTTTCAGGCTTTTTTGGCCCTCTCGTAGGGATCCCAGCCAAAGGTCCGAAGAGCTCTGGCTGAAGCGAGACACAACATAAACAAAACCATCATCGAGTCTATATCACCTATAGGTACGCCGTGGTACCTAGTGACAGAAAGAAACACTCCGAAAATCTCCCACCTTGATAGGTTTCTAAATAAAAGATTCCTTCTCAGTAGGAGTGGCAAGCCCGACTAGCATATAGTGAAAAATAAACGCCATGTGAAGTGGAATAAAAATAGAAAATCGAAGTAAACAGTCTTCTTCACATAAAAGATTCAATAAATTGAACCAGAAAATGGTAGATCACAGGGGAAAAACAACTACTTTCCTAGCAAATACCACGCAGAACGTTGAATGATATTCACCTGAAAATCCATGCATACCTCCATATAAATGGACATTGAATGCAAATGTTTCTTTCTGATAAGCTACACAAACAGGTGACCTACCTTGGCAGAGATCGTGGTGTTACCACTAAGGTGTTGTAATTATACAGTTAGGTTTTTGTTTTTTGTGCCCATTATTATATTTTCGTTTCGTTATATCATTTTATTAAGGCATCTTTTTTCCAAGTTTTTTTCGTATGTTAGGATTTTTGTGTTGGTAAAATTTGGGTTATGGTTGTCATTTAAGATGTGTTTATTCAGTGCTGTTTCAAGGAAATCGTTACATGGGATGTTGTAAATTACGTTAGATTTTCTCATGGTTAGTATTTTACATTCCAATGGATTTCAATGTATTATTAGCCTTGTGACTGATTTGGATATTGTATTTTGTGAGGATACTTTGATATTTTCTGAAAGACCTGGTATGGGGACTGCAATATAGTCTGGGTTTGTGTCTGTTGGGCGTGGATGTTGTGTTTTGTGGTAGAATTTATGAGTTCTTTGTTTGATTATTCTGTTAATTAATTTGATTGGGTAATTATTGTTTGTAAGTGTAGATCTGACTTTTTCCAGTGCATTTTTTCGTAAGGAGAGACTGCTTAATATTATAGCCGATCAGTTATATTTATAATTACTCCTTTGTTTTGGGCGAAATGGTGGCATGAATTAAAATTAGGTACCTTTCTGACCAGGTTGGTTTGGTGTACCATTCTGTTAAAATGTTATTTTCCCCTAATTAATGTTAGATCGAGGAAAAAGTTTTTTGGTTTTCTTCTCTTCTAATGTGAATTGGAGTTTTTCATGGAAAGAGTTAATAATTCAGAGTTTCTTGTGTTTTATTCTTAGGGATGGCCATAATGCAGTCGTCTACATATCTTTTGAAGAAAGGTATGTGGAGATCTAATTTTTCAATGATTGTTCCTTCTAATGTGTCCATGAAAAGTTGTGTACTGAGAGGATATTGGGATCCCATTGCATCCTTCGAACTGTTCATAAAATGAATCTTGATATTGGAGAAAATTTTGGTTGAGGGTTAATTCTACTACTTTGACGAATTCATCATAGGGCATTGGTGTGTGGTTTTTGAGTAGGTTCCATTATTTTCAAGAGTTCTTTGATTAGGTTAATAGGGTTGTGTATAAACATGTTACATCAAGGGAAATGAGTATATAATCGTTTGGGATTGTAACTTTCTCAATAAAATATTTGAAAGAAAAACTGTCTTCCAAATAGTGCTCATTTTTTCCTGTTATGTTGGTTATGCTCTCTGCGAGAAATTTAGATAGATTGTAGAAGGATGACTCTATGCTGGAAATGTATGGTCTAATGGTTCGAGGGTACTTTGTATCAATTGATCGAATTTCTGTAACTCTAAGTTACCATGCAATGTAACATTTGTCCTTTCAAATCAGTTTTTCTTTCACTCAAGTTTTCGGATGTTTTCCCTCTACTTGGATGCATGCTCCTTTTTCGGGCCTAACCAGCTCTAAATCACACACCTGTTTTTTATTTTTTATTTCGAAAACAAAAACCCATATCGTCACAGCACCAATTCCTCCAAAACATTGAACCAATTTCTCAGAGTAGAATCATTTCTGACAATTATTACTTGATTTTCTATGCAGAAATATGTTCGATATTGATTACTCTCGTTTCGGACGTCCATCGTTCAACAACAAAGCACAGTGATCTGCCTTTTGTACATCAGAGTTGTCTCCGAGGAGATCAGAATGATCGGAATCAAGTTCAACATCAAGAGCTGCTTCCAATCCGGCAGTACTTTACGGAGTTTCCTCACCAAGAACAAACCTGACAACAAAAATGAAATCAGTAATTATTTCATTCATGAAGTTCCATGTGAATGCGGAGAATCCTACATTAGAGAGACTGTTATCAGTAAGATTGAATGAGCACAAGAAATGGACTCAACTTGGAGAAACATCAAAATCGGGAATTGGCAACCACGCCTGGACTGAGCCCCATCGAAATATATGGGACGACCAGGGCCGATCCTAGCAGGTGTGCAGCGCATGCACCGCACGCGTGCGTCCAAACTAAGGGGCGGCCGCATTCAGTTATAACAATCAGCTATTTTTTGAAAGAAGAAAAATGAAACGTTAGTGCTCAGTTGTGTTGTGTGTTGGTCTATTGTCCATTAGTATCTTCTCCTACTCTCATCTACACACATTCTTCATTTGAGAGCAAAATTCATGGCAGAGCCGGCAATGCAGCATAAAAAATTGAAATTTCTATGAAAAAAAACCAAGGGCCATATTTTTGACACGACTAAGTATGTTTGGTTCCTGTGTGCGGCGCGGCGGCTTATTCATGTACGTATAGTTTTTACGATGTCAGTTGGAACGGCGAAAATTTTTTTAAAGGAGGTACCAGCGGCGAAACATTTAAAAAAAATGCGCTGCTGTTCGCCGGGCGGCTTTTTCTCAAAGGTTTCGCCGCTGCGGCCTCCTTTGAATTTTTTTTCGCCGTGTCAACTTACTTGTAGAGACTATATATATCACAGTCGGCACGCGGCTCGCAGGTCAATGGTCAGAAGAAACTTTATTTTAGCGGTTTTCTTTATAGACAAGAAATGGATTGTTTCGACAAAGTTAAAGGGATGCGGCATCGGAATTTTTTTTGCCACTTCACCACTATATATAAACCATTTTCATTTCAAAATGTTCATTTAATTTTGAATCAACATACAATAAGACTGGTCATAAACACAATCAAGTGCAAGTGTAAGTTAATATTGGAAATTAGTGACAAGGTGTTGCTGTTGAGTATCGTTTAAATATTTAAATCAGAACTGTGGTAAGTACCAAAGCTCTTAACTAGATTTATGAACGAATGAAATGTTGTACAGGGTGTTTTCTAATTAGATTAAAAAAGTGGGCATATTTTTAAAAAATTTTCTTACAAAATTATAGGTTACCAACCGGGGAAGTTTATGAAAATTTCAATTTTTACCCAGATTTTGAAAGAGCGCTACGAATCATTCATTCAATAATTTGCTCCAACTTTTTCAACAGGAATGGGGATTTCTTATGAATAACCCATATTCTTACACTTTAAGTAAAAAAAAGTATTAACAATGGTAGGTACTTTTTAGAGGTCATTTCGATGAATTTCAAAATTTCTGAAGAATTCCCATTCATTTTATCTCCATCTGTGAGCCATGATATACTTATCGTTCTTCTTACCTTTTACTTTTAGATGTCGTCCTCGTCCAAAAACAGAAAAACTAAAAGAGAGTCAGGTGCCTTCTATAGAAAAGAGAAGAATAGAAGAATAGAAGAAATCTCAAAACAAGCGGGAGCATTGAAAAGTATTTTGGAAAACCGGATAAAAGTGAGCCCGAACAAAAAGGTTTGAATCAAATCGCGGAGTTTGATTATTCTCAACCATCAACATCCACCAGTACTAGTGAAACAAACAATAAATCAATAGATTTCACACCCGATGAAGGTGATAAAGCTGCGAAATCATCATCAAGCAGTCCCATTCCAAGTGAAGCCGAATGGGAAGATGAGAGCAAAGAGGAAGAGGGCTCTGCTCAAGTAGCACTAGATGATCCAGGTACTTGGCCTAACATTTTGACAAAAAAATATATTGATTTATTGGTAGAACACGGTCCCAACCAAGTTGCAGATTTCAAATTTCCGATTGATGAGAGTGGCAGAAAATTTAGCTGTTCATATTATAACAAAACTTTAGTGAACGGGGAGAAAATAAATCGCGCGTGGCTCTGCTATTCCATAAAACTAAATTGTATTTTTTGTTTTGCATGTAAATTGTTTAGTAGAGATAGTTCAACACAACTTGTAAGTACTGGCTTTTCTGATTGGCGTCATTGTTCGGATTACCTCCAATAAGCATGAAAATACTTCTAAAACACGTTAACTCTATAAGATCGTGGTGCGAAATAAAGACGAGAATGGAAAAAAATTGTACTATTGACGCAGAACAACAAAATGTTTACAATAGAGAGAAAAAGCGATGATGCGCTATCATTGAAAGAAATATTGCTGTTGTACAATTTTTAGCCAGTCAAAATTTAGCATTCAAAGGAACTAGTACGGAGTTCTATCATAGAGATAATGGTAATTTTTTAAAGGCAGTAGAGATGTTGGCCAAATTTGATCCAGTTATTTCAGAACACCTTAATAATATCAGTAAATACAAAGATTAAAAAAAACGTATTCCACACTACTTAGGGCAGCATTTTCAAAATGAAGTAATTCATATTTTAGCCGAATCTATTCGTAATGAGATAACACGCATTGTCAAAAAAGCAAAATATTACACTATAATTCTCGACTCTACGCCCGATATTAGTCATAAAGAACAAATAACGTTTGTAATTAGATGTGTGAACACTACTGATGGTAAGTAAAGTAGATATTTTAAATTTTTTCTAGGATTTTTCAGTAACTAATACCACTGGAGAAGGTCTGTGCAATTTTCTATTAGAGAAGCTATTACCTAGTCTGCAGCTCGAAGTTAAAGATAACGGGTCAGGGCTACGACAATGGATCGAACATGAGGGGAAAATATAGGGCTTCAGAAACGATTCTCGATATCAACCTGAGCATCATACGTGCCGTGTGCGGCTCATACCTTAAACCTCGTCGTTAATGACTCTACCAGCTCCAGTGGTGAAATTTCTGGATTTTTTGATATGGTAAAGAGGTATATCATTTTTTCTCGTCCCTATCGATGGATTTACCAAAAAACGTGAAAGTCTAACTTTGAAACCATTAAGTGAAACAAGGTGGAAAGTCGTATCAATGCTATTAGACCTCTAAAGCAAGACCTCAAAACATTATTACCGCATTAAATGCCTTAATTGAAGATTCCACCAGAGACGCAAAACAAAAATGGTCAAAATCAATAATTAAAAATCTGAATCATTCAAATGTTTGTGTTCAATTTGATTTGGATGATTTATTATCAAGAATTAATGTTCTGAGTAAAATGCTTCAAAATCCTAAATTAAACATCGCGGAATGCATTGAAGGCTTAGATAATTTTAAAAAATATTTTGTTTCACAAAGATCAGACGATAATTTCAAAATATTTGTCGAATCAGCCACAACACTTGCTAGAGATTTAGGTATTGATCCCGAATTTCCAAGTTCGAGGCTCAGGAAAAAGGTCCGTTTATTTGATTACGAGGGCAGTGATGAACCCCTTTTGAATCCCTTTCAGCAATTCAAGACTTCTTTCTATTTTGCAATTCTTGATCACGCGATCTCTTCGGTAAATGGAAGACTTACATTATTATCTGAGTGCTTTCCAATATTCTGCTTTCTGTATGAGTTTCAGAACATTTCTAGTGATGATCTCATGAAAGCCTGCATGGACTTAGATATTAAGTTACAGGTACAGGAGGATTGAATCCCTTCCAGCAATTCAAGACTTCTTTCTATTTTGCAATTCTTGATCATGCGATCTCTTCGGTAAATGAAAGATTCACATTATTATCTGAGTGCTTTTCAATATTCTGCTTTCTGTATAAGTTTCACAACATTTCTAGTGATGATCTCATGAAAGCCCGCATGGACTTAGATATTAAGTTACAGGTACAGGAGGAAGGAAGTATCGTGAAAGATATAGACGGTATACAACTGTTTAATGAAATAACTTCATTCAAAGATATTTTTCCAGGTAAGAAACAGCCAATTGAGGTATTAGAAATCATAGTCAAAAATGATTTCATTTCCTGTTTTCCTAATTTTGCTCTAACAATAAGAATTTTTCTAACCTTACCTGTTTCTGTGGCTTCAGGAGAAAGAAGTTTCAGCAAATTAAAAATTATTAAAAATTACTTGAGAAATAATATGACACAAGAAAGGCTTTCAGATTTGGCCATCATATCTCTATTGAATTCGAAATCTGTGAAAAAATTGATTTTACGGAAATTATTGATAAATTTGCCACTCAGAAAGCCAGAAAGGTTATTTTATAATTAGGTAATTATAATGATTAGGTATCTAATCTGTAGACTGTAGAACAACTGATTTATATACTGTTCGTTGGTATACGCACTGAGTATGTCCAAAATCGTTGTGTGTGAAATAGACGTTATACAGGTAGATGAGTTCAAGAGTTTATAACGTCAACGTCAAATATTAGTCAAAATAAGAAAAAAATCTCTGGAGGGGCGGCACATCTGGTATTTGCACGCGGGCGGCCAATACCCTAGGATCGGCCCTGGGGACGACGCAAGTCTTCTACATAGAGAGGAGCATCGGTTCAAACGAAAGTTCAAAGAGGCCGCCTACATCGAAGCCAATAACGTCTTCATTCAAACAAGCGTTGACTTGAATTGCTCTTCCTTGCGGACTGTAGAGGCGCGAAACTTCACGCACGACCACACAGCGCCAAGTTACACGCACCACTGCACATGTCGGAATTATACGCAACATTGCACCGACAGACATAAATTGGTAAGTAGCACCTGAAAACGATTGCAGATACAAGTATTCGAAACGTCCTGAAAACCTTTTAAATCCAAGACGATGGACCTCCAAACGAGAGTTATCAAGTGACCACATCGTCTACAACCTTCAAACAAATGTTTGATATTGATTCATCTTCAATTATTTACAGATAAAAGTGTTTTACTGACACAATAGGTTTTCGAAATTTTTAAAATGCGATTTTTTTAATTATTTTATGTTTGACTATACCATAAACGTTTGATGTGTCCATAAGTGAGCACTTAGAATTGCTAGTCCGATGATGATCACCTGCCCTCCGTCAATATCAGCATCAGCAGTAGAGTCCAATTAATAAACAAATTAATAATCAAATCAAATTTCTTTGGATAAAAGTTAATCTCTCATTTTGGCATGTTGTTTCACATTTTCAGGCACGTTTTTTTTCGGTAGTAGTGTTCATCTGTTATACACACAGTTGAAATTCCAAGCTTGAAATAATAGAAATGAAACATCAATCGAAATATAACTCGGTATACTGGAGATAAAAGAGAAAACAAAGGTGAAACGGTATCAACAACCTCTGATACTGGAAAACAAATATTTGTGTTTTGCATGGAGCATTATCATATGTCTAAGTGCACTCCGGAGAGATAAAATCGCAGGAATTTGACAAAATAAACAGATTGGTTCCTGATACGAGTAGGAAGTCCAGTACCTATACTATAGAACATATATTCCCAGTTGCATAAATTCATCTTCAACTCAAAATATAGGGTTCATCCAAATCGTACATATTAGAATTTCGAATTATAAAGAAAACGAAAAGATAAATGAATATGATTCCCCGTATAAAGTATATAGTAGACCAAATTGAGTAAAAACTGTTCGCCGGGTGAAAACCCGTTGATAATATTCGCTGACCGCTTATTGCATAAATTACCGTAAATCACCACATATAACTTCTTTGGTTTTGAGGTTCAATCTATTAGTAGAACAGTGGTGTGGTGTGTCTGGACAGAGGCAAGCCGTGTCGTATAGTGAACAACTTCATAATTTGTTTGTGCAGTAGTCGAAAGTACCATCCACATAACATTTCTGTCTTGAGCAAAGCTGCTTTGAATTTGTAAAACAGCTAAACACTAATTTATTGGATACATTGGGTGAATTCATCATGCAAAGCTATCAATGAAAGTGCTCAATACCAGTCATTTTAGAAAGCGGGTTGCTGATTTTTGTAATGGGTCACATAGCGTCAAAATAGATAGATGGGCGAAGGTATCTACCGGCCGAGTTTACCTATGAAGATTAAGGCAGAAAATGTATATCATTCCGAGTTCACCTGTGGGATTAGTAAATGTTCCGTTGATGAGACGAATTTATTATTATTATTATTATTATTACATATAAGTAAAGGCTGAGGACAGAGTCCTATGTAAGCCTAAAAAAAAACTAAAGAGATCAACAAGATTATACAATGCAGGCAAAAGAAAAAGAAAAATAATTAATATATGCGTAGGAAAAATTATGAAAATAAGCAAATATCTATTTTGTTTTTAAAACTATTCACTGAGTCAGAATTCACAACATCGTTGGGTGTTATTCCAAGTTTCGAAAATACGATTCACCAAAAATGCTGTCTCTGCCTAGTGGCAAATTTCTCCTTTTTAATTTGAGATTATGACCACGTAACCGCGAATCATTGTTGAAAACAAAAGTTCTTTCTGATTAGCATAGTTGTACTTAGCTATACGGAAGGATATGATGAGGTCCCCACGGAGTCGACGTTGGTCAAAAGCTATCAGCTGTGCCATCCTCAGTCTTTCGGGATAGGTTGGACGCACTTCGCCAAAAGTCATACGCGTGGCTCGACGCTGAACGTTTTCCAACAGAATCTTGTCGCGCACCAAAACAGGACACCACACCGGACCTGCGTACTCCATAATTGGACGAACGTAGGTTTTGTAGAGTTACTATCACCTGTGTCTCTATACCGGGTATCAACGAATCTATCAGACAAGTCACTTCTAGAATATTAGGTGTATCAAAATGAGATTTGATATAGGTAAATGGTATGTGAAGAGGAGAGTTTTCGCATTATTTTCACTTTCCGGTCACTTCCGGTTTCATCGGAGATGGCTCCGGTTTTGAATTTTTGAAAGGAACACCTTTTTGGATTTCTGAGACAATTCTGGATCTGAGTGTGACATTTTAAAAAGTTTCTGCGCTTACTTAATTTTTTAGAGTCACTTTTATTATTGCATTTAGGTGGCCATGATCGGACGTAAACTAATCTGAGGACCTCAGGTGATGTCAGAAAATTACAATCGCAAAGTTTTAGTGACTAGTATGATATATAGGAATGAGACAAGTAGGCAAAATTACATTTACTATTACTATTATTTTTAAATGGCGACCATTTTAAAAAAAAGAAATGTTTGACGAATTTAACGATTATTTGCGATTGGATTAAAAATAAGAACATTACTAAGGAAAATACTGGATAATAATGTATTTTCTTTTGTCAAGTGTGCCATGGATAATAATTTATTCACTTTCACTGTAGTACATTTTCAAAGTGCATTCCTCCTTGTTCAGACACATTTTAGCTCGTTCAATTATTTTTCTCAACACGTTTCGTAACTTTTAAGGCGGTATACTTCTAAATGCCCGAAGAATTATTTCTCTGAGATTTCAAAAGCGGCTGTGCCTGTTGCATAATGAACCTCTTCCTCAACATATCTTCAAATAAAGAAATCGAGGACAGTGAGATCTGGTGAGCGGGCAGGCCACCGTACTGGACCATTGGTTGCAATAACTTGATTATTGAAATGCTCTATTAAGTAATTAAGAACTTCTCTGGTATTATGAGAGAGTGCTCCATCTGGTCGGAAGTAAATTCGGAGTGAACCTGCTAAAAGTAGATTATTAAAAATATACTCGATTTCTATCCAAA
Source organism: Gonioctena quinquepunctata (assembly GCA_018342105.1). Taxonomy (NCBI): domain Eukaryota; kingdom Metazoa; phylum Arthropoda; class Insecta; order Coleoptera; family Chrysomelidae; genus Gonioctena; species Gonioctena quinquepunctata. Next base: position 136,062 of record JAFIRS010001619.1, read on the forward strand.
GTACCTTACCCCTGTTAACTGACCTTGAAACAATATTGGCCCAATTATTCTGTTTCCTATGATACCAGCCCAGACATTGACGCCAAACTTTTTTTGAAAATTGCCCTCTCTCATTGCATGTTGATTCTGTTGGACACAGTACCGAGTATTTTGCTTATTGAACATACCATTATTTGTAAATCCTGATTCTTCGGAAAATAAGTCGATAAAATTTGGGTTAACTCTATGATTTGGAAGCAGCCAATCACAAAACACTACCCGTCTATCGCCATCGTTAGCATACATATGTTTATGTAACTGATATTTAAATTATGAAATGAAATGCATAAAGCACACACAAAGTCGTCTTCACAAAAGGTTCAATATAAATTGAAACAATTGGTAGACCAACAGGCGAAAAACAACTACTTTCCTAGCAAATACCACGCGAGGACTAGGACGATGATGCCTCATTGGGATGAAACACATCTTGGAATTGAATAACGCAAGTTAATTGCTGTTATGATTTGTTATTTTTACTTGCTTATTGTTTATGACCTGTTGTTGATACCTACGTGTTGTTATGTTGTACCGGGATATTATCACCCATGCGCTATAGGGAATTCAAAATAACGGATACTCCCTCTGGTACCGATTTTTGAAACTATACATACGTACATTGTTTACTTTTCCAAACATAAATGTTCATATGATTTTAGCCTTTGTATACCTAAAACTTGTCGAATATCTTGTGATTGTTAATATTCAATGAAGTTCTTGTTTACCTGGTAAATGTTCTATTGACTATTGTACGTCCTCAAGGGAAAAAATTAATGATTCAAATTCAAATTATTATTGTTGTGTTTCTCAATGTGACTCTTGGCGAAACTGTGCCGCTGTACTGGAATAAGTTTTCATCATTTTCCGTGAGAAAATGAACGTAACGTTCTGGTGCAGACTAATCTAGGATTGAATGATTCTATAGACAGACGATGGGCTCTTGAAGAAGAATACAGTCCCTTCCCAAAATCTTCCTGTATCGTCTGTAGCCAAGAAAAAAAACCAAAAAGAGAACCTTCAAAGAGAGTTGAGAGAAAAGAAAAGAGAGTTAAGAAGAGGCAAGAGTAAAGGACACATTGTTTACTTTTCGAAACATTAATATTTATATGATTTTAGCCATTGTACACTTGAAACTTGTCGAATCTCTTGTGATTGTTGACATTCAATAAATTCTGGTTTACCTGTGAATATTCTGTTGACTATTGTACGTCCTCGAGTGAAGTAATGGGTGATTCTAGTTCAAATCATTATTGTTGTGTACCTCAATGTGACTAAAGGGCAAAACGATCCCGTTGTACTGGAATAAGATTTTATCATTTTCCGTGAGAAAATGAATGAACGTTCTGGTGCAGACTAATCTAGGATTGAGTGAGTCTATATACAGTTCCTTCCCAAAATGTTCCTGTATCGTGTGTGGCCAAGGAAAAAAGGGAAAAAGAGAACCTTCAAAGAGAGTTGAGAAGAAAAAAAAGAGTTGAGAAGAGAAAAAAGAGATATTATTCAACATACTGAAGATTATTCATACAGTATGGAAAAAGAGGGACTATATATGTATATCTAGGTGATAAGGGCACATTTTCACACCATCTTGTTTATTTTAGATGGAATAAAAAACAACTGTTTTTGTTAGTTTTATTTTCAATTCGAACATTCACAAATAATGTGTAACATTTCTTCAAAATAATTCATCACAATAATTCCCGATGACTTCACTAAGCTGTCCAGAAACTTCGAAAAAGATTTGTTTTGCAAGCAAATTGGAACATAATTTGTCTCCTTCAAAGTGAGTTTTCGCAAATTATATTGTCTTAAGATTCAAATACACGTCTTCACTAGAGTCTTGAAATGAATAACCTACATAAAAAAACTGGAAAATAATACCAAATGGAAATATTTCAAGAAAAACTCCAACCACAAGTGTATAACTTCTGAGAAAACAGACAAACAATGTACGTTTGTCTGGTTGGAATTCTCGCCACTCTGGCGCTGGCATCTAATTTTGAATTCCCAATTGCTTACATGCTAGAAGGTACCACTTTGATCGCGTAATAATGTTGTATCATACTTTAAATGCTGTTTTTTCTCCCGCGTTGATATTCAGGCTATACTTAGTTATTATCCGATTATTCGAATAAAGGTGCAGTCATGTCCTCATCATAATCTGCTGGACATTTTTATATTTGTTCAGATGACAACAGCAATGCACTCCGTACAAAACCATTTCCACTACCCGCGTAGACATTGATTGAATAATCCTTTTTGGCTTTGGTAACGTCACGAATTATTTTTACGCATTTTTTCAAATCGGTATTGAACGAGTTTGCTGGGGGTTGTTCACTGAATGCATTTCTTTCAATGGAAATGATGTTTCAGTGTGGAAGTTATAAACTCAGCTGAGCGGTTTTTTTGTCAGTATCCATATCAGTATATTTTTGTTCAAGGCTAACTATCAGGTTCCAGTCAGATTTTCCAAGATAGAAAACAATGCATTCATATACTTTTTATCATATCTCTAATTACCCCCAGAGTATATCAATAATAAAATCGCTCGATATTGATAAAATGAAATTAGTCGTACAGTGAATATTGAAGATCGTTCCCTATAGGAAGTCTTCCACTATCAGAGTTATTAGATCTGGAAAATCGGTTCGTATACCACATTATTTCATTTATAATAACACAAGTGCTCAAATTATTCTAAGTCTCGAATATTTTCAAAATGTTCGTGGCAAAAAAAACTGATGTGTCCATTCATAATTTATTTATTGATCCTCAAGTTGCCATCCCATTACTCAAACTAACGAACATTTTCTTATGCTCAGACCTAAAAACTGGTACGTAATTCATTTCGGTTCGATAACGGAAACAGGATATGTAACAATAAAACCACATTTTTTCACAACCAAGTGCTACCAAATAAGGGCTCAATTTCTCAGAATGAAGGTCTGATTCAGTCAATTTGTAAAATTCCTTTCAGGTTTTAACACAAATATTCTATTTATATTTCTGCTTTCGTATCGTACGAATGTTGTTGAAGATATCTGATTTCGTTGTTATCGGGAATGGTTTATCTTACATGTTTTCTCACTTCATGAATACAATGGATTATTTAGAAAATTAAATTATATGAGCCTAACTGTATTTTTGTGGCCACATGTCAAGATCTGTTTTCATCATTAAGTACTATAAACAGAGATAAAAAAGGTTGTTATGAAATCTGGCCTGAGTTTTTGATATCATTTCTATTGTTAAAACTGTTGGGGTATTTTTTATATGTATCATTTCAAGGAATGTTCTTATTCTTGGATTCCTTTCTTTGGTGATTTCAAATTGTTATGTCAAACTTATGTTGATTTTTTTTCGTGTTCAGTTTGGGCTGTCATGTCAGTTTTTGGTACTTGTGTTCGCTTTTTCAAGTGTTGTTATGTTTTACCTATATAGGTGCTTTGACAGTCTCTATATGTTATTCAATAAACTGTATGAGTTGGTATGTTCTTTATTATTGGTTTTAATTTCAAATAAATGGTGTTATTCGTATTTTTTCGAAATGTGAAATCGTTCCGTTGTATTTTGTTCATTCGAGCATCACGCCAAAACAACTGGGCCGATTTTGATGATCCATTCAAGCTTATGATTCGACTCAAAACTGGTATGTCATCTCGCTACGATGACATATATAGTTATTCTAATCCCAATTGGAACGGCAATAAAAATGAGAGCACTACGAGGAGTGTTCATATGCACTGCCCAGCAAATGGGAAAATTTATATACTACCAGTGTTTTACTTCCGAAGCCTTCCTGGTACAATCATAAAAAAATTCTGTCGTGTGACCCTAGTTGCCCAGATTATTAGTAAAGGCGCTATCAAATATATTTGAGGAATAAATGCTCGTCTAGCTGGATTGGACACCTGTTATCTGAAGCTGTATGATTTCCCCAGTTCACAATATTCCTTAATCAGTGCAGTGTGTTGGTGAGGTTAGGAATTATCCATTGAAAATAATTTTATCAATATGGCTTTTGGGAGACCTTTCGAAACAAATAATAAAATTCAGTTGAGATAACATGTGTCTACTTTTACATGGGGTGATCAATTGTTATGATTGTAAGAATAAGTAACTGAAAAAATACCACTGAAAAATAATCAAGGTGGCAACGGGAAAGATCATTCTTCTCGAAACTTTTTATGTCGGTCCAATTGGGATTAGAAATACTATAACAATAACACCACATACATATATACCCTCTATCTATACTATTATAAAATCGAAATTTGTTTATTTGTTCGTTTGTTTGTTCAAGCATCACGCAAAAACTACTTAACCGATTTTGATACAATAATTAAACCATATTTTTTCCCAACTAAGTGCAACCAATATAAGGTGAGCTCCCTTTTCAAGTGCATCTTCCCGTTGTATAACGGGAATAACTGGATAACAATATAACGGGATAACGAGATAACGGCATAACGCGATAACGGGGTAATGGGATAATGGGATATCGGCAAAACGGGAAAATGGGATAACGGGAGAATGGGATAACAACAAAACGGTAAAACAAGATAACGGTAACAGGATAACGGCATAATGGTTTGACGGGATAACGAGATAACTGCATAACGGGATAACGGAAAACTGGAAAAGGGATACAGATACAGATACAGATACAGATACAGATACAGATACAGATACAGATACAGATACAGATACAGATACAGATACAGATACAGATACAGATACAGATACAGATACAGATACAGATACAGATACAGATACAGATACAGATACAGATACAGATACAGATACAGATACAGATACAGATACAGACACAGATACAGATACAGATACAGATATAGATACGGAATAACGGAAAATGGGCTTGGATCCCAATGTGTTAGAACAATATTTGAATCATTTCAATCTATGTAGCTGTCAATGAAAAAAACAGCACAATTCTTCAATTTTATGTTAGTTCTGCCCAATGAGATTTTTTTTCATTTCCGAAATTCGGCAGTAAAATGTATCATGAAACAGGTCATATCTGAAAGAGTATCAGTAATAGAAGAATGATTTTGTTTACATGCCAAGTACGTAGTAAAAAAGGATTTTCCAAAATTCGAATCACAAGCGGTTAAAACTTCTCTCTGAATTTTTCAATAATTTTGATCTCTCAAATAATTAATTTTATAATGTACTGTTTCCTTGCCAAATTTCAACTAAAAACTAGAAAAAGTTTAGTGTTAATACATAAAGAAAACTCATTTACGTCAGATTGACCAGTAATGGAAAAAAGTTATTTAGGAGTCAAAAATTGGAATGTCAGCCTGATATGTCAAATTGCCTCAATAATGGTTTCATCCGATTCATCACCAAAAATGAACCATGAGAAATAAACAATTGGAGGTTGAAAGAAGAAATGAGAGCTTTTGATTAAAATTCCATTTGCACTAATTAATATGGCTTTTTTTTTAATTAACGCGTAGTGTTGACATGGCCTCATTTATTGTAATTGATTTTCACAAGTATTTCGCAAATTCTGGAATCGAATCAAAATATGTTATAAAAAAGTGGAATCTTCTTGAAAATCACACCTACAAATTCGCAGGTATATAAACGAAGAGAAACATAGATATGTCAATTTTTATCTACGAACTATTAATTTGAAAAAATCGGCAAAATGCATCGTTTCCACTTTTTTTGCTGAGATTAATTTGATCATTCCCCTACACCTATACCACGAAGATTGTTGCTAATAGGTTGATTTTATTTTGCATTAGATTACATTGCAGGGGTACGGCGTACCAAAAGAGAATTCAACAAAATTCGAATCCTGAGGGGTTTAAACTATCCCTAATGACTTTCATATTATTTTTTTCTGAATCTGTCCTTTTTTCAAAACGTCAAGATAAATCAATTTCAGTAATTTTTTTCAAAGATTGAAAATAGTTCTTATGTCTGGACTCAGGCGGTAAAATTGACCCTTATTATGAAACATGTTATATCTCGAAGAGTATGAGTAATATAAAAATTAAATTTTACAAGATAGTATCATTCCAAAGGCGCAATAAGATTTTTTTTTCTATAATTCTAATCGTTAAAATTTTTAATTATATCCGCACGCACTACTATGGAATATTTTCATTTAACTCACGTAGTTTGTATCAAACCAAAAAAGCGTATAAAAAATATGATCTTTCTGAAATTCACTCGGTTAAAGCCGCGGGCATAAGCTAGTATATATATTGTTATGATAAGAAATATGTCTTCAATGTAAAAAGAATAGGAGGTGATATAATGATACTTATATATCACATAAATACCTGATATGGTTGTTTTGCAATTTTTCTGTACATTTTTTTCTGGAACCTTGTACCATTTTCTAGTCGACGCAGATGTCTCAAGAGTTTAGCAGTGGAGTTTTTTTCTATTGTCATAACTATGTTGCCAAAAATTCATTTAATTTGCACAACCTATAGAAAAAATAGGAATCAAAATTCATGAATAAACTTTAGATCTCAAGTGGATAAAAATAATATTCAAGTTGGAACATCCTGTATGGTAAAATCAAATAGAAGGGAAACATGAAGTGACATGTCAAAACGTTTCATGAAAATGATAAATATAAAAAATTGTACAGAAAATTCAGATATGAATTTTACAAACTCTGTATATATTATGTAAGCTATAAATGCAAATTATATATTAAATCCATAGAATAGTTTAGAATGAGGAAAAGTGTCCCAGAAAGTGAGTAAAAACCTAAATTTGTGAGAAAAAGATAAAACAAAAAGTGATGGTTGCCAGGAAGAAAAATAACGAGGTTTTGGAGAGATGAAAAATTGTGCTGAAAAGAAAGCTATAACAAATTTGCCGATCAATAATTACGAAAATACACCAAGAACGGAAGCAAATCAACCATTTGACAATCTAAAACATGTTCAGAGACCAATAGGCGTAGAAACTACCAAGAAAAACCACTCACCTTCAGAATACAGCCAAATTCCTATCCGTGACGTTGCCAACATCAGGGGGGGCTGCCACAGTGAAGCTGCAAACTTTAATATCCGAAGAACACTTCCAAGGATTTACGAGAATACTCAAGAGAGATGAATTACTGGTACTTTTTAACCCAAACCTAAACAAAGTGAGCGTATTTGTGTCAGACACTATTTCGGGTACTTTTGATGACTTTTATCCATTCATTTGAACATTATTTCTATTCATGCTCATAAACTGAGTATAACCCACAAATTTTTATTATAGTTACTTTATTGCACACAAGCAACGTTTCTATTTCACTGGTTCATAAAATTATTAAATTAATTATATTTCGCAGGCTAGGTATAGTTAAGAATTCATTTGGAATAAAAGAAACATTATTTGTCTATTTTCTGAATTCATTATTTATCTGTTTGATCACATAACCACAAATCTTTCCATAAAACAGTATATTGAACATTGACTCCAAGCAGAGCAACAAGATGGCACCACTGAATCCTACCATGAGAAGGAAAAATATCATATTTCCATAGGCGTACCGACTGAGATGGGATAAGGTAAAAGAATACAGGTGAAAGAGTATTTGAAAAAGGGTAAACAACAGCTGGATATTTTACTACTGTTATGATAGGTATTTCCTTTTCAAAAATTTCAAATTAATATAATTCATTTAATCTAACATATCACAACAAATAGCAAATATTTTATCATAATGACTAGTTATTAATGAAATAAAAATAATAAAAATGAAAATACTGAAAATAATAATATATATATATATATATATATATATATATATTAATATATAGAACTGTAAAAAAAATGAAGAAATTTGATGACATACTCAGAAAACTAAATTGATTGTCTCTCATCAGTAGTGGAGATATAGGATGACAGGTAGAAAACGACAAATCAACGTCAAAAAGACAGCCTCATTGTATTTCGGTCAGTAGATCCTAATTCAGTACACCATATCACCACAGGCATATAGTCCTGCTGACATCCGAGTCCAGGAATATAAATATGAAAGAGAGTAATATCGAGGGGACTGTTGAAACAAAATGGAAGGAATTTAATGGACATAGCCCTCAGAGAAAAGTGCTAACCGTAGACACGTGTTTCGGCTCTCGGCCCCCCCTCGTACGGTGGAGAAGTGCAGGATGAACAACACTTGGTAGAAAACGACAAATCAACGGAGACAACAAACAGAAGCCAGCCGCTCATTTATGATTTCGGTCAGCAGACCCTAAGTTCCAGGGCAACAACCAACGTCACCACGAGGCAGCTATAGCTACCTGCGTGACATCCGAGTCCAGGAATATAAATATGAAAGAGAGTAATATCGAGGGGACTTGTTAAAACAAAATGGAAGGAATTAATGGCATAGCCCTCAGAAAAGTGCTACCGTAGACACGTGTTTCGGGCTCTCGGCCCCTCATCAGTACGGTCGAGAAGTGCAAGGATGAACAATACTTGGTAGAAAACGACAAATCAACGGAGTCAACAAACAGAAGCCAGCTGCTCATTTGTGATTTCGGTCAGCAACCCTGAATTCCAGGGCAACAACCAACGTCACCACGGAGGCAGCTATAGCTACCTGCGTGACATCCGAGTCCAGGAATATAAATATGAAAGAGAGCGGCTGGCTTCTGTTTGTTGACTCCGTTGATTTGTCGTTTTCTACGAAGTGTTGTTCATCCTTGCACTTCTCCACCGTACTGATGAGGGCCGAGAGCCCGAAACACGTGTCTACGGTTAGCACTTTTCTCTGAGAGCTATGTCCATTAAATTCCTATATATATATATATATATATATATTTATATATTTATATATATATGTATAAAAAGAAAATGAAATAATAAACAATATAACTAATAAACTTCATTTTCATTAACCTGAGCCATGAGCGAGAGACTTGTTCTTAAAATATTTGGATTATCACAGAGGAATCAATTTCATTACATAGTTATTATAGTCTAAGATCTGAATCAGAGCAACCTCCACCCATCTGTTCAATGGATGAAAAGTATTATATATTAAATTCAGTATGTTGAAAAATATATCGCTAGTGGGTTGCCTAAAAAATTCGTGGCAATTAAAAATTCAAAAATGACTTTTTTTCATACAAATTGTATACCAATCGGAAGTATGGAGCCTATAGAATATACAAACGTTGGGTTGTCTATATTTTCTTGGCGTAACTATATATTTATTAAATAAATCTCATATCAAAATTAACGCTATTCCATTGCGAACACGATGATATAGGGTTGTCTGCGAAAAATCTGGTTTGAATGACGGTTGGCGAGCTTTAAAGAGCGAAATTTGGGTGCGAATGAAGAGGTCCGAGCGAACTATCCCGTGCGATAGAAGAGGACGCAGCATTGCAGCTGCACCGGCGCGTTCGTCGGATGGAAGAGAGTGCGCATGCTATTTGTTCGTGCAATTGAGAAGGATAGCGATAGACTAGTGAATACTGAACATTATTTTGGAGCAACTGGCAGTAGACTTGACAAAAAAATGATAAATATGCAATAAATCAAATATATATATATATATATATATATATATATATATTTATATAATATTATATGTGATATTACAGTATATAAATGTTCTTCTAAATAAAAAATGAAGCGATATATACTTATCTTGAATTTTTTTTGTGTTCTATCAGGAGCCTAAATAAAAATAAACAAAGCAAACAGTCAAAAAATTCAATAAAAAATAACAAAAAACATAAAGAAGGATCTTGCGTTATGTCAAAAAAATTATCATAATATAACAAAAACAAAAATATATTAATAAAAAAGTTTTTTTATTAATAAGCATTTACTAGCATGCGCACTCTCTTCCATCCGACGAACGTGCCGCGGGCAGCTGCAATGCTGCGTCCCCTTCTATCGAAAGGGATAATTCGCTAGGACCTCTTTGTCACACATTTTCATTCGCACCAAAATTTCGCTTTTTATATACCTTCAAACCAGATTTTTCGCAGTCAACCCTATATCATCGTGTTCGCAATGAAATACCGTTTATTTTGATATAAGATTCATTTATTAAACAAATGGGTGTTAACTAGTATCGACTTACTTGTTTATACCTGCCAACCCAATAGTTACGCCAGGAAAAAAATAGACAACCCAACCTTTGTATATTCTCTAGGCTTCATACTTTCGATTGGTATAAAATTTGTTCGTTAAACTAATCAGTGCAATGTAAAAAAAAGTATTTTTGAATTTTTCATTAATCATAGTCTGGCCAGTATTTTTTAGTTTCCCACTCGGATATATTTTTAACATACTAAATTAAATATAAAATACTTTTTAACCATTAAACAGATATGTGAAGGTCGCTCTAATTTGGATCCTCAGTCTTAACTTTTTTGAAATATGAGAATGAAAACCATAGTTAGTCGAGTGATAATGTGTAACAAATAATTGGGTTTGTCTAGTGGACCTACGTGGAATGTTGAAAGATATAAGGGAGAATATTTCTGGACAATCAATATTACCAGAGATAGTTTTGAAAACATAAACTAATGATGTAATTATTTGCCTATCCTCAAGACTTGATAAAGATAATAAATTAATTACTTCACTATAACTATAGTCCCCAACAACTAATCCTAGTTTATAAGCCACGGTCCTTCAAAAATGTATTTTCGCACATTTTCTAATTTTTTTATTTATTCAAAGTAGTATAAACTCCAGATTATGGCATAATACTCTACAATGGATCGTACTAAAGAGCAATATAAAACTTTTGTGGTAAAAGGAGAAAGGTTGATTGATGATCTCGTAATGCAGCCGAGCATTTTAAAAGCTTTTATAGATATTGAATTCACATGGTTATTGAAACAAAGCTTGCCGTCTAATAATATAGCTTAATCTTTACACTCCAGTTCACTTTCCAAAATCTCATTATTTAAATGGTAATCAAAAATAATTGGTGAACGAGATCTACTGAACACCATTGAGTAGCATTTATTCGTATTGAAGGCACTTTGCTTCACACCAATCAGAAATGCAATTCAGATCACTCTGAAGATCAGCAACATGAAAACTCTCTATAACCTTGAAAATTTTCAGGTCTCAGCAAATAGTAGGAATTTTGAATTATAATATTTGAATTAATGTCGTCAATAAAGAGGCAGAAAAACAAAGGTCTACAATGGGATCCCTGTGGTACAACCAAAAAAGTTACTGAAACTGTACTATTTACTCTAACAGATTGAGAGCGACCAATTACACAGCTGCTTATCCATTGTAACATATTACTAGTGAAATAATATGTTATGACAGACCCTATCAAAAGCTTTCGAGAATTCTGCTTAGATAGCATCTATCTGCAGATACCCCTCAAGTGCTTGTAGTATAGTGTAGTGTTGATAATACAATAAGTTAGATACCGTGGAACGTCCAGATGTAAATCCATATGTTGCTCTGGTATTATCAAAGGTCAACAAACATTCATTAATTTTTTGGCAACGAGGCAATCTAAGACTTTTGGAATATCTGATTGAATGCATATTCCCCTATACTTTTAATTTTTCTTTCTAGCCACTTTTATAAATAGAACGAATGAAGCTTATCTCCTACATATCAGGGAATGTGCTACTAGTCAGTGATTTATTGAATGAAAGGAAAAATGGAGTTGGTAAAGAATATACACACTGTTTTAGAAAAATAGAAGGGATCCCATCTCGGCCACTCGAAAATTCTGATGTTACATATGGCTTCAAATATGTTTGATAATTCCAATGAACAAGTTGATTAATTCCAAAGAACAAGTTGATACGGATCAGATTCTACGTATACTGTGCAGACATATCAGTAGATGAAATATCATCATAAGTTATTGTATTAGGCATGTGGTAAGTGTTTTTCTTATCACAGACAAATTTCCAGAAATATTTAGGGTCATTGATTAAATAATTGTCGATATCTTTCAGAAAGATGCCATAGCAAAATTTCGTTAGGATTTTACATTGTAATCTCAATTGTGTGAAATGAAGTTCAACTTCAAATTCGAGAATCCAATGAAATTTAACTATTCCAAGCGTCAAGAAGAAGGAACGCAACCTCATCAGGATATTTCATAGAATCCTCACTCAATACTCCAAATTCTAAGAATGAGTACACATATTTGATGTAATATGCTTCATAATTCAATTATTACTGTGTACTTTAGATTTTGTTCTATTACCCACCAATTTTTGTTTTGTTATTTCCAAATCAATATGGACCCATGAAAATCCATCATAACGCTTTAAATTAACAGTGTCAAAGATTACAATGGTATCCGGAACATAAAAAGTATAATTTTGATGAGATGAATATTTTTCTTGGGGAAATTAATTCGACTTTTCGACTGCATCATCCATTTTTAACCGACGAAAAAAAGGAAGAGGTTCTCTTGTCGACGCGTATTTTTTTCATTTTTTTGTGTATGACCACGCATAACTTTTTACAGAGTAGTTTGATCTTGATGATTTTCCTTTCAGTGGATAGGGCCGAAATTGGTCCCATTTGGATTTGAAAAAAAAAACACTCTTAAGGGTAGGAAAATGGAGGATGTTTGATGGTTTACCCACTGAATTTTCACTTCTTAACTGGTTCTACCACGCATAACTTGGTACTGGGTTATCCGATTAGATGATTTTTTTTACTGTATAGGGTATACTTGAGTTGGTCCATTCGAGTGAGAGAAAAAAATACACCCCTAAGCGTAGAAAACTAGGGGATGATTTATTGATTTTACACCTGTGAACCGATTCTGTTGAAACTTGGCACACATATGTAGTTCTGATGACACAACAACATAATGGAGGCCCAGAATTATTCTGATGATGGACACGAAAGATAGTCGAGGGACCTCCTCAACGGTTCACAGCAGCTACCTCCTGTTTGAGGTCCTGACTCACTTACTCACTGAATGACTGATATTCGATCAACGCCAGGATCAAACCGCTGGACCTAAGAGCAAAAATTTTGACAGCATATTATTCTGATATTCCTTCCCTGAAGGGGTGGAAAAGTGGGTGATGAGAGGGTTGAAAGCGAAAGTAGAGTTGGTTTTGAAATTAGAGTCATAGAAATTAGTATTTGGGCGCTTCTTCCCAAATAAAAATAAATGTGTTTCAGGGTTTTTGAAAATCCAACCCCAAAGGGTAAAATGGGAATTGAAAGTCTGTCAGTAAGTTTTGAAGTCAGGATCATGAAAATTGCTATGTCTTTGTTACAAATAATGAAAACTTTTTAACAAAAAATTAAACCGATGAAATACGGAACCGAAAAGTAAAAAATAAAACAAATTTTGTTAGTCCCAATAACTAAGCTCTTGAACTAATGTAAGTAACTAATTTTGAGTCGGCACCAAACAAACAAGCAAATGAATTAGGTAAGGCGTAAAATGATAGCATCGAGTTGCGCGGTGACATTCTGAATTTTTTTGAAGTAATTTAATGATCTTCGTTGAGTTCGTTTGGCACCGACTCAAAATTAGTTTTACATTAGTTTAGGAGCTCAGTTATTGAGACTAAGAAAATTTATTTTATTTCTTACTTTTCAGTTCTTATTTGTCGGTTCAATTTTTTCTTAAAAAGTTTTTATTTTTAAATTTTTTGTGGCTGAAATCTACTGATTATACCTACTTGTTTTTTGATTCTTCCAAAATACTTACTTACTCACCTTACTTCAACTATTACCTTTAAATAATATGATTATCTACTTTTAATATTTGTTGTAATATAAATCATTTTTGTTGTTCTGGTTAGTTCATTTCAATACTTCGTATATCATTCCATCCTCTCATAGAATATAGTTATTGTGACGGATGTGGAACAAAAATAATTACAGTAGTGATCCGTCATTGTCAACTACATATGTGTGTGCCAATGTTCACAAGTGGAAAATCAATTATCCCCTATTTTTCTACCCGTAAGGGTGGATAATTTTACTCGAAATCCAAATATGAGGGTATACCCTATCTATTAAGAAAGGAATCATCCAAATCGAAGAACCCAGTACAAAGTTATGCCTGATAGAATCGGTTAACGGACCAGAATTCAGAGGGTGAGTGATTAATATCCTTCATTTTGCTACCCTTAGGGGTGATTTCATCTCTTAAATTCGAATGGGGCCAACTTCGAAGTACACCCTATCCACTGAAAAAAAGAATTATCGGAATCGGACGTCTCAGTAAAAAGTTATGCGTAATCATACATAAAAAAAATTATTAAAAAAAAATATACGCGTCGACTAGAAAACCTCCTCTTTTTTGGTTTCGTCGGTTAAAAAATAAGTGATGACTCGGAAGTGTTTGACCACAACCACTGCCACATAATATACACGGTTCTATTACGCGGCGGCTACCAAAATGCGGAACAACTAACTGCGCTTGTGTGATTGATATGTAGCTTGATCTCTGTCCTGCAACATATTTTTATAATAGATGTTCCTCATTTTTCCATATACTTACGTAATAAATCACTACGTTTGATGCAGTACTGACGACAAATGAATCTTTATTGAATGTTCCGTTAATTTACCTACCAATGGCGACACAGTGTAACGCCACTGGCCTATTATATCGGGGTACAATCCCTCAAAGAAAACACCAGTGGTATGTCCGGTTATATACAGGGTGTTATGAACCAACACACCACTCTTGCAACACCAAATGTTAAGACTGGGGAGAGTTGGAGAAGTAATTGAACCGAGATTATTTTTCGAGAGCGGCTTCGAAAAATATCCCTTTCTCTCTATACTTGGGAATGTGGGGCTTTTATCTAGAAGCACGTACCCATCTCAGATAGATTGTGGAATAATGCACTTGGAAAAGCATTAGAATATACATATATATTTTAAAACAGTTACAAAGCATTCAATCCGTTCTATATACTGATAAAATGATACAATGGTCAAAGAACAGTGGAGAGTTTACATTGGGCCCGTTTTTGTCAGTCTCAAAGTCAAGTAGACTGAATATAAGTAAGAATGACATCAATTGTTCAAACGACTATTGATAATAATTATTTGAAAACTATGGGACCATAAAATATGGAGATACATTCAAAAACACATAAAAATTATAAATGATTCAATTTGCCCAAACATAAGATACAGAAGAATATATGAACTTACTCCATACCACTGGGTTTCAACACTTATTCACTCGATATTGGTATTTACATGATATTAGTTAAATTGTATAAATATTTAGTTATTTGCGCGGAAGTTGTTCATTTACTTTTGAATCTCACTGTATATTAGACTATAGTTGTATGGATACTGTTCATCTATGTGGTCATATCGGTCAGAGGTTTTCGTTGAATTATCTCGATCTTGAAGCATTGATAAAATAATGTTTAATTATGATAAATACTGTTTACTTGTGTAGTCACTTTGTGGAGTCATTACTCGTGCAATTTCGGTTTGACTTGATTTGAATTTTCTTTCTTAATAGTTTCGCAAGTTCACTGCAAGATGATTATATTCGTACACTTCTCATCTTTATGGCACTATATGGTGATCGAATGGAAGTTAACCTCCTCTGAGAGGACATGTTACTTGAACAACGTCTGTGTACCGAATCATCCTGTTGTTCGCAGAGTCGCGCCTTTTATATCACCTCCCTTTTTCATGGTTCGTTCCTGGGTCGAATTCCTAACGTTAGTTATCTTCCAGCTGTCATAATAAATCACCGTCTTAGTAATTGATGGCTCGTCCTTGTCGCCGAAAGAAATGTATAAAAACGAAAGATTTATCTATTTCGTGCTCGTGTTGCATTAATGAGCTGTCAAAATCTATAATTTATAGTTGCTTTGTTTACTAAGAAATTCCTTAGATATGCGTACTAGGAGGTAACAATTTATTAATAGCTCTGTTGTGAAAAAAAGTGACTTTTTATATGCATTCCGAGCACGCAGGTGTCTATTCTAATTTTACAGTGCCTTTGTTTATTAGTTTGATCGCGTATTTGATTTCAAAATTCATTTTCATTTCCCAGTAAATTAGGTAAAGTTCATATTTATCAATATCTTGTGTGTTTCTTATGCTTGAAAGTTTTTCTGTACTTATGGGGCCATGACAACAGCATATTCCTGTAAATATGGCGGCATTTGGAGAATATAACTATCAACTGACAGAAACTGAAGATATACCACTCCGAAGTTTTCCACCACTGGAAAGTGGCGCCCACGTCGCAGGCACATGACTCACCACTTCAAAGTTATAACCCAAAAATTACAATTGATCTTATACCCTTGAAAGTGGCGAACACGTAACGGCTATTATAACCTGCCAATTTATTTTTAAAAAAAGTTGTAAACCTTCGAAATTGGGCGGGTTTAAACCCCGTTTCCATTAATGCAGGCAGATGACCCCAATTATCCCAATTTATATTTAAAGAACAATTATAACTCCAATCAAATTGTAATAATGCGGGAAAATGCGGCTCAATATCAATTATCAAATCAACATGAATTAATTCAACTAAAGGTATGAATATTATGCAGGCGCACAAGAAGAGTTCCGATCTATTTAAATTGACGTTTTCATACAAAATCAAGAGAAATTGTCTATTGAAAAGGCATTACCCATTTCATTTTGGATAAATATTATTCACGTTTCACGTTACAGGTCAACCGAACTTTTTCCAAGCCACAATGAAATAATTTGGGAAAAGTTAGGTTAGTTTTCGTCATCGCGCGGACCAGTCCACGGTCACTTCGAAATCAAGAAAAATTAGCCATCGAAAACCCATAACCTATTTCATTTTGAATAAATGTCATTCACGTTTCACGTAACAGGTGGAACAAAACTCTTTGAAAGTCGCAATGAAATAATTTGATAAAAGATAGGTTAGCTTTCGATATCGCGCGGACCAAATCGGGTCACTTGATGGTGACTTTTAAAGGTGACTATAACTTTGTAGTGACTTTCATCAAAAATTCGAACTGTTGCAATCATTCATGGAGATAGCAAAACGTTGCAACCATCATCACATATCACAATCAAGTGCCTGCCACATCGAAGGTTTAATGGAAGTTACTAAAACGTCATCGAAACTATCAGACTTCATTGAAAGTGATTGTGACCTTATATATGAGTTATATTTAAGTGGTACAGGATGGTTTCCGCAACGGTTTTTTCCTCTTTGAGTTTGAAAACCTTTAAGGTAATTCTGCTTAGTGGCATAATTTTCAGACACCTCAATTGACACTAACAAGTTATGAACTGTGAAGTGGCTACCATATATGGGAATGACGTGACTACAACCATGCAAACATAAAATTTCAGTTATTCTCACTGTATAGTGGTGATTATGTAATAACCACCAAGTCGAAGTTGCAGTATTAGCTTCCATCACTATGATGCTGCTTAGATTAGTTCTATCTGGCCAATGCCTGAGGAGTTTAATTCAGCAATTGTCACCTCAATTCATAAGAAAGGTGAGGAAACGAAACCTGGACCTTATGAAATTATCTCTTCAGTAACAGCTTTCGCAAAAATATTCGAAACACTAGTTGAAAGTAGATTGATTGACTTCTTGGAGAAGTTTGAAGTAATTTCAAATAAACAATATGGCTTTCGCCAGGGTAAGTCTATTCGGGATACAATCGCCATAGATAAAGCTATGGAAGAAGGCAGAGCCACCTTATGTATTTTACTGGATCACTCAAAAGTATTCGATAATGTAAACCATGATTTATTGTTAAGTTCAAAAAGTATTTAAATATTCAGTTGTATTAAAAAATTAGATCTGAAAATCAAATTTTCGTGGTGTTCGATGAGGCAATATGTAGTATTTCTATTAAATCTACATAAAACTCAAGGAATAATTTGAGCACTATATCAGAAATCCATACATAATAATTGAATAACAAACCTGACGTTTTCCGAAGATCACTAGAATCAAAATCACAAAGAAGTCTGTGTTGATTTATTATTTTTGTTATTGAAAAATACCATGAAAAATTAATCCAAGATGAGATTTCGGACAATACCAATTTATTAGCCAAAAAGCTTTTCTAAACATTTTTTTCAAAAACTCGAGTTTTTTTTCTATGAAATCTACCTGCATTTGGAAAATTTCCATTTCAAGGACGGTTTAGAAAAATTTTAAATGCAGTTTTTCAATTTTCAATCAATTGAGTATATTTTTGTTTTCAGTATGATGTTATTTGCTTTGGTTGCTCTCCTGGTCATTCTAGGGTTATTTGGTACCATAGATCCCTTGGTTATTGGAAACGAAAAGGATTAAATGGCCCACAACCCTCATTTCCTTTTGGAAACGTAAAGAGTGTCGTATTCGGCCAAAAAACTCTCGGAGAGCAATGCAGAGACATTTATTTCGAGCTGAAACACAGGGGAATGGGACATGGAGGATTCTACATTTTAGGAAAGCCTAACTATATACCAGTGAACTTGAAAATCGTCAAAGCCATCCTTCATACTGACTCGGATTATTTCAACGGCCGGGGGTCCTATATGAACGGAAAGTCCGACCCCTTGTCCTTGAATGTTTTCAATATGGAAGGAGAAAGGTGGAAAAGTATCAATTCTAGGCTGAGTCCTACCTTCACCTCGGCTAAAGTGAAAACGATGATGAATACATTTGTCCGCCATTCACAGTCACTTGATCGGTTACTGGAAAAAACAACAGGAGAAGGCCCGGTCAGACTGAAAGATATTATGCGTCGTTTTACTACTGATGTAATAGGTAAGTGGACATTTGTTATTTCCGTTCTTTATGTCTTTTAATAGGATTTCAAATGATCTATGGGGTTCTATCGCCTTTGCTAAGGTCGTTAACCGGTGACAGTCTGATAGTGAAGCTACATGACTCAGGAATCACGAGTCAAGATTACGCTGATGACCTATTAGGGGCAAACATGACGGGATAATATCCAATGCAGACAGCTCTTAATATAATCAGAAGCTGGTGCGTAAAGGAGTGACTCAATGTAAATCCTAGCAAAACAGTGCTGGTTCCATTCACAAAGAGGCGGAAGTACGAACTAAAAGCCCCAACCCTGAATGGAACTCAGCTAACTTTTTCCAAGGAAGTCAAATACCTGGGCGATGTAATCGATCAAAGACTAACTTGGAACAGTCATATCAATAACATCATTTCCAAGGCTACAGCGGCAACCTGGAAGTTTTTGGCAAGACATGGGGTTTGAAGCCGAAAATTATATACTGGTCATATCAAGCGATTATCAAACCCATGGTCACCTATACCCTATCAGTATGGAGGCCAAATCAAGCGCAGCAGTTAGCCTGTCATGACTTTTGTATATTTACTATGCATAGGTTATCCCAAAATATTCATTGACCAACTGAATGTAAGGCCTGAGGCCCGATAAATTCTTTGCAAAACTTTTTATTTCCCGGAAAAGTGTAGAAATTATAAAAACAGCAGTTCTCTGAATTTTTAAGATGTATAATCCTCAGTATTAATCGGGTCAGAGCAACTCGATACAGACCAAACGTTACTAACTATATATATATATATATATATTATATATAATTATGGAAAATGGTTCCTAAGATATTATGTTGATACTTAAAAGACATATTCCCGCATCGCACCTCTATAGAACGAGCTTCATTTACACTGCTTCCAAGGTTTATAATGAACTCTACTTTAGGATTATTCAATAATTAATTTCAAGAAGGTCAAACTTTTTTGAATTAATCACCTAATCTTTCTACTAACTTCTTAAACTTACCTGAATCATGTATTTATATTATTAATAATTATTCAGTAGTTATTTATATGCGTTATAGTGTTTAGTGTTTGTTTTCAATTATGTGATATTTAGGTATATACGTATCTTATGATGTATTATAATATCTATGCAAATATTTTTTTCCACCCCACTATTATTTCTGTTAGCCTTGTATATTTTATCATTTCTTGGTTTTGATTCAAATTTTTGTCAAATTGGTAGTGAAAACAGCCTCAGTGTACTACTTTCTCACATGAATTCAGGCTTTATTCATATATCCAAAATGAGTAGAATATTTCCATTTGTGGACTCATCAGATTAATATTATCTTAATAAAGAATGTTTTGCTCTGATTTCCACCTTTTTTTTAAAAAAAAAACGGTTAACATTCCTCTCTGAGGGTATGTCCATTAAATTCCTTCTACTTTGTTTTTACCAGTCCCCTCATTCCCTCTCCCGCTCTTTCATATATATATATATATATATATATATATATATATATATATATATATATATATATATATATATATATATATATATATATATATATATATATATATATATATATATATATATTAATATATATATATATATATATAATATATTAATATATATATATATATATATATGGTAAACTCTGGTTCCTAAAGCATAATTATGTTGATACTAGAAAAAAACAGACATATTCCCAAGCATCGCACCTCACTCTATGAACGAAGCTTCATTTACACTGCTTCCAAGGTTATAATGATCTCCCGACTCCTTTTATGGATTTCAATAATAATTTCAAAAGAAGACTCAAACTTACCTGAATCATGTATTTAATAGTATTAATAATTATTAGTAGTTATTATATGCGTATATACGTGTTTAATGTGAATATGTATTTCAATTTATGTGATATGTGTATGGGTATATACGTATCATTATGATGTATTGTAATATCTATGAAATATTCATTTTTCCACCCACCACTATTATTTTCTGTTAGCCTTCGTATATTTGATCGATTCCTTTTGGTTTTGATTCAAATTGTTTGTCAAAAATTGGTAAAGTTGAAAAACAGCTCTCAGCTGATACACCACCATTTCATATTACATATGAATAAAGGCAATTTATTATTATTATTATATTCCAAAATGAGTATGAATATTTCCATTTGTGGACTAGCAAATAGGATTATCTCAATAAAAGAACGTTTTTGGCGTCTGATCTTTGATGTCAAATATAGAGAATCTTGAAAAGGAACATTTAAAAACAACCATATTCTTACATAACCATGCATTCACCTTTATAAAACACTGAACAATGTTCATGCAAAGCCCCTATCATTCACGCAGAATGAAGAAATCCACCTCCATTCACAAGGAACAGAAATGATTTCTATTCTGACAGAATGTAACTATTCCGGGTATAAAAAATCGCCAAATTACGCAGTAACAAAATATATCAATCTACTGCTTCAAACCATCAAAGAAGAACCATATGGAATTTCGAAAGCTCCTCAAAGAATATAGTCGAACAAGTTGTTTTTACTGCCTCAAAGAGTATAAGAACCTCCCCCAATAATTGCTGTACTCTTAACATGTATTTCTGTTTGTTTTTTTTTAGCGTGTCACATACGATTTGTATCTGAAATGTCAAATATATACTTGAACTTGAATCACACAGGCAATATTCATGCACCCCACTGCAGCATTAGAAGTAATGCTGAACGTTCCGCCACAGTGTGTAATGAAGGAAGCGGCCTTCAGACATCTGAAGATTCTGTAAAATATTCCTTCAGACATCATGCCAGCTAGGCACGACTTTGAAGTGAATCATGAAGTAGTTGTATACAAAACGAACGGACTTCAACTAAGAAGGAATGCATCAGTATGGTATACTGATGGTTCCAAGATCGACGGAAGGACTGAACGGGTTCTAGTTTTAGTCTCTCAAAATCCCTTAGTAAAGCCCCAATAATTTATCAAGCGGAAATCCATGCTGTAGACATTTGCGCCCAAGAATGCTCCATGGGGCAAAAATCTTTATCCTACCAAATAGCCAAGCAGCACTAAAAGCTCTGAAGTCACACACTTGTGAATCTAGACCGACTTGAGACTGAAAACTCTCCCTAAGACAACTGGCTACAAATAATCAGGTCACACTGATGTGGATACCAGGTCACAAGGGGATCAAAGTCAACGAAGGAAGTAGGCAGCTCTGCCATAGGAGGTGCAAATACTCAATTTCCTGGTCCAGAACCTTTCTGTAGTCTCTACAAAACCCACATCAAAGGAGAGTTTCGGCGCTGGGAAGCTGACCACTGGAATTAGGTTCCAGGACAAAGACAAGCCCATCCCAAGGAAAACTGAAAAGCTTCTCGAGATGGAAAAGAAGGACTTGAAACTGGTAACGGGACTGCTCACCGGACATTGTCCCAAAAATGGACAGATCAGACAGTGAGAATTCCGCTAAAACTGCAGAACACCTGCTTTGCGACTTTTTTTTTCGTTCTGGCAGAGGAAACCGCTTGGCACCTGAGCCTTATATCTTTCAGCTCAAGGAAGTGTCGGGCGTAACTCCGACTAAAACCGCCCCTCTCGCCCTCCTATGCTTGGGACCATCTTGTCGACATAGCGTCAAGCACAGGCGGCGTACCGTGCAGTTGCCTCTTCCTCTATCTGCGTATGGGTTTCCACGTCCCGTCAGTAAAATACTGAAATATCACACTTAAATATCACATTCTCTCCATCATTTGATGGGAATGCTCCTGCCTTTGCATGGCTCTTCTTCCCTTTCCTTAGCCCTTATCACCTATCTTGAGAAAATTGTAGCCCGCCTGCTATCTTCCTTCATCCGTGATCATGATTTCCCGATCATATTCTCGGGCATAAATGTTCAACGCGAAGCCATTTCCTCATTGTGTCACTCTCGTAACCATCTCTTACATCCGAATATTGTGTGAGTCGTCCCATGCACCGCAGTGCAAGCACCAATCGTCCGCGGCCTTTCCTAACTTGTAGGTATATTTTCTGAAAGACCCATGCCCGCTGAAGGCCTGGGTTACATAGTAATTGGAACCCTCATGGCTAAATTCTATCCACGCTCTTAGGTTCGGAATGAGCCTTCTGTTCCACTGAGCAGTAGTGGTATTTTCATCTCATTGCGTTTCCATCGATCAATGGTCCTGTCCCTCTCCTCCTTATTTCCTCTTTCGATCAGATTGGGAATGGAATCCAGACGTATCTTTCCCGCTATCATGAGGTCTATTGGCGGTATCGCCGTTATGATGCACCAGGCCGACACATTCCTGAAGGCCATGGCCACGCGGAGCAGCATCTTCCGCTGCGTTGATATCAACATGACCCTGTATGTTTTCACTCTGGTAACGTCGTCCCACACGGGAGCCGCTTATAGAAGGACGCACTGCACTACTCCGTACGACACTCTTCTCTTATATAGGTTAGGGCACCTAGTGTTTGGAAGGATCTTCGTAAGGGCCGTCCCCTGCCTATTCGTCTTGTCACAGGTCTCCCTGGCTGTTTGTTGAAGATCAGTTTGTCATCAAGCCAAACCCCGAGATACTTTACAAATTTTTTCAGAATTATCTCC
Organism: Gonioctena quinquepunctata; assembly: GCA_018342105.1. NCBI lineage: Eukaryota > Metazoa > Arthropoda > Insecta > Coleoptera > Chrysomelidae > Gonioctena > Gonioctena quinquepunctata. The sequence goes on from JAFIRS010001619.1 coordinate 159,437, forward strand.
GTGTCTGCTAGCTCGAAGCAAATTCCATCCCTTTCCTGGGCCCTCTGACTATGATTTTCTCAGTTTTCTGCGGGGCAATCCTTAACCTGTTATCCTCCGCCCAGCGTTTAATTGTTGTGCTCTGGTTTGCAGTGCACATCAGCTCATCACTTTTGTCGGCCGTGATTATCAGTGCAAGGTCGTCTGCGTACGCAACGGTTGCGCAGTTCCTCGGTAGGTCCAGCGTTAGGATGCCATTGTATAGCACATTCCACAAAGTGGTACCGAATACTGAACCCTGCGGGGCTCCTGTGTCAGGTTCACCTTATTTTCCCAGAGGTCAGCTCTCGACTCGATAGGTAGCTACCGATTGCCATACGTAGGTAATTTGAAGCCGGCCCAGTTCGTGCCTCATCAGATGCCATTTGCCGTGTTGAAGGCATTTTTTAATCAATCATGATCACTGCCCCCCATACCTTCCGTTCTCTGTTCACCTCTCAGTACGTGCTGATGCCTCCTATCGTCGATCTCTTGGCTCTAAGCCGAACTGGGTGCTGACTATGCCCTCTCTGTTTTCTAACTCCTTTTCCAGCCTGGCCTTCAATAGGTACCATTTTCCCAAGGCAGTCCAGAATACAGATTGATCTGTGTTTCGCATCTATTCTCGGGTCTTCTTTGGGAAATCAGGATAGCCTTGCCGTTTTTCCAACTGTCTGTGAAGACTCCTTGACTGAGTTATTCGTTCATTATTGTTAGGATTGTGTCCGGTATCGCCTCCGGTAGGATCCCGTCGGGCCCTGGGGATCTCCTGCTCCTTAGTTTTCATGCTGCCTCTTTCAGTCTTCCCTATTGAATGGATAGGGGGGGCAGGCTCATGGTATCCGAAGTCGACCTCATGGAAGAGATTGCGTAGTATGTTTTCCTTGCGTGCTCCATCCATCTCGTACGGAGACCTGAATCCCTTCAGGTACCTAATCGCGATCCGATATGCCTGCCCCCATGGGTCCTCCTCCAGTCTATCGCACAGCAGTCTCCACTCATCCTATTTCGCCTTATTAATTTCTTCCTTCATCATCTTCCTCGCTTTCCACTTCGTCTACCTGATCTTGCGGGACATCTGTCCTGCCAAGCGCTATTTTGCAAAAGGGTTGAGTTCCTCTGAGGGGTTTCATCAACGACCCCAGACATCAGGAACTAAACTGATACGCTTCGCAAGGAGTCTCGGAATTCCGGATTTGAATAATCAATTCAAATCGTTCATTTAACTACTTATCATGGACATACATTTGAAGCAGGGAGGTGAAATAACAAAAATTATTCTCCTCATAGAAAACAAGACAGAACATAAGTAAGACATGTACATTTGAATAAATATTATGGGTAGACGGAAACAATATAAGAATAAATTTTCTGAGAGTTACATGGAAATACTCTACCGGACGCAGTTGGAGGAAAAACATATTAAAATTCAATAGAGAAATTAGAGATAATAGACTCATCGTCGTACGAAATATAATTCAGGTTAAATCAAAATCTCATAGCCTAAGTACTCTTCTGCTGAATAAAAATTACAATTTTCGAGAAAAATGTTCACCCTCCTGAGTTTTTTGAAGAGTTCTCGGCATCAGCCATCATGCGTATAACTCGTTTTTGGAATCGGAAAGCTCTAACAGAGTGAGGCGAGTTCCCCCATAGAAGAATTCCATAGTCGAAGAGTCGAAGACTCTTGACTTATGAGAATTTAGATGTGTCAATAAACTTTTATTTGGATCTATATATGGAAATATTCCATGCCGTTGTAAATTTCACTTGGTAATACTTCAATTCCAGTGGTCTATATTATCTGTTGTGTCAGTCTATTTGAGAATTCATCCATTCACATGTCTAGTTGACAACCCTTTCAAAGTAGAACACGATTCATAATTCTCAACATAAGAATACATTGTTAACGTATGTAATGTGGATTGTAGTTGATTCCTGTGAGTTGTATACACAGTTTTGTTCATATAACTTTATATATAATTTTAACATCATAGCCGCATAACCTCACTTACACTGTAAGTTATGAATGTCTTGTTTTCCTCTATTATATATTCCTATGTGTCTTCCTATTTTGTAGCATCCCTGATGATGATAATAAATATAATCGAAAGCTTGGAATCCGTGTAAAAGAGTACACTTATTGGCCTGCTGCATAACCCAAATACCAATCACTTAATTCTTATTCAGTCAGCAAATAAAACTACAAATTCTATATATATATTGCTATGTTATGATGAATTGAAAAATTATAATTTTTTTATTCAATTTTGCTTTCAAATATCATTTTTGCACCTCGTTGGGCGACACTTGCTATGTTATGATGATATTGAAACTATATAAATTGTTTTTATATAATGAATGAAGCTAATAGTTTTCGTTATTCTTTAAGAGCCAAATTGATATGATATAAATAGATATTTCTGCCCCTGTAATAATAATTGCCAGCGAACGTCACTGTTCTCTCGTCACGCTACCAACAATTATCATTTTCTTCGCCACGGCTAGACAACAGCTGGTACGCTCTTTTCTCAAAAGGTGGCCGGTTCAAAGCAATAGATACACTGCCACTGGTGACTAACTTCAGTTTATTGAATGATCTTTGTTATGTTAGTTGATCATTGTGAGAAAATAAACAACCAAATATCAAAAACAATTATCTCCTTTATTCAGGAAGACTTAAAATTACCTGGCCTACGAGAAATAACTTATACTAGAGTGAATCAAACAAATATTCACGATTAATAATGATAAATCAGATCTTGGATAGATAAACAGAACCTCACTTTTCGTGAATGTAGAATTTTCTGTTATTGTTCAAAATAAAGTGAACTAGCGTTCTTCGAATGTGCAATTGGTTATTTGTGAAATAGTTCTGGACCGGAAATACACTATGAAAGTTTTTATACCTGGTTGGAACTGTTGGTGTTCAAACTATACCATAAAAACAGGAAGTCTCCTCTCTTCATTCGCTGTCAGGACTGCAAAACCAGTATCAGGAACGATATAGATGTGGAAATCAGCATCAAGATTCGTGGTTATATTATATCATTAAGGTAATATTTGTTTTTGTTTCCCAAATGATGGAATTATTCCATTTTCTTATTAATAAAATTTGTGCGTGCTATCTGCTTGGAAATATTTTTTTCATCTTCCTCGAGGCTTTGTTTTTCTGTCGCTTAGATACATCTTTTCCTGTTGTTTTTCTATTTGAATTTTTGAATTCGCGCACTAAATTGTCACTTTTCACTGTTTATATTTATCTTACTCAATTTATATATCGAACTATTTTTCCATACTTATTACTATTTACAAATTCTAATAATAATTGCTTATGATACCCTCTCGTTGCTATTCTCTCACAATTTCTAACTTTTCACCTGACCATCTATTCTCTGATTGGCTATCTTTCATAAAGACGTTTGCTGTTCTCTCATTGGCTACTTTTAGTTAGCTACAATTTCATATACAGTGTGTTTCAAGTTTATGAATGTGTTGATTTCCTTTTATTCTTGCAAATTTTCTAAAATTTAGACTTTTAGTTGTCTTTTGGACAATTATGGGTTATGATAATTTTGACAGTGTATACAATTGATCGTTTTATCGTACTTTGACATTTTGTATCTATCCATATTATACGAAGGCTTATAAATAAATAGAACTTCAAAAGTTATTCAAAATAAATCTCTTGGAACTAATAACTAATCAATAATTATTCTTTTTTGTGGTTTATTTCCTTTTAAAATATTTAACTGGTTTTTCATAACATAACAATATATATATATATATATATATATATATATATATATATATAATAAAAAGGTGCTGACCCAACACGAAGTTCTGAGGTACTGCATCCTGTTTTCGAGGAAAGAACTGAAGAAATCAACCACCCTCATTCCATAGAAGCTTAGTTTCTCCAAAAGTAAGAACACATTCGAAGGCCTTGCTTAGGTTATTGAAGGATGTTTGCACCCCTCAAAACCCTCGAATATTAGCAATTGGTTTGACAATAGAGCAATTGCTTCTAAATTCAAACTGGTTAAGAAAATTATGTTTTTGGAAAAAAACTCATTAGCCTTTGTTTCACTATGATTTCCGTTATTTTTCCGAATATGGGAAATCACCGATATTGGGCGGTGATTGTCTACATCATCCTTATCTCCTTTATTCTTGAAAATTGTTATTATTTTGGTGAGTTTGAAAGAGACAGAGATTGATCAGTACAGTAAGAAGTATCACGATTATCTTACTAGTTTCTTCAACAATTACGCTGTTCAGACCGTAAACATCACAGCACTTTGAGTTTTCGAGGTTTTTAATGGCATCTGAAACCTCCATTTCTGTCACAGGTAGTAAAAAATGAGATAAGGTTTCGGAAGATTTTTCAAAAAGTAAGTGGTGTTTTGGTCTATCATTGGTAAAGAATTCAAGATATTCTCTGCAATGGCATCTCTCTTTTGTTTTGTTTTTTTCCTTTAAAAAAATATCAGTATCCAATGTTGTTCAATGGATGAAGGGTAAGTACAGAAGACCTTATAGCTCGAGGTGCGAAGAGGCTGAAGAGTCATATCGACCCCCTACAATCTAGAATCAACAATTTCGCCCATCCGAGTTGAACTGTACAGGAAAACGAAAATAAAACCGAAGGGTGTGGCCAAAAAGTCCCTCTTGCCAGCGTTCAAAGATATCTACTAAATTATGAATCTTAGCTCGCGAGATTATTTTTCATGTACTTTTGGTATAGAAAAACTTTTCAACAAAAAATTAAACCGACGAAATAGGAATGAAAAGTAAAAAATAAAATAAACCTTCTTAGTCTCAGTAACTAAGCTCCTAAACTAATGTAAGTAACTAATTTTGAGTCGGCGCCAAACAAACAAGCAAATGAATTAGGTAAGGCGTAAAATGATGGCATCGAGTTGCGCGGTGACATTCTGATAATTTTTTGAAGTAATTTAATGATGTTCGTTGATTGTTTGTTTGGCGCCGACTCTAATTTTATTATTAATTTAAACTTATTACTTATAAAATTTTTTTTTTTTTTTTTTTTTTTTTTTCAATTTTTATGGCTAAAATATACTTATTACTACCTACTTGTTTTTTTGATTACTTCCAAAATACTTACTTACCCACCTTTCTTCAACTATTACCAGTTAAATAATATGATTATCTACTTTTACTATTTGTTGTAATATAAATTATTTTTGTTGTTCTGGTTAGTTTATTCCATTACTTTGTATATCATTCCATCCTCTCATAGAATATAATGGTTTTGACGGATGTGGAACAGAAATAATGTCAGTAGCGATCTGTCATTGTCAACTACGTATGTGTGTGCCAATATTCATAAGTGAAAAATCAATTATCCCCTATTTTTCTACCCGTAAGGGTATATAATTCCATTCGAAATCCAAATATGAGATATACCCTATCTATTAAAAAAAGAATCATCCAAATCGAAGAACCCAGTACAAAGTTATGCCTGATAGAATCGGTTAACGGACCAGAATTCAGAGGGTGAGTGATCAATATCTTTCATGTTGCTACCCGTAGGGGTATATTTCATCTTTTAAATTCAAATGGGACCACCTTCAAAGTACACCCTATCCACTGAAAAAAGAATGATCGGAATCGGACGCCTCAGTAAAAAGTTATGCGTGATCATACATAAAAAAATGATGGAAAAAAAAATACGGGTCGACTAGAGAACCTCCTCCTTTTTGGTTTCGTCGGTTAAAAATCATTTCGAATATTCCAAACCAGCTTTCAATGAATGTCCACACATATCGTTTTTGTAAGTCGTCTCCATAAATGTATTTTCCCAGCGGGATTCATAATAAACAGTAAGACATGTTTCAAGTGCACAAAGCACTCATCTCCAGTTACAAATTAACTATAAGAGAAAAAAATTCTAGTCAGCAAAGGGTGTTACAAGATGGAGGAAAATCCTACTTACTAAATATCCTGGAGGAAAAGATAGACAGGAAATCTTAACTTATTTGAAAGGTTCACAAAATGTAATATATCTGTTTTCCAAAATTTGGGGGTAGAACCCTATTATAAACGTTGTGATAAACACATTTATTACGATTTTTTTATTCATCATATTATCAATTCGGTCTATGAAGGAAATGAGCCAGAAAACCATTTCTCTGCATATCTTTTTTTTACTCTACTTTTTAGAACAAAGGAAAAAACACTGCCTGTCAAACTTCGCAAACACAAAACCTTCTTATCAAAATAGAGATATCACTAAACATCAATATGACCTACTAGTAAACAATGACTAATTAATAAAATAACAAATTCAACTAGAATACCCGCATAAGCTACGACGAACATTCCATACTTGTCAATCTCACGTGATTGCCAATGAAAATGTATTCGTCCCAACGTTGCAAATCCCTGTCTTTCTGTTCCGTCGACCATTATAATTAAACGCAAAACTGCGGTTGGAAAATGCGTCCTATGACAGTTACAATAATCATTTCCAGCTTTGAAAAGTGGTAAACTATTCAGAAACGTTATTTTACTTCTTGGTCCATATTCCCGTCAGTTCTAGCCAAAATAATATTCATTTATTCTTGAAGATTCATCTTCTAATAATGTTTTTAATTTCTTTGAAGATATATATATATAATATGCAGATAATTGGTTGAAAATGTATCTATCTCATTCTCAATGAAGGCTGGATGAAAGATTTAATTGACTATATGAATTATAAAAACTTTTTGACAAAAAATTAAACCGACGAAATACGGAACTGAAAAGTAAAAAATTAAATAAACCTTCTTAGTCTCAATAACTAAGCTCCTTAACTAATGTAAGTAACTAATTTTGGGTCGGTGCCAAACAAACATGCAAATGGATTTGGTAAGGCGTAAAATGATGGCATCGAGTTGCGCGGTGATAATTTTTTTGAAGTAATTTAATGATCTTCGTTGATTGTTCGTTTGGCGCCGACTCAAAATTAGTCACTTACATTAGTTTAGGAGCTCAGTTATTGAGACTAAAAAGGTTTATTTATTTTTTACTTTTCAGTTCCGTATTTCGTCGGTTAAATTTTCTGTTTAAAAGCTTTTATTTTTCAATTTTTTGTGGCTGAAATCTACTAATTACTACCTACGTGTTTTTTGATCACTTCCAAAATACTTACTTACCAACCTCCCTTCAACTATTACCAGTTGAATAATATGATTATCTACTTTTACTATTTGTTGTAATACAAATTATTTTTGTTGTTCTGGTTAGTTTATTCCATTACTCTGTATATGATTCCATCCTCTCATAGAATATAATGATTGTGACGGATGTAGGAGAACAAAATAATGACAATAGCGATCTGTCATCGTCAGCTACATATGTGTGCCAATTTTCACAGGTGAAAAATCAATTATCCCCTATTTTTTTACCCGTAAGGGTGAAGAATTCCATTTGAAATCCGAATATAATCAACTATATAATAAAAAAATAATTATCCAAATCGAAGAACCCAGTACAAAGTCATGCCTGATAGAATCGGTTAACAGACTAGAATTCAGAGGGTGAGTGATCAATATCCTTCATTTTGCTGCCCTTAGGGGTGGATTTCATCTTTCAAATTCAAATGATATCGATTTCGAAGTGCACCCTATCCACTGAAAAAAACATTAGCAGAATCGGATGTGTCAGTAAAAAGTTATGCGTAAAAAAATATACGCGTCGACTAGAGAACCTCCTTCTTTTTTGTTTCGTCGGTTGAAAATACAAACTCATGCTATTATAATTCTTCTAACTTTCTATAAAGTGTACTTCATCATCCTCATAGACATAGTGTCGAAGAATTAATTGTTTTCTGTTTCATAGTATCAAAAATAACTTTTTTCGTAGATTATTCGATTTTCGACACTTTCAACACATGTTAATAAACCGAGACCAATGTATCTATGACCATGACATTCTTCAATACAATTATTTCAGGAACTTGTGCATATGGAATTGAAATTGAAAGCATGAAAAATCCCAACTCAGAACTGCTGAAAGTAGGAGTCAAAGCAATGGACGGGGTGTACCAAAGACTGAAACAAGTAGCGATATTTTTCTTTCCTCACCGGCTTCTACGATTTTTTAGTTTTTCCGTCTTTGGCAGCGATATGGCTATGGTCATGTACCAAATCGTTTGTGATTCCATAAACTTCAGAAGCGAAAATAATGATCTGAGGAATGATCTCATCCATCAGCTATACCAACCAAAAAAAGGAAAAAAAAACGAGGAAGAAACCGTTTACAAGTCTTTGCCAATAGAAGAAATTGCAGCTCATTGTTTCGGATTATTTCTAGCTGGATACGAAGCAGCTTCCGTTACTTTGGATTTCACTTGTTATCAGCTAGCTTTGAACAAAGATGTTCAAGAAAAGGCAAGACAAGAAATCAACGAAGTTTTATCGAGACATGATGGCAATATAACCTATGAGGCCATCATGGAGATGAGCTATTTGGAGAAAGTGATTCACGGTAAATTTCAACTTATATATATATATATATATATATAAATATATATAAAAGAAAGAGAGTTTTGTTTCAACTTCAAGGGAGCCCACCATCCGCCTACACCTGTTTCATGGTTTCCCAATCATCAGGACAGCCTGTGGTCTTCCTCAAACTCAAAACAAACCTCTCAGAGTGCTAAAACCTACCGGCAAGGATAAAAATGTTAAATGTACAGAATTATGGATTTGAAATCTATAATTTGTGGAGTGAAACTCAACATAGTGCTGAGGAGTTCGAAGGCAGGAAATTTCGTGCAACATCGATAGTTCACCAAAAATTGTCATTATAGGCCGATCCACAATACCAAAAGTCAGGATCCTAGTGCATTCAGAGTACACAAACAAATAAAAGAGGAAAAGAATTTTGTTTCATTTCAGGGGAGCCCACCGTCCGTGCAGCTGTTTCATGGTTTCCCAATCATCAGGACGGCTTGTGGTCTTCCCGAACTTGAAACAAACCTCTCAGAGTGCTAAAACCTACCGGCAAGGATAAAAATGTGAAATGCACAGAATTATAGATGCGACATCTATAATTTGTGGGGTGAAACTCAACATAGTGCTGTGGAGTTCGAAGGCACAAGCCGTCCTGATAATTGGGAAACCATAAAACAGCTGTAGGTGGATGGTGAGCTCCCTTGAAGTTGAAACAGAACTCCCTTTCTTCTTTTGTTATTTGTTTACGTTACTCTGAATGCACTTGGAGCTTGACTTTTTGTGTTGTGAATTGGCCTATACTGACAATTATTGGTGACCTATCGATGTTCCACGAGATTTCCTGCCTTCCAACTCCACAAATTATAGATGTCGCATCTGTGCATTTCATATATATATATATATATATATATATATATATATAGACTCTCTTTGACATCCAGCCCAATCTCATTGGAAATGAAATTCCCAAATAAAAAAAATAATACATGAAAAAAAACAAAAACGAAACAGCTTCAATGGAAATTCTACTCTCTTACAGAAGCTCTACGTATACACCCAGCGCTCCAGTTTTTGTATAGAAAATGTATGAAGAACTACATAGTTCCCGGTACCGATGTGGAGATTGAGAAAGGAACAATGGTGATAATTCCGGTTATGGGTATTCATTTCGACCCTGAATACTACCCCGATCCGGAAAAGTTCAACCCCGAGAGATTCAATGAGAAGAATAACCACTCCCGTCCGAATTTCGCTTGGTTGCCTTTTGGAGAAGGTGCTAGAATGTGTATAGGTAAGGATTTAAAAAAAAACATTTCTACCACTATGCTAATTCATCATTTTTCAAGGCGAATTTGAAGACAAAATTAGATAGGAAAGTCATTTTTTACCTGGATTAATAATTGACTGTGTCATTCAAAATAGTATATCCAATTTGCAAATTCAATTTTCAACACAAAATGGAAAATAGGATAGCAAAATATTTCCCTCAAATTCAACATTCCCTCCATGAAAATACAATTCTACTTAGGAAAAATTAGATCTGTCTTCTTGAATCGTCGAAAGTTATTTTTTGAGTGTTTTTCCTCCGAATATTTGTTCGTTGAGTAATCAGGTGTGCTTGGAAATTGTTTAATTTTTCCAGCAGATATTTTTTGACTATCGATCAGCAAATAGGACGTTTGAATGGGTTCAAATAATGTATCTATGATGTTTAGATGAAAATCATTATTTAGCGTTGGTTTGATATCGTTAGTCAAAGTGTGGATGATTATAAAGATAAACTTCAATCACTATCTTCTATCGTCGAAGATAACCTGTTGAGGAGTATTCATGATGAAATGAAACATTCTCAATTCAAAATTGAAAAGAACTGATATGGTATACATTTTCTTTGTAGACCGTTATGACTTCAATCTCATATTATCCATAGAAGAGATTTCTGCTTGCTTCTACATCTTTGATGAAGAATGCTAATCTGAACTTCGGAATATCATTGTACTATTAGCTTCAATGTCATCGTTTTACATCTCTGGTTACCAATGACAGTTACAAAGGTGATTTGTTTGTGGTATTCACACTCATGTCATCCATGTCATAGTATTATCCTTTCTGTTTATCTCCGTCATATACACATCTCCATAGAAAATAGTAGTCCATGCTTGAAGTACAAAGTCGTAAAATAAAATCGTAATGATTTCTGGTGAGTACTCTCTTTTGAAAAACACTCTTCTTCGCCTCATTCATCTATATGAGTTCTTATCCAAGACTGGAATAGAAAATCAAATAACTCTCTGAATAAAAATGAGAATTTTCAATTTCAGATGTTTTCTTCTGAGTTTGGTTCTTTCAGACTATCTATCAGATATTATCCAGCGTGGCTTAGCCGGGGAAGAAGTTGTTTTCTGTTAGACATTCACAAAAAAATTCCTCATTTTTATCGTGGATTTTTCAATTCACAGAAAAATATTTGTCTGTATTCTTCAATGACTTCATCTGTTACGAATGCGCAGGCCATACCATACCATGCGTCGATGAAGATTCGTATATGTGAAGGATACTGGGATATTATGGTTTGATATGTTACATGGATCAATTGCGTATTTGTATCTTTTCCGTTCAGGGAAGTAATTGGGTATTTAAGGATGGTGGGGTAATGAGCCATGGTGGAGTTGTGTAGTACTGGAAGCTTGGATTGGGGAATTTCCTGAAGTTGGATGAGAGCGAGAGAACGTTCGATCCTTTCGTAGAAAGGAAGATGTGTTTTTGCGTGTTGACTGATTGGGAAGTATCTGATTTGGTGAATGTTCTGGTCTTGACGTTTTGCTGCATAGGATGGACTCTGCTCTTGCCTTCTCAGGTGCAAAGGTAGCACACCGAGTTCGCAGAGTAGACTTTCGATGGGAGTAGTTCTGTAAGCACCGGAGATAGTGCGGAGTGCGTTATCATGAATTGTGTCCAAGACTTTGAGAGTAGTAGTGGAAGCTGATGCATAGGATATGCAGCCGTAATCTAACTTCGAGCGGATCAATGTTTTGTATAATGTAAGTAACGTTTTTCCATCTGTGCCCCATTGTTTGTTTGCAAGAAATCTAAGAAGGTTCAGTCTCTTTTGGCATGTTACAGATAAGTATCGAATATGGGGTTTCTAGGTGAGTGATTGGTCGAATATTAGAACTGAGTATTTTATTTCAGTAGTATAGGACAATATTCGGTCGTTGAGTTTCAAAATTGGTAAGTCCTGGAGTTGCATTGGTCGTTTGGTGAAAACAATACATTTGGTTTTTTCTGGGGAGAATTTGAGTCCGCTTCTCGAGGACCAGGAATCCAGATTACTTAGTTCATGTTGTAGCAGCCAAACCATGCTTTGGATACTTTTGCCTTTTGTGAAAATAATGAGGTCATCAGCAAACAGTCTTGGCTTGAACTGTTTTTGAAGAGTTTTGAGTATGTCATTGATTCCTATGAGGAATAAAGTAGGACTTATCACAGAACCTTGTGGAGTGCTGTTTTGTGGATGTTGAAAGGTTGATAAAGTGTCATTTGTTTTTACTTGATAGTGTCTAATTGAGAGGAAATTTTGGATGAATGCTAAAATGTTGCCTTGATATCCCTAGAATTCCAGGGTTTCAAGTATTTTGTCGTGCCACGCCATGTCGAATGCCTTATATAAGTCGAAGTAGATTGCCATACATTTCTGGTTGTTTGAAAAGGCTTCATTGATGTTGGTTTCAAGGTCTACGAGATTGTCTGTTGGGGATTTTAAGGGGCGAAAGCCCGCTTGTTCTGTGATCAATTGGTTATTCTTCTCTAAGTTCCACATGAGACGTTTGTTAATGATTTTCTCGGGCCGTTTGCATGAAGCATATGTGAGAGCTATCGGTCGGTAAGAATCAGCTCCGTTGGGGGATTTGTTTGATTGCTATATTGGAATTACGTTGGCTGATTTCCATAATTCCGGGCATGTATGTTGTGTCCAAATTATGTTGAAAAACGCAAGTAAAAAGTCGAGGGATTCTTCAGGTAGGTGCTTCAGAAAGAAAGCAGGTATGTCATCGGGTCCAGCGGATGAATCTTTTAACGTGGCTAGTGCTTCGAGTAATTCGGCTTTAGTGTGTTGATGGGATCAGTATTTGGAACTATGTGTAGTGGATTCTGTTCTTCTCTTTCTTTATATGTCAAGAATTTGTGGTCGTTATTGTTATTTGCTGATATTTTGCTGAAATTTGTGGCCAGCTCATCAGCTATGTCCGATTGTCTTTCCTTGTGCTTCTAGTTCTTGAATGCCATGATGAGTATTTGCGCCAGTAATTTTCTTGATTTTCCTCCAAACCTTGGGAGAGGCTCAGTTGTTTATTTCGTTTTGTTGAAAAGTCGACGCCATTGATGTCAAAAACTAACAAATTCTTGATTATGCTGTGTACTGTCTGTTTTTGGGCATCTGCCCCCAAATTCGAAAACTTTCTCGTATTAGTTCTTAGGTACAATTTATTACATTTCACGGATTTTTTTTATTTCTTCAAAGAAAGCACCACACACACGAAATCATGTGTTTATCCGCCTAATAGGTACTGCCATTGTCCGATATTTTTTTCATTTTCATAACATACAATGGCACATCGTTGGCCAGTTGATTTTGTACTCAACCTCGGACAGCTGTGTTCTATCGGACACAAATACGTTCTATCTAGTGATGCTGGAAGCCTAAGAACAACCCCACGAACCTGTTCATCACACTATTTGTGAACTGCACTAGAAAATATTTCCTTCGTTTATTTGATTCTCCAATCATTCAAAATTCAAAATTCAAAAAACGGACGGATCAGTTCGGTATTTGGTAGTAAGAACAAACTTCAGTTAACTGACATTCGATGTTTCAATGATCTCATTTCGTTTTCGGTTATAATATAATTGCGATTTTTGAACATCATATTCAATTATATCTTCGAAATAAGGTATTTTCCTAATGATCAGCTCAATGACACCATATGGAGTTTGCGACGTCAACTATCGCGTCCGGTCATCGACCTGTTTTCCTAAAAAACCTGTATATCGAAGGATTTTTTGATAATTGTGGTGTCCTGATTTCATATACTATTTCTGACTTCATCTGCCAGTTTGGATATAAGGAGGTTCCTTGGTTTTCATTAAAACCCTTTCAGGCACGCTGGTACACGTTTTGTACCACATAATTTGTGGCATGTGCTGCATGGTGGTCGTTATTTGTACCGGTTTTTTACAGTTTTCTGTATCATATTTTGAGCAGATTTCTGTAAATTATATTTATATTAAAGGCACGAGAGGTGTTTGAACATTGACCACTAGATGATATAACTTGTTATTCCATTGTTGGACTTGTGTTTTTCTAGACTTGGATGAAAGCGTTCGTACTGTTATTTGTATATTGCTTGTGTCAGCCGTGATATTTTCATATTTCAGAAGAATATGTAGATCGGAACTATCCTGCCTTGTATTGCTGAATAGCCAACTATTGCAATGTTGAAAGTTCAACTATAGTCGTTTGTATTATATAACCTCAATTTTGAAGCGATCCGCTATCTATACCACCGTGCAGCTTCTGGTAGTGCATTATGTGGAGTCTTGAAAAAGAAGAATTGCCCTTTCGGGTTGTTGGTATGACTATGAACGAATTATGATGAATTATATGAGGATCTACCATCAGATACGAATCAAGAAACTTCTGAAAGTGAGGAAGAAGAAGATCAGAACATAAGTTTCGAAGCGTAGCAACCTGAAGAAATAGACATGTATGAAATAATAGTGACTCCCAAGTAGCACACAGAGGTCATAATTCGGTTGTACAGACGTCTACTAGACCTTTCGCAAAAGTCCATGACTTATGTCTTTTAATATGCTGAGACGTCGCTATGTATGCCAATACGACAAAAAGGCACACTTTTGCGACGTCACATCGACGTTATAAAGTAGTGGTAAGGACTTGCTAATATAGACTTATATAAGCCAGTCGCAAAAGGGTCGTTCTGTGGTCTTAGTGTAGTCATTATATCATTATGCATGAAGGTCATAATCTTTCTAATATAATATTACAATATGTATACCATATCAAAGGATTTTATATAATATCAATATAATATATGTCAGCCTTCCTTTACATGTTCATAATACTCTGTGACCGTGATAGTTATCGAGATAAAAATGATTTTCATTTATGTGTCTTCAAGAATAGTTCTTAAACTCTAGTGACCAAGCAAATCCATTTTTACAATTAAAATTCATGCGCCTCGAAAATGAAGAGAGATAAATATTTATTTTCATTTCAGAAAAAATATATTTCATCAGTTTTTCGCATTAATCGTTGAAATATGTAGACCATATTACGGAAGATACTTGATTAGCACATCTCCGAAGATTTTTAAATTGATACAACACCCAGGGTCCCATATTTTTTATGTTAAATATTTCTGTTTCAATATGGCTACCAGAATGATGTTATCAATCAATCGAAAAACATGGATGCCGTCCTTCTAGTGTCGAAAAGTTGTAATTACTCCGGTATGTACTATCATAGAATAGTTCACGAGTGTCTCAAAGACATCGCAATATCTTACATAAAAAAGTTGTAATGTAGTCGCTATGACCACAAGTAGCAAGTTTTGTTGTACTAACGTCGTAACGCTATCAAAACAGAAAAAGATATACACTGAGTGCATAAGCATTCCGCTAGTTCCACCCAATGGGAAATGCTAAAAATAACTGACATTCACAATAGAGGTTATGTTGATGTTGAATATTTAAATATTTTTTATTTATCACTCGAAGTGCACATACATATTATTTATGTCTTTCCTTGTTGTGAAAACAATTGAAGGAACTGAATGAACTTCAATTTTTTGCAGTGTCTTGATAGACTGATCAATTATTTCAGATGTTAATTTTGGGGTAGGCACTCATCCTTCCTCTTTATATTTTTCTAGACGCTCCAGTTCTCTTGTAAGGCAGATCGGATTTTTGTTTTAGCATTTTAATCATTCATACGGAACTGAATATTCTACATACATAACACAATATACTTTTCCAACAAAAATAACATAACCAACAAAAATAATCTTACCATAGATACATAATATAATCATCACGACCAAAGTCCATCAGTTGATAAAACTACATTACATGAGTACAATATGTAGTCGTAGAAACGTTTCAAAAATCTATTCTTCAGAACCACATGTTCATTGTCATAATAACCTCACAGCAACTGCTCTTAAGTTCCACTCAACGACACATACAATTTATTTACATACGAGAATTCTGTATTGTACTCACGACGTCATAGCAACGCCTGAAGGTTATAAAACGCACATTAACTTTTTGGTTCTAAAACATACAAATACGTGGTCTTTAAGACGGTATAAGAAGTCATTATGTTAATTTTATAACTCTGTGCTACTTGGGATGCAAGTATCGATGGGATTGAGACTGATCACGAGTCGGAAATACCTTCGAATGTACTCAGAGAACAACTGATGCTCGATAAGACCCGAACTAACATAACCTGGAAAGAGACTTATCCGATGAATCAAATTTTACCGTTCAACAAGGAATGTGGTGTTGCGAATTTCGTAAAACAGTTGGATGACTATGGTTCAGATAAATTATTTGATCTGATGCTATCAAATGATATTATTGAACATATCGTATTACAGACGAACTTGTATGCTCAACAAAAGCAGCAAAAGAATGGAAAACAATTTATGACGAATAACAAAGAGATCAAGGCTTTTCTAGGAATAAATTTACTCATGGGTCTAAAGGTTTCACCTAGCTACAGGGACTACTGGTCATCAGCACCTAATCTTCATGATGAATATATATCTTATATCATGAATGTGATTCGGTTGGGTTGGGGTCTGGATAATCTGCATCTGAATGCCAGAAAGAGGTTCACCAACATATGATAAACTTTATAAATTTCGGCCGTTTTGATATGATACAGTGTAATTTCAGAAATGTTTTATCCCAACAGAGATGTGGCAATGATGAATCAATATTCGCTTCGAAGGCAGAAGTGCGCTGAAGCAGTACATGCCGAAAAAGCCAATAAAGCGAGGATACAAAGTGTGGATGTTGGCGGATCAGTCAGGATACTGTTATGAATTTCAAATATATACAGGCAAATCTGGAGACATGGTAGAAAAGTCTTTAGGAAAGAGGATAGTGGAGAACGTATCTGCAGATTTGTCAGAGCATAATTATCATTTATTTTTTTATAATTATTTCAGTAGTGTGGGCTTGCTCCATAGATTGATGGATCGGCAAATACTTGCCTGCGGAACTATAAATAGTATAAGAATACAATTACCGAAGTTTGTGACAAACAAATCCATGAAAAGAGGGGACATAGACCACTTTGTGAGCAACACTGGGCTCTCAGCACTGAAATGGAAGGACAGAAGAACGGTACACATGATTTCCAATTTTCACAATCCTCTGAATGTGACGGCTGTACGGAGAAAAAAGAAGAATGGTTCAATCACAGAATTTGCGTCCAGAAGTTGTGAAGGATTATGACCAGCTAAAATCATCCTACCATATCAACAGAAATAGTCATAAATGGTGGCATCGGATATTTTTTTATTTCATCGATGCATGTGTTGTCAATGGCTTCATAATATATAAAAAAACTCGCAGAAAATTATCGTGAAGTCCCTTCTCTAACTCTTAAAAATTTCAGAAGAAAAGTAATCTCTCATCTCGTTTCTGATAATATTATATCACGCAAAAAGCGGAGCAGAAGTGGTTCACTTATAGAAATCGAGGGCCCTAAACCATTCATTTCCACACCAATTCGATTGAAAGAGTCTTCACATCAACCCGAACGCAGAAGAAGATACGCTCTATGCAGTACCAATAAACATCAAGTACGAACCGAATGGAAATGTAGCGTTTGCAGTGTTCCCTTGTGCATTTAAATGAAAAATTTTTATATCAATAAAGTTTCTTTACTACTTCATTCACTTCAAAAAGATATCTGAAACTTCATAAAGTGCACGGTGGTACATACGGTGTACCGGCTGTTTTCTTTTATAACTATTGATATTACTGTTTTTTTTCCTCAAAACTATCCTAAATCACTTCATCCTTGCGCCCTGATGAGTTTTTATCGTTATTACACCAATATCGAGAATGCGTGCAGCACGGGTCATAAAAGTCTCGAATTCACCGTGCCGGAAAGGGTTAAAGTAAATGTGACCTCATTTTGAATTATATCGCTGGTAGCCTGCAACGAATGTTAATAAGGATTCTTATGCTCTTTTTGTACATTTCTCAATCAGTTTTGAATCCCGCATACTGTTTATTGCATTTGGAAATTTCCAGTGTTTTCTTACAGCTCCGGGCAGGTCAGATGTTGAGCGATCAGCGGTTCCCAAAATTGGGAAGAATTTGTCAAAAAAAAATATTCAAAGAAATTGAATTTTAACCACTGTAATTCGTTATGAAATTTCCAGTGTTTTCTTACAGCCCTGGGCAGGTCAGATGTTGAGCGAACAGCGGTTCACAAAATTGGGATGAATTTGTCAAAAAAAATTATTTAAATAAATTGAATTTCAACCACTGTAATTCTTATAAAATGGCACTGTACATCAGCCATTACAAGAGTGCAACAAGTTAATTTACGCCCTGTATATATTGGTATTGATATTTTCGATGTTCTTGGTTTAATGAAATTTTTTAAATATAATATTAGATATTTCAAGGGCAAATTTATAAAGAAGTGCAATAAAATATTATCAAGAACATTTAAAAATGTATATTCGCTATTTTGTACCATTCCTGAAAACTATGAATACAAAAATGAACGATATGAAAAATCACCAGTGGCAGTTGAAGTCATGAGCAACAAGAAAAAATCATATACATTTGTTTGCAGGTAAACGTTTTGGGATGGCTCAAACCATGATAGCATTGATCACCCTGCTCAGAAGTTATGCAATTTCTTTGGATAAAACAACAAAAGTACCGCTGGTTTATGATACGAAAGGCCTCTCTGCAGCAGCTGTTGGTGGATTATGGTTCAATTTACAGAAACTCTGATCGAGTTAGAACAGATTTAATGGGCTGAAATGAATATATGAAGAATTTCCCAGATCAGTTAATGCAAAGGTTTTATAATTTCACCATGCAAAAAATGAAATCAGTTCTGGTTTATTATTGTATTTGGGAGAGTCTCATTGTTTCTGTTATTTATTCATATACTGAAAAGCCGGGATGATAATCGAGTTTTTGAATATAGTAACTGTCTATTTTCTGTGAAAAATATCGTTGAGTGATATTTTATAATATATTTCTACTATTTTTTATTGAATATAAATCATAAAAGGTTGCATGAAAAAATGAAGTGTGGTTACATTTTCTGAATAAAAAAACTCCGAATTTTTCGATATACAAATGTCTACATTCTTGCGATTGGATAATAAATCGAACATGAGTAGTTAAAACTTGAGTGCAATTCGATTCAAATGTGACAAAAAAATAAAATATACTCCGTATCCAGCAATGTTTTTGGAGCTGGTAATCAAATTATTCTGATTTTTTTTCATCCATTCAGAAATAACCTCATCATACTCACCGAAGTGACATATTTTTTTGTTCTTACTATGAGGATAAATGCAATGAGCTTTATCACTTTGCCGAATTTCAACTTTCCACATCTCTAAACAAAAAGTGAGTTTCCGAGTGATTTCAGAAGGGTTCCGTTTTCTTCTGTGATACGGAACATAAGAAATTAATATTTTGGACAATACACCAATTCAAAATTCAGTTGCTACAAATAGTATATGTAAAAATCGTACTGCTACTTAACCCATCCTGAATGATACGAACCCGTAAAGGGTGTTGTTCATTTAGAAACCCCACACTGTAGTTTACTCAGTTGAGATGTTGTTACCAAGTTTATGCTATACTATGCTATACTGGGTGGGAATAATTTATAAAAACTCACTGGCGACTTTTATCGAGCGGCAGATAAGCATCGTCCTCCCAATATACCGGGTGACACAGGATATCGGGCCACTTCTGCATTCGTGAACAGATTTTTCTGAAATTTGGTACAGTTATATAAGCAACCATTTCGGATTTGATCACATTACAATCCAATATGGCGGACTTCCGGTTTTTCTGGAAATGCCAGTAAATTTGTTTTTTTTTTTCAAATGGAACACCCTGTATATTTTCACATGTTCAAGTTCAACAGGTCAAAACAAGTCCAAACGTTATGTCAAATGTAATTTTTTTAAAACAATTGAAATTAAAATTGTTTTTTTATTTTACCTCGTGGATAAATGAGATTTAGTCGAAGCTATTCACAATGAGTCGCAAATAACAAAAAAACATAATTTTTTCTGAGAAATTATTTTTTGTGTCATTTATTGATGAATCAATTCAGTCACATCACATTTTGATCGAAAATGATTTTTTTTCAAATGAAACTCCTATGGGCCACCTCTATAACATCCATTGAGGAAAAACATTACATATCATTTCTGTATTTCGGTGCAGTAACAAATTGTGTACATTCAAAAATCTACAACTAGTTCATGAGTTTCCTTGCAGTTCGAATAATTTTTCATCTTAGTAAGCTGTGGAAAACAACATTTCTGAATCATGTCAACTTATTGTGTTTTGCTGTCATCTTTCATCTTAACTCTCGAAAATTAGTTAACTTCCGAGAATTAGTTTAGCAGAAATGTAAAATCAAAATTATAGGTTCACAAGAAGTGAACAGGTTGATATGTTATTAATTTACGGAGAATGTCTTTAATTAAAACAGTGTCGCCGCTTGTCAGTTATACGCTGAACGATACCCACACAGAAAAGAACCCAACAATGGAGAAGATGATCGTAAGTGAGGAGGCAGATATGAACGTTTTGCTTATGTTGATTTTGATCCAACCGCTTCGACGCGGGAATTGGAATACCAATGCAATGTAAGTCGAGAAAACGCTAGAAGAATTTTGAAGAAACACCATTATCGTGCTTATAAGTATAATTTACACAGTTAGTTGACAAGATTCAGAAATGTTGTTTTCCACAGCTTACTAAGTTGAAGAATTATTCGAACTGCAAGGAAACTCATGAACTAGTTGAAAATTTTTGAATTTATACAATTTGTTACTGCACCGAAATACAAAAATGATATGACATTTGTTTCCTTAATGAATGTTCTAGAGAGACAGGTAGGTGGCCCATAGGGGTTTCATTTGAAAAAATAATTTTTCAGAAAAAATTAAGTTTTTCTGTTATTTGCGACTCATTGTGAATAGCTTCGACCAAATCTCATTTATCCACGGGGTAAAATAAAAAAACAATTTTAATTTCAATTAAATGACATTTAACATAAGGTTTGGACTTGTTTTGACCTGTTGAACTCGAATATGTAAAAATATACAGGGTGTTCTATTTGAAAAAACAAAGTTACTGGCATATCCAGAAAAACCGAAAGTCCGCCATATTGGATTGTAATGTGATTCAAATTCTAAATGGTTGCTTATATAACTGTACCAAATTTCAGAAAAATCCGTTCACGAATGCAGAAGTTACAGGGGTGGCCCGATATCTTGTGTCACCCGGTATAGATGTTATAAATTCTCAGAGAGCTGAGATCGTTCAAATGATGTACCTCGCCAATCTAGTTGAGGACACTATGCAAATAATTGAAGCACTTATAAAGACAATCAAACTCTATTAGTAGAAAAAAGATTACTTCTTAATAAATTCTAATTCGATAGTAGTAGTAGTAGTATTTAATCAATCTCTGGTTTTTGGATGTGATTTATTATCGTAATCTTATAAAATTGAAACATGTCAAAAAAGTCAATTCTCTTCTGTCATGTCATGGTCTCCGCCTCCTCGCCTTCTCTCCATAAACGAATATTCCAGAAAGGTATTTAACATACTCCCACCTTGAACGGTTGCATGCAATTGTTCAACATTAACACTGATGAATATAAAACATGATTTGAATATACAGGGTGGAAATTATTCATTGTTATGATTCACTTTTCACATTTGGACAATTTGTTACATGCTTTGTTGCCCCATTATCTATCTCTTGTCCCGAATTGACTTCATTGATAATGGACATGAGTGCCACAGTAGTGGCCACAGCTACTTTGGATTGACCCTTAGCTTGCTCATTTTCAGCTGGTATTCCCATCTGCTACCCATTTCTTGCAGTATTTCATCCAATGTCCCTTTTCTTTGCGGTTGTTACAGATATCAATATTTCTATTGAGTTTCTTTTTGTTGATCGAAATACTACTTTTTGCAATTAGAGCCTCTTTAACAAAATTTCCGTTGTCTTCACTTCGTGTGGAATTTTTTTCATACATGCACAACTGAGATATCAGTTCTTCAAATGTTTTATAATCTTCTTTCGCTAACGTCATCCAACTAGTTTTGAATGTTTTGAAAGATTTGGGCAAAATGTGAAGGGTTTCACAAATGATCATCAAATCTGGTAGTTCTAGTAAATTTTGAGCTTTGAATCCGTTATTGAGTTCATTCCACAAACTCCTTAGCTTTGCTATATCAGTAGAAACATCTTCACCTGGTGTCCAATCAAACGCAAAAAACTCTGTACATATTTTGAAAAGCTGATCTTTTGATGTTGCTTCAAACTGCTGTTTTAATGCTTCCCAAACTTCATGTGCTGTTTCTCCGTCCATGATCTTCTGATAAACTGAATCAGTAACTGAAAAAGATAACATTGATTTGGCGTAACTATTAGTTTTGCGGTACAAGTTGGATTTCTCTTTGTGTTCTTCAGTCTGAGCTTCCGTTGCGCTCTGCGCTAATGGTAAAGCCTTCTGTAGCTTTCCATCGATAACATCTGAAGCTCCTCCGTCATAATCAAGCAGATCCCTAATTTTTCTCTTCCACATAGACCAGTCTGACTCACCGGTCAATGGTTTGATGTGCTCCGCTAAATCCATTCTGACGACACAACTAATTCAACTTTCATTCACAACACAACTAGAAGCTAGCCTATATATATATTTATATATATATATATATATATATATATATATATATATATATATATATATATATATATATATATATGTATATATATATATATGTATATATATATATATGTATATATTGGGTATAGTGGGTTCTTGAATCTTGGTGATTGTATTTTTGAAGTTTTCTTGGGTTTCAGATTCGTTTATATTAAAATGAGAAGAAAATTACATTTATTTAAACGTTTGCCTCGTTCGGGGGCATCTTCAGTAAATTTTGAAAACATTTGATCTTGGTTTTACCGATGCTTGTGTTTGTAACCAACATTAGTTGGATTTTGGGGCGTGTTAATTTTGTTACCATTGTTTTAACAGAAAATTTCGATATTTTGTGGTTTGCTGTTTTGTCAATTGTCATTAAAAGCGCCTGAACTACGTCGTTCAGGCGCTTTCAATGACAATTGACAAAACAGCAAACCACAAAATATCGAAAGTTTTCTGTTAAAATGACAATCAGAAGCCCAAGAAAACTTCAAAAATATATGTATATATATATATAAGATCAAATGTTTTTAATGTTTTTAATAAATTCTACTGAAGATGCCCCCGAACGAGGGCGAAACGTTTAAATAAATGTAATTTTCTTCTCATTTTAATACAAACGAATCTGAAGCCCAAGAAAACTTCAAAAATATATGTATATATATATATATATATATATATATATATATATTGTTATGTTATGTTATGCCAGTTGTAAAAGACTAAAAACCCACAAAAAGAATAATTACTTGATGGTTAATGGTTTCAAGAGTTTGTTTGTGAATAACTTTTGAAATTCTATGTATATTGTGAGCCTAGGTAGAATATGGATAGATAAAAATGTCAAAATACTATAAAACAATCAATTTCATACACTGTCAAAATTATTATAACTCATAATTGCTCAAAAGACAATAAAAAGTCTAAATTTACAAAATTTTCAGGAATAAACAGTAATCAACACATTTATAAATTTGAAACATACAGTATATGAAATTGTAGCTAACGAAAAGTAGCCAATGATAGAACAGCGAATGTCTTTATAAAAATAGGCAATCAGGGAATAGATGGTCAGGTGTAAAATTGGAAATTGTGGGAGAGTAGCAATGAGATGGTATCAGAAGCAATTATTTTTGAAATTTGTAAATATGATAAGAGTGGAAAAATAATTGTATATATAAATTATGCAATATAAATATAAACAGTGAAAAGTGACAATTTAGTGCACCAATTCAAAAATTCAAATGAAAAAACAAGGAGAAAAAGATGTATCTAGGCGATAGAAAACAAAGCTTCAAGAGAGATCGAAAATAAATTTCCAAGCGGATGCCACGCAAAAATTTTACTAAAAGAAAATTGGAATAATCCCATCATTTGGTAAACAAAACCAATATTACCTTAATGATAACATATCCACGGATCCAAATGCTGATTTCCGCATCTATATAGTTCCTGATTCATGGTATTGCAGTCCTGACAGCGATTGGAGAGAGGAGACATCCTGATTCATGGTATAATTAGAACACCAACAGTTCCAACCAGGTATAAAACTTTAATAGTGCTCTTCCGGTCCTGAACTATTTCACAAATAACATATTTCACATTCGAAGAACTTTATGTCACCCTATTTTGAACAATAACAGAAAACGTCACTCTCACGGAAAAAGTGAGGTTCTGTTTATCTATCCATGATCTGATTTATTATTATTATCCGTGAATATTTGTTTGATTCACCCTAGTATGAGTTATTTCTCGTAGGCCAGGTATTATTAAGTCTTCCTGAATAAAGGAGATTATTGCTTTATGATATTTTGTTGTTTGTTTTCTCACAATGATCAATAACATAACAAAGACCATTCAATAAACTGAAGTTAGCCAGCAGTGGCAGTGTCTCTATTGCCTTGAACCGGCCACCTTGAGATAAGGGCGTACCAACTGTTGCTTAGCCGTGGTGAGGAAAATAATAATTGTTGGTAGCGTGACGAGAGAACAGTGACGTTCGCTGGCAATTATTATTACAGCATACAATACAGGGGCAGAAATATCTATTTATATCATATCAATTTGGCTCACAAAGAATACCAAAAATAATTAGCAATTTCAATATACAAAAACAATATATATATAATATTTCCAATTCATCAAAACATAACAAATTGGCACCCAAAACGTGGGGCAAAAATATTACAATATTATATTTACAAAATTCATCATTACATAACAATATATATATATAATATATAAAAAGGATTCTTCTATATATATATATATACAAATAATGATTCCCGATATAGTCAAAACTGAATTCTTATTTCATTTCAACAATTTAGTAGAACAACTTCAACAATGACGAACGGAAAAACAGGATAAAAAAAAACGGTATAACGGTAAAACAGGATAACAGGAATACGGGAACGGAATAAACTATATAATAAAAATGAATCTCGATTCCTTGTAAGCGCAAAATGTGCTGGACCGATTTGTCTAATTTTTTTCAATGTTCGTGATAGTCCGAGGAAAGTTGCCCGAAAATTAGAAAATTCGGGTATATAAGAAATTTGGCAAAGAAAAAGACTATCGACTCATTTATTACCAAAGACGAATTAGCTCAGCGATTACACTGTTGCCTACCAAGCAGAAGGTCACAGAAAAAAATGTCGGTCAGAGTAATTTTTTTTATTCCCAAAAATAACGGCTGGACCGAGACCGAGAATATACTGGCTTCTCGAAAAATAAACTGAATGACACAGAAATATCATTCAATATTTAAAATTCTCCTTCAAAATTATGCATGTCTTTATCTAACATCAATAGTGCTTATAGATAGGGGAAAAAAATAACAGAAAAAACCCTGAACCAGTTTTACTGAAATTCACTGCAAAGTAACAGGAGTATTTCTATGTGACCAAGCTGTCTAGTAAGTTGAAAATCACGTACAAAATTCTGTCGAATTGTGTGCTGATAGTGAAAGTGGAAACGCAGTTTGTCCACCTGATTTTTTTATGATGGGTTCCCAGAGCAGGAAGGGGGGAGACGAACTGCAGTTAGGCGTCAAACCATTACTGACTCTATGTAACCCATTCACCTACAGAACTGTACGATCTGAACTGAAGATCTGGACTGTTGCGTGCCATACATGATTCAGTTCATGTTAACAATCAGATCGTCAAGTCCTGGAACTGCCGGTGACCTCAGATTTCAACTTATGGTATCCATTGACGTACAAACGGACTGCAGTCCGGGACTGCAGATTTTAATATCTGCACTAATATTTTCCCAATACATACATAGGCCCGGCAGGCTGCAGTCCATTTGGAACTGATAAGAAACTGACGTGTGTGGACATGAATCGACATTTCTGATCGGCAGTCTAGAACCTTAAACGAGCTAGAAAATTTGTTTGTGCAATATGTTGGACAACACCTCATTTTTGACAAATTTCAGTAACTTATATAGAGAATTACCATGTTCATGGAAAGTTGAGAGTAAATCATACTCCAATCGTCGCGATAAAATTAAGCCCATGAAAAGTTGGTGCAATTGTATAAAACTTCAAATGCAGACGCTGCACTAGAATACGTTAAAAATACTTTTCCTTAATACCTTATGAATGCATTTGCATGTTTTTGGTATGAGTTTGTCAGGAACTTGACGTGATAATATTGCTGAGAATTTTGAATCGAATCTCTTTAAACTTTGTCCGGTTGCCAAATATCGCAGTGTGACAATCGCTCTCATGGACTGATGGCTTTCCTCATATCAGTATTTTTTCTGGATATGTGAGGTTCAATTAAATCCAGAAGTATATTGAAACATCCTTCATCCATTCTCATGTGATTTTCCAGGTCATTTTCTCTTATTTTTTGGATCAAATGCATATGGGACAATTTACCTCATTGCGAGAGCCAATATTCCACCCAAAATCTTTTTTGCACTCTGGACATTGACTCTTGCGTCAGTAGTACCAGAAATGCAGCAATTTTTTTCTTCCTGTTTTTGTCACTGAACATTTTCACCATTATCTGACTGAGAACTGATGGAAAACTGTGCGTGAATGATGAAACCTAAGGTCACCGGTAATTCCAAGACTGTCAGTTCCAGGCTTGACGATGTGATCGTTTACATGAACTGAATCATGTATGGCGCACAACAGTCCAGATCGTCAGTTCAGATCGTACAGTCCTGAGACTGCAGTCCGACTGTACGTGTACAATTTTCCATCACTTTCCAGTTACAACGCGGTGAGATAGTGGAGAAAATTTTCAGTGAAAGAAACAGAAAGAGAAAAACTGCTACATTACTGGTGCTACTATTGCAAGAACCAATATCCAGAAAGCAGAAAAGGTTTTGGGTGAAAGATTGGCTCTTTTAACGAGAATAATTCTTTCATATGCATTTCATCCGAAAAATAAGAAAAAGTGCCAAGGATAACCTAAAAAATTATTTGGGAATGGATGAATGAATGATTTGTTTGCAACTGAAAGATAAACTTCAGTCACTATCTTTGCCTCATTCATCTATATGAGTTCTTAATTGAGACTAATTAAGAAATTCAAATATTTATCTGAATGAAAATGCAAATTTTCAATTTCAGTTTTTTCCTTTTGAGTTAGGGTCCTTTGAGAATATCTCTCAAATGTAATTCAATATCCAGCGTGGCTTTAGCCGGAGAAGTAGTTGTTCTCTGTTGGACATACTCAAAAAATAACCTAATTTTTTTCCTGGATTTTTTAATTCTAAAAAGAATATATCTATACAATATTCAATTGAGAATGTTTCCCTTTTCAACATGAATACCCCACAAGAGATTATCTTGAACGATGGAAGATAGTGACTAAGGTTTATCTTTCAGTCGCAGATGATTCCACATCTGATTTTATGAACATCATGTTCATATTTTCAAACAAATCAATCTATGACAGATTTCAATGTCAAAAAAACACTAGTGTCTCTCCAAAAGAAATGTTTCTAATTTTTTTCCATCTTCGCAAAGTGAGATTGCTCTAGATAATGTGTTTCCCATTCCTTCCGGTCTTTCTGATGATCGTGGAAGCGTGAAATAGATTTTCGTTGACAAAAATATATTGAAAACCTAGTGAATGCGATGCATCTCTTGCGTCAATGTTTATGTTTTGGAAAACCTTCTTCTTTACCAATAGAAAATGTTTGTGGCATTCAGACGAGAAAATGAAAACTAGAACTGAAAAATAAAAATATGGATCGGCCAGGATCCGAACCTGGGATCTTTCGATTTCTAGTCGAACGCTCTCCCAATTGAGCCACCAGTCCTTGTTTGAAACCGGCGATTCACACTTTTAAATTCAGTTCCGTATTAGTGACGAAGATGATGAGGGTTAATATGATGCATGAAAACATTCACGCATGCACGCCTAATGAAATTTTATTGGTGTATCCGCTGGTGTCAATCCATATCGGATTATCGACCAACTTTAGACCAGAAATTTCAGGGTGCATATATAGTTTCATTAGGTGTGCATGCGTGAATGTTTTCATGCATCACATTAACCCCCATCATCCTCGTCACTAACCCGGAACTGAATTTGAAAGTATGATTCGCCGGTTTCAAACAAGGACTGGTGGTTCAATTGGAAGAGCGTTCGACTAGAAATCGAAAGGTCCCAGGTTCAAATCCTGGCGGATCCATATTTTTATTTTTCAGTTCCAGTTTTCATTTTCTCGTCTGAATGCCACAAATATTTTCCATTGATATTCAATTACAGACACTATCCACCACTTATTTGAATTTACTTGGCTTGAGTCATGCACCCTGAAATTTCCGGTTTGAAGTTGGTCGATAATCCGATATGGATTGACACCAGCGGATAGACCAATATAATTTCATTAGGTGTGCATGCGTGTATGTTTTCATGCATCACATTAACCCTCATCATCTTCGTCTCTAACACGGAACTGAATTTAAAAGTGTGAATCGCCGGTTTTAAACAAGGACTGGTGGCTCAATTGGAAGAGCGTTCGACTAGAAATCGAAAGGTCCCAGGTTCAAATCCTGGCCGATCCATATTTTTATTTTTCAGTTCTAGTTTTCATTTTCTCTTCTAAATGCCACAAACATTTTCTATTGTTATTTAATTACAGACGCTATCCAGCACTTATTCATTCTCCTTTACCTCATTCAACTATATGTGGGATAGATAATCAAATAACTATCTGAATAAAAAATTTCAATTTCAAATTTTTTCTTTTGTGTTAGGGTCCTTTCAGAATATCAGATGTAGTTCAATGTCCAGCGTGGCTTAAGCCGAGAAAGTAGTTGTTTTCTGTTGGACATTCACAAAAAATAACTCAAATTTTAATGTGGATTTTTCAATTCACAAAAAAATATTTCCATTCAATATGCAGTTAGAATGTTTTACTTTTCAGAATGAAGAATGTTTCAATATACTTCATATTTCATTAAAGATCACATAAAAAAAATCTGTTATGAGAAAAGCTATCAGTCCAGAAGTGCGATTAATCAACACACCGAGATATTTGGCAACCGTACTAGGTTTAGAAGATTTGAAATACTCAGCATTCGTCTCACCTCGAGCTCTCGGCAAAATTATACCGGAAATTTGCAAATACATTTATTTGAAAATTACAAAAGTGTACAATACATAAAAAAATGGAATCAAATTACAACGATAATAATTATTGTACACAACACCATATTCATTGTTAATTTGTTGATCCAACGAACATGATCGATATACTATCTGTCACTTTGTTCATGGAATACCCTTCTTTAAAACGTTAACAAATCATATGACTCTATCTGATAACTGTCAAACACATAGTGGTTTTTATTTTCAAACACCTTTAAAAAAATTATGAACAGCATTTCAATGGAGAGCAGCAAGGTGATCCAATTTCTTGCAGATTCTAAGAAACCATTATCAGTGAGCATGCGATGAAGGAAGAGGTCCGTAAAGTATTCATAACGAAACTATGCAATCATTCTCATAAATCATGTAGACCTCAAAGTGAACTATCGACATTTCCAAGAATTAAAAGACGTAAGTTCCTGGAAAATTACATTGATATCCTCGTTTCAGGCGCCGCTCTGGTTACAATTGATTTTTCATAATATACGTCTGTTTTTCGATCAGTCTGGCGCCATGCTGCAATTTGAATACACTTATGATCCATTTCAGATAATATAGGAACTATAGGTGATATCTTCCTATTCCATTTCCGGTTGGTATCTCTAGATCTGGAATAAATTTTCATAAAACACCCGAAAAAACTTGTGAGGACCTTCTACTCTTCATGTATTTCGATGTTAGTCGAATTCCCAAAAAATATATTTGCTCCTAATATGGAGCATCTGTTCAATGACTTTGAAAAATTAGCTGAAAATATTGGTCTATCATAAAAAATAATAGTTTACCTAAAAAAGTTAACTCCCGCGAAGGAATAAAATGTATCATAATCGAAAATTTCGAAGCTAAACGTACAAAGAATCATATGATCCATATACGCCCTTTAAAGGGGTGAATTCATTGAAAAATCCGTCTCATATACCGAGTTATTCCCTTTAAATTACCCACCCTCATCAACGTTATTATTGCCTATAAAAAAAAGTTAAATGTGAGACTTGTGTGGTTATGACTGAATTTTAATAAAATTCTATCAAATAGTCAGTAGCGTGCAGATTTCAGAGAATTGTTTTTCAAATACCTGTATATTATTGAATTTTTGGAATGATCGTTTTTTCCTGATATCAAAAATATACCACATATTGAATTATATTGATTCTAATTATTCAATATCGCCCTTAGTAATACATTTTATCAGTCGTTTATGGTAATTTTTTTCCTGTTTTTATTTAAGGTAACCAAAAGTTGTATTTCACTTCCAAACTATTCAACAAATACTTTTGAAGGGAATGTACCCTGAAAATTTTAGTAATTGTAAAAAAGTTCCATAATTGATTTCTTTAAAAAATATGAACAGGATGTTCATAAGAACAGATATGGAATCATCTACGACTCAAAGATAAACTTTTGTCGCTATCTTCCATCGTTCAAGATAACCTCTTGTTCATGTTGAAAAAGGAACCATTCTCAATTGAATCTCGAAGTTATTTTTTTGAATATCTAACCGAAAACAACTAATTCCTTGACTAAAGCCACACTGGACATTGAACTACATCTGATAGATATTGAAAAAGGCCACTTACTCAAAAAAAATCTGAAAGTGAATTTTTTTATTTTTATTCAGATAGTTATTTGATTTTCTATACCAGTCTTTATTAGGAACTCATATAGATGAATGGGGCAAATGTTTTCCAAAAGAGAGTACTCACCAGAAATCATTTGTTACATTGATGCAAGAGAGGCATCGCATTCACTAGGTCTTCAATACATTTTTATCGACAAAAATCTATTTCATGCTTCCACGATCATCAGGAAGACCGGAAGAAATGGAAAACACATTTTCTAGAAACAATCTCACTTTGCAAAGATGGAAAAATGTTAGAAACATTTCTTAAGGAGTGACACTCTGAAATTCGTGTTTGACATTCAAACCTGTAATGGGGTATGATAGATTGATTTGTTTGAAAATATATGTTCATAAGATCAGATGTGGAATCATCTGCGATTGAAAGATAAACTTCGATCATTCAAGATAACCTCTTTTGAGGTATTCATGTTGAAAAGGGAAAAAATAACATTTTTATCAAGGATTTTTCAATTCACAGAAAAATATTTCTTTTCAATATTCAATTGAGAAAGTTTTCCTTTTCAAAAAGTTCCATAATGATTAACAAAATGGCTGTTTCCTCAAGAGTTGATAAATGTCCTTAGCCCCTTTATCCTCTCGCCCCTTCAATTATAAGAGGTTATTTTTGCTTGTAAATGTCAGTTATAAAATAATTATGTACACAACACGACAGGGGATCCGATTCAAATTCATTAGAGACTGATTTGCAGTGACATTTTTTTGTGGTTTGAATATTCTATTGGCGTCGATGCGTTACCTCAAAAAAATCACGGTGGCAGTGTACTAAGTGAATAGTGGGTAGATACAGTGTCCGATTTAATTTTTTTTTGAGTTTTCGAAACAGAAGAACATAGCAAGATTAATCATTTCATCCGACATTTCAGTTTACCCAATATTTGTCAATAAACTAAGCAATTTACCTTGTTGAATGACCAAACGTTTGTATCAATTTTTCATATTTTTTTAATTGACGGGCCAATACTTGATGAGAATCCATATTAAAGTAAATGGAAGACACTTCTCAACTGATGTTAACTACATGTGTTTTGCAAAATCACGACCCTTGTTTCCGTATATAATAGCTTCTTCCAGGTGTTCTCCTTATTCAACATAAAACAGCGTGATTGATGAGTTAGTATCATATCCATCGAGAAGCTATTATTAGCGAAACAGGTGTCGTGGTTTTGTAGACCCAATATAGTGAAAATCATTTAAGAACTTCAATATGGATTTTTATCAAGTATCGTTCGAGTCAATTCAAAATTTAAAAAGCTCATACTACCTTTCCGGTCTAATAGTATTCTGAATAACTGTTACAATGTGTGATTTTAACACAAAACTCCTGGTTTTTCAGTAAGTGTTTAAAACAGTTTCGCAGCGCATCATGGCAAAAAGTTAGGACTACTGCAGTGGATGAAAATAGAATGGTAGATTCAATTTGATAAGATAATTTTGCAGCCTATATTTGAAAGTCATACACACATATGTAATTTAAGACTCCACCAAATCGAATTCCAAATCCTAAATGATAACATAATACATTGAAACATAATAATAAGTTTTTGAAGAATGTAAATTATTGGAATTGAAGCATATTTACAAAAAAAAGTTAGGTTAGTATATTGAAATCAGAACTTCAAAATCTCATACAAAATATAGGGAGAAAATCAATTGCAAAAGGAATAAAGAGAATGTCTTTGGAAATAATATAGTTTTTACAGTCGCAGATAAAGGAAAAACAGTTATTGCAACTGATTAAAACGATCACATACAGAAAACTTCAGATTCTTGAATTCAGATATAGTCGTACAACTTTACAATGATCCCACATTATTTAAATAGCAGGAAATAATAAACACCGGAATAAATTCGTTGTATTCTGGATGAGAAAGAGACAACCCACAAGCGCCAAAACTTTATTCACAAATGAAACTCCAGAACTAATGAGCATATTCATCCTATCGTATCTTTCAGTTGAACTTTCCGGAAAACTAATAGACTTGATCAAAAGACATTGTAATTTTGTTGGGAAATTTAACGTACAAATAATTCCAAACTAATTGATAGTACACCCTGCTCCAGGCAACGCCAAACGTATGTCCTTTGATGTTCATAATTTAATTATGAATATTTCACCAGAAGAAACACATCACATTGGCAAAGATTATGTTGATTCCCAACAATGTCAATCCGATAATTAAACAGGAAATATTACATTCACTCACACTTGTTCAACTCAAAATCATTTTCAATTCAACAATTCTTCTAATAAATACCTGGGTAATACCTCGAGTCATTAACCAAAATATTTATGGACAACCCTTCGAATAAAAATGTCCCATACGGGTATAATAATACAGTAAAATAGTACATTCGCACGTACATGAAATAAGGTAGTAGCGATTTTCTCACACAATGTTCAGGATTACGTAGAGGTACTCTGGTCAAGTTTTCGACTTCGGGGCTCCTCCGGACATAGTTTCCAGCCCAAAAACTGCAATTTTTTGGCACTTTTTTCAGTTTTCGGCCATTTTGACCATGAAGGAGTGATTTTTCGACCATCACTATGAATACCTTTTTAACAAGATAGAATTGGTGTAGATACAGTTCCTCAAAGTTTGGTGTGTTTTTCAAATTTGCAAATTTTCAGCAATTTCTCTTGTTTTTCATTAAATTGCCCTCGTATCAACACAATTCACTTTCATATGGTTCAACGAAGTGAATTTTTACAAAATGTTTATTTTAGAAAGGTGTGGGTGGGGAGATGGGGGAGTATGTTCGAAACATCCCAACTGCGAGTACTTGCCTCTGAGCCTGTACAAAACAAGTTCATCAGGAGAGATCAAAATCCCCCCACCCTCAGCAACCCTTCCTTTTGAAAACAAAATCGAGTGGAGTTTGAACGAATGTGTATTTTGTTATGCAAATAGCATTTTTTACAACACACACAACATTAATATACAAGTACAACGTCTCCTTCCTGCAAACTCTCACCACATATAAAACACGTGGAACTCTCTGAAGATCCGGTTTCCGACATCCTAATATTTGAATGACACTACAATAACGAATATAACGTCACAATTCACATACCGAACGTTGACCATGGTTATTTTATCATTGCAAAAAATTTGCAAATTTGAAAAAAATACCAAATTTAAAAAGCTGTATCTCAGAAACTATTGGGTCTACGGAGACAGAAAAAAACTCAAAATTTAGCAAATTATACCTAGTTTAACAAAGTTAACCATGGTCATTGTCGAAAAACCACTCTTTCATGGTTAAAATGGCCAAAAACTGAAAAAAGTGGCAAACAATTGCAGTTTTTGGGCTGGGAAACTAAGTTCCGGAGGGGCCCCGAGGTCGAAAATTCGAACAAATTACCCCCACGTCATCCCGAACATTTTGTGTGAAAAGCGCTACTACCTGATTCCATGTACAGTTGTGTGCATAAAAAAGTCGTACAAGGTTTGTATGGTGTAAACCTGCCTATGATGTTCCAGATTTCATAAAAAAGTGGTACACGTACACATTTGGAACTTTTGGCAGTTTGAATTTTGACACTACCGGTCAAAGTCTATAAGAAGTTTAATTAAGATTGACAAGCCTGACTCACAATAGCCTATAACTGCTGTACGACTATTTTATGCACACAACTGTACGTGATATCGATTCTGGACTACAATTGTATTGTATTATAAATTTGTGGACGACATTTTAGTGTTTTGTGGGAACTTAAAGATGAATTGAAAAGTTTTTTGACCATCAATGTAATTCACCTTTCAACTGAATTCACATAATAAGAAACGAAAACAGATAATTCTAGTAATTTCTTTGACCTGGATTTTTTCCCATTTTCCATGAACCTTCTCATACAAATATCACAACACATCCATACCAACATAAAGTAGCTGCATATAACAGAATGTATCATAGATTAGTAAATATGTCATAAGAATTGCAGTTAACAATGGTTACAGTTCAAAACTGATCGATATTCTTTTGAAATAATAAAATAAAAAAGCGCTGCAAGAAGTGTTTCCTACTCGAAAATATGATAAAAAATAGTATTTCAAAATAATTACATATTTGGTTCTTTCTTACGTCAAAACATCATTAATATTGCATACAAATCAGATAATAATTTTGATACATTTATCAAGACCAATAAAGATGAAACCAGGATATCTGATACATAAATTAACTCCTGGATCTTGTGCAAGTTTTACATAGGCCAAACAGGCAGAACATTCAAAAAGCGAATATCAGAACATACAAACTGGTTCGTCAATGGTAATACACATTCAACTTTTGCTATTCACCTCTTTACTGGAAAACTCTGTTTTGAGAATGAAATAGTATATTCGGAAAAGACAGCTTATAAACTCGGCAACCTAGAAAGTATGGAAATCGATAAAAACAAAAAGTTTCAATATTTGCTTGATGACCAGATTAATTTGAATAATTCTCCTTTATTGAATTTGTTTTATTGTAAGATTAAAGAGGTAATAGATATAATTCCTATACCTATTTAATCTCCTGGAATATCATTAATATTAAGAATCACATTTGTATACCACCTGCTCCGCTTATTCAACATGAAACACCATGATTGTTGAGTGAGTAAATATCTCCACGTTAAGAAGCTATTGTAAAACAAATTTAGTCTAAATCATTTGAGAGGTAACTTTTGTTTACTTCAGATTCTTATTCTTGCTATGAGAAGTTTAAAACATATTACGATTTTAAGGTGCTTCAATGTTATTAATGAGTACTCCATATTATTCAAGGAGTTCTTCAAATCATGTCGATTTGAAGTAGTCTCAAAACCGACATTTTGATTTTTACCAACTTTGTGTGAACCGGTAATCAGAAATCAAAGCACCTAAAGCTCCTGAAATATCTCAACGTTCACGTTGGCTTTGTCTTTATCTTGAAATGTGGGAATTGAAGGCAAATTCATTCAACTGTTGTGGTAAGCGACGCTAGAGCCGTTGAATAGACTATTGTCATTATTCACAAGCTACTGGGATATTGGCAGCACGACCTAACACAATAGGTAATGTCTAGTTCCTACTCTTAATGGAGTTTGCATTCCTGTTCATGATTGAATATATTTGTTTATGTTTCCAAGCATTGATAAAATAATTCCACAATACTGGGATGATCAATTCTACTTTGTTGGGTATGGAATCATAAACTGATATATTTTAATATGAACGTAATGATTAACAATCATATTTTCCATCACTTGTATTCATTGGCCCGATACATTGTCCTCGTGTCAAGAAAATATTTTTTATGGAAATTTGTTCTCTTACATCAATCATGGAATTGAATTATGATGCTGGGTATGATATAAAAATAATAATAAACTTCTTCATTACTTTAAATCGGAAGGCAGATATAAGAAAACTTCCACAAGGTTGCAATATATGTTGATTTAAAATAAAACGTGAAGTTCAAATTTTCGTATATAGAGCACCCACGAAACGTTGTTCTCCCAGTCAACTTTCATTGTATTGCAGTGTCAGTTATCATTATAGTAATTTTTATAGAAAGAAATAGTACAGAGGAAGCCACTGTTTCCCAAAATGGAGAGGAATATTCAACAAAGAATAAAATTCCCAAAGTTTCTCCATGATAGTTTAATATAAATAAACTAAAGGTTGGTAGATGAAGAGCAGAAAACAACTACTTTCCTGGCTAATACCACGCAGAAGGTTGAATGATATCTGCTCGACATCCATTATATTCAAACCATCATGGAGAAGACTTTGGGAATTTTCATTCTTTGGTGAATATTCCTCTCCATTTTGCGAAAACAGTGGCTTTCCTCTGTATTTCATATGGTAGTCGGTCGAGTAGCCATTCCTATTTCAACTTCATTCAAAATAGATTGTTATTAGGTTTTTGGGATGTTTCTTTCTGTCACCGGGTACCGTTTCGCAGATGAATTTAAAATTCACCTCGTTATATATACCCATTATTGACTAAGCATGGCTGTGTCGATGTTCAATTCATTCTCGCTTTAACCAGAGATCTTCGGATCCTTGGCTTGGACTGCCCTTACTGATGAGGATCGACAGCCCGAAACCGGTTTAAACTAAACACAGTCATGTCTTTTAGAAAGAAACATTTGCAATTTAATATTCATTTAAATGAATTATTGCTTGGATGTCGAGCAGATATATTCAACATTCTGCGTGGTATCAGCGAGGAAAGTAGTTGTTTTCTGCTCTTCATCTACCAACCTTCAGTTTAATTTATATCAAACTATCATGGATAATACTTTGGGAATACGGACCTTTGGCCGGGACTGCCTATACTGATGAGGGCAACAGCCCAAAACCGGTCTATAGGTGTCAGGTCAGACTGATTTAAACTAAACACAATCATGTCTTTTAGAAAGAAACATTTGCAATTAATAATCATTTATACGAATTATTGCATGGATGTCGAGCAGATATCAATCAACATTCTGCGTGGTATTAGCCAGGAAAGTAGTTGCTTTCCGCTCTTCATCTACCAACCTTCAGTTTGATTTATATCAAACTATCATGGAGAAGCCTTGGGGAATTTGTATTCTTTGTTGAATAAATAAGTAATGAAATATAATCAGATTATATAAATAAAATTTATAATAAGAGTTCCCTCTTGGTGCTGAAGGAAGTAGAGAGAAATGCAAAAGAATGAATAATGATGTTGTTCTCAAGGAGAAAGAAACACAGAAAAAGAGAAACAAAAGAAAAAAGCGAGAGGAAAAAATAATGTAGCAACTGTAAGGAGTGGTTTAATGCTGATTTTGCAGGAGATATGATTTTAATTGCATTTTTAAACGGGAGATAATTTAATTTTTATTGAGCGATTAATTTTGTTATATATTTTGGAAATTTGATAAAAGAATGAGCGCTTGAAAGTTTCGTTCTGAAGGCAGGAGGTGTTAGGTACCTTTGAATAATACGTTTAGGTTATGCACATTCGAACTAAAATTTATTTTTCCATGTAGGTGAGAGGGGGTTTATTGATTATATGGAATAAATGGGCACTCTGGAGATGTCTTCTATTGACCATATGCAACCAGCCAGTTTCATGAAATTTAGGATAGATCCCTTGATGTCTTCAAATTCCGTAAATCAGTCTTATACATGGGTTTGTACAATTTGAATTTTGTTTCTGTAATGGCTAGTTAGACTCAGACCATAGAGAACATCCCATAGTTGAAAAGTGACTTGTCTTTCTTTCGACTATCGTATTCTACATTGATTACATATTAGTTATTAATTGATGAATGGAGATGATTCCAAGACACGGTGGATCCTAACTCATTATTCAACGGCACTCAACCAATCACAGATTCAGAGTTTTCAAAATCCACGGGAACTGAGAGGTTTAAACTATTGACAAAACAGCAAATCTACCAAAAAAAAATTCAAGAAGGCTTTGCTTCATTCGACGTTTCACGGCTTGGCTTCCGCGAATGTCAGATTTACTGTTTTCTCAGTTTCAACTTTGATCTGTCACGATCAAAATATAAAATAAATAATTGTGAGTGGGGAAGCAGTGATAGTGAGAATAGTGAGATCTGTATCCCACCGGATTTATTGGAAACGGCGAAAACAGCAACTCTGAACCTATTGCCGGAAAAATCAAAAAAGCAATATTTGAAGGCATACACAAAGTTCATGGATTGGTGAAACTTGAACCAGGCACATTCATTTCCGGGAAATGTCTTTCTCGCTAATTTTACAAAACTCTCTGAGAAATATAAGTCATCATCGTTGTGGAAGTTATATCATTCCATGAGGTAAATCTGAAATTCAAAATGAATGGAAGAAGTATCGATTATTTTCATAAATAATATTTAGATTGCATTAAAACTCTGACCATCGTATAGTCGTAGAGGAAGTATAGTATTCTACTCGCATATAATGATAGCTATTATTCTCTCGGCTAATTCCGAAACTCGCCCACTGCTCGTTTCGAAATTTTTATCCTCGAGAATAATAGCTGTCATTATACGCTTGTTGAAGGTTTCTCTATCACCATAAATGATTCTTAAGGTGGAGTAGGCTCCTTTCGAAATGTTTTTCAAATTTCAGTTCGGCATCTATGAAGATGCCCAGACTTTCTGCCTCATTAACCAGGAGTGGCTCATCGTTCACCTTGATCTCAACGTCAGAACAGATCTGCAATAATAGACAGAAATCTTCAACATTCTTGATAGCCAGCCATAATTTCATTGGGACATTTTTCATTTTCAATGTCAGAACAGATGTCACGGTGATTTTCAGGTCCAAAACGAAGATATTCAATTTGCTGAGACAATATTTAAAGCTGATGTAACGAAAGCATAAATATCTTCATTAATCTTTGTAGATGCAATTTCTTTTTCTCTCGAAATGAAACTGTAAAGCCGGCGGCTCACGGCGCGAGACTTGACGAGCTTGGCTTGGGGGATTGTGCTCGGTGCACAGGAGTGAGGTTTGTGCAATCTCGAGCCTGATCGATCTCACGGCGTGTATAATTTCACCGACTCGTCGTCTATCAGTGGCTAGAAGTTGGTAGACGAGCCTTGGAAGGGATACATTGTCCAGTGTAGTAGCTTTTGATAGCGCTGATAAGAGGATAATGTGTGCAGCAGCGTATTTTTATATACTGTAACGTAAATAAACTTAACTTGGTTCTACTAATTTATTTCACACTTAATCTACAACTTAATTTATATTACTACGCCACTGTATAGCTCGATGGTATGGGCTCGTTCAGACTGTTCACTCCCTCTTGAGGACTGTCTATTTATCTCCGATACAGCATTCTCGATGTTTCGAATTCTTCCAGTTGGCGACGGCATGTTCCAATTGTTTCCAATATTGACCGTTGCATTACGCGGAAGACGACTGGATGGTTCTCGAATATCTCCGGGGATGATCTCATCGCTGTCGATGGCGACGCGGGGGGCGACAGGTCCGGGCCTAGGTTCGTTACATTGCCCCTTCTTAAAGACATTTCGTCCCGAAATTTCATCCTTGAGTGTGACGATATCTGCATGACTCCCCATATCTGCACCGTGAAGTTGATGGAAGTAACCCCCACGGTCTTCATGATCGGTCGTGGAAGAGGGTTACAGCAAACCAAAATCTTGACGCCGCTGGATCTGAATATCGCCTCCAGCATACTTCTTATGACTCTCCAGTCCCCATCAATACCACAGGATAATTTTGGAATTGCTAGATCCACTAGATTCTGGTCCACCATAGGGATCTCTTAGTTTGGTGAGACTCTTCCAGACATCTTCATAAGACGGTTTATCTTGGGAATGCCTCTTGGTGACTAGGTAGTAGATGTTTCTCTGGCCTTTCTTCAACTGTAGCACCCACCAACTTCTGGATTCTGCTCCCGCAGTGTTTGGAGTTGACCAAATTTCTTGGAGAACACTACGGCGATGCCCTGGACATTCGAAGATCTTCTGCCACACAGTGCGCTAGTGCGTAGTCAGCAGGCACCTCGAAAGGTCTCGTGACTCCTCTCTAGTAACCCCATGTCGAACTTTCTGCCCGTTTGAATACAAGGACATAAACTTCTCGAACGTCATATCATCCTCCGGTGGCAGGGTGCGAACTTGGTCATGGTTTCCAGCGTAAGGGGGCCCAAACCCGTTGAAATGGACGACCTTGGTTTCCTCGGGGGCTTATGGATTCGGTACACAAGGTCGTTTATCCTTTTCACGATTTTATACGGGCCTTCCCCGAGTTCCCAACTTTGGTAATAGCCCACGACGACGTTTGGGGTTGTACAGCCAAACCAGGTCATCAACCTTAAATCCTCCAGCGTCGGCCTTGATGTCATAGGTCTTCTTCATTTTATCGCTGGCACTCTGGATGTTCAACCGGACTCGTTCGTGGATGTCGTACATTCTCTGCCGAAGTTTGCTGACGTAGTCCTCTCCCGCAGTGTCTTGTCCTGGCGGTATCCCAAACTTCAGGTCACAAGGCAGTCGCAGTTCTCGGCCCATTATAATACTAGCAGGAGTTTGACCGGTTGACTCGTGTACTGCGGATCGATAGGCCATCAGGAACAAAAAGAAGATACTGGTCCCAGTCTCTTTGATGGTCAAAAACAACCTTGGACAAGTGGCGGTTGATCGTCCTGTTCATCCGTTCCACCATTCCATCAGACTGCGGATGTAGGGCCGTGGTTCTTGTCTTGCGGATGTTCAGCAGTAGACATATTTCTTGGAAAAGGTTGATTCGAAATTTCTGCCTTGATCCGAGTGCAGCTCCATTTGGAATACCGAATCGACATATCCATTCTTTCACCAAGACGTCGGCGACGGTGATGGCTTCCTGGTTGGGCAGGGCATAGGCTTCCGCCCACTTACTGAAGTAGTCCATTGCCACAAGGATGTATTTATTCCCGTGGTCGGATACGGAAACGGGCCGGCGATGTCAATGGCGATTCTCTCGAACGGGCTGCCTACGTTGTACTGACGCATCGGGGCCTTGGGTCGTATTCGGGTCCATTGCTAGCAGCGCATACAGCGCACTTTCTGCACCAGTCCTGGACGTCAGCTTGACAATTGGCCCAGTAAAACCGTTGCCTCACTTTCTGCAGGGTCTTCGTCACTCCCAGATGTCCTCCGGCGACTCCATCATGGATTTCCGCAGCACTTCCTCTCTTCTGTTCCTGGGAACAATTATTTGGCGTCTGTCTTCCCACCAATATCGGCCTCCAGCACACGTTTCAGGATCCCATTGTCCAGAATAAGAGAGTTCCATTGTCCCCAAGGACTTAACAGCCGGTGAGTAACCTGCGACTTCCTGCCATGATGGTCTTCGATTGCCCTTCTTCCAGCTGACGACCGCGCCAAGGTCGGGGTCTCTCTCTTGGTCTTTCTGGATCTTGCTGTCATTCCAGTTGTCATCCATTGCCGCGGTTCTACAAAGTGTTGCTTCTTTCTCTTCTGCTCGTCGGCAATGTGAGCAATCATCTGGACATGGTCTTCGCGACAAGGCATCTGCATTCTTATGGCTAGTTCCGGCTCGATGTTCGATCTCGAAATCGAATTCTTGGAGTCTCTCGATCCAACGTGCCACTTGACCCTCAGGATTTTTGAACTGTAAGAGCCATTTGAGAGCTGCATGGTCAGTTCTCAACAGGAATCTTCTTCCATACACGTACTTGTAGAAGTGTTCCACTCCCTTTACAACGGCTAACAGCTCTCGCCTGGTGACACAGTAATTGCGCTCTGGTTTGCTAAGCGTCTTGCTGAAATAACCAATGACCTTCTCCTGTCCCTCCTGGATCTGAGATAGGACAGCTCCAAGTCCCACGTTGCTGGCGTCCGTATCAAAATGAATTTCCCTTTGGGTGGGGATAGCTCAGTATAGGTGCGTTGATCAAAGCTCCTTTCAGCTTCCTGAATGAGTCTTGACATTCTTCGGACCACTGGAACTTTGTTTGGCCTTCCGTGAGCTTGGTCAGTGGTTTAGCGATGTTGGCGAATCCAGCACATATCGGCGATAGTATGTGCATAAACCAAGGAAACTTCGAAGTTGGTGAATGTCTTTTGGGATGGGCCAATCCTTAACAGCTTTGATCTTCTGGTCGTCCACTGCTACTCCTTCCCCAGAGACAACGTGGCCGAGGTATCGTACTTCTTTTGGAACAGATGGCATTTCTTAGGCTCAGTTTCAATCCGAGTTCCTCAGTCGCAAGAATACTTCCTCAAGTTTTTCACGTGGTCCTCAAACGATCTGCCGACCACAATTATGTCGTCGAGATACACTAGACACGTGTTCCATGAGAGTCCCTTCAGTACTGTTTCCATCAATCTTTCGAATGTGGCGGGAGCATTACAGAGCCGAATGGCATAACGGTGAACTGCCACAATCCTGAGCCGATGGTAAAAGCAGTCTTTTCTCGATCTTCCTGAGCCAGTTCTACTTGCCAGTATCCACTCTTCAGATCAAGGGTCGAGAAAATCGTGGAACCAGCCAACGTGTCTAGGGTGTCATCTATTCTCGGGAGAGGGTAACTGTCCTTCTTCGTGACATTATTAAGTTGGCGATAGTCTACACAAAAGCGTGTCGATCCATCCTTTTTCTTCACCAGTACGACTGGAGGACCAGGGACTGTCAGATGGTTCGATAACTCCTTCTTTTCCCATATCGCTGACTATTTTGTCAGCCTCTTCCTTCTTGGCAAGAGGAAGTCTTCTTGCTGATTGCCGGATCGGTCGGGCACCCCCAGTATCAATCTTGTGCTGGACCACATTAGTTCGACCTCCTTTTCCTTGTCCGG
This sequence comes from Gonioctena quinquepunctata, assembly GCA_018342105.1. Classification (NCBI taxonomy): domain Eukaryota; kingdom Metazoa; phylum Arthropoda; class Insecta; order Coleoptera; family Chrysomelidae; genus Gonioctena; species Gonioctena quinquepunctata. The sequence goes on from JAFIRS010001619.1 coordinate 202,512, forward strand.
TATCGAAGATGTCTTGGTACTTCTTAACTAAATCTCTTAGTTTGGGCTGTTGAGCTGGTTTTATATCTTTGGAAGAGATGGCAACTAATTTTTCTAGTTCTGTGGGCAAGTTGTTGGGTTGGCTAACGTACCTCGTACACTCCGGATCACTGAGGAAACTGACGAGCAGTGCCCCAATATTGTTCCTTTCTTCAAGGTCACTGGAAAATAATTGACATTCATGACCCTTACGGGCACAAATTTGTCAGCACGCAACAAGGTCTTCCCTAGTGCAATCCCTCGTCCAATTTTCTCATCATGAAGTTTGGGCTCGAACATCACCACGTTTCCACTGCTCGTACTCCCGTCCAGGCGAGCCTCCAGAATGGTTTCAGCCCTCTCAGGTACGCTTACATCTTCAGCCAACAACACACGGATCAACCCCTCACTTCTCCCATGAAGCACCAGCTCTTCTCCGTTGACACGTAGGACGCCGTCTTTGAAATCAATTGCAAACCCCTCTGGAATTCAGGATGACCATTCCGATGATTGCATTGTCTTCGATGTCCGCTACAAGTGCCTGATCGTTTCACTTTAGTGCTGCCCAAAATTATTTCAACCGGTAGCTCGCCATATACAGTAGCTGGCTCCCCTGTTGCTGTGCGTAGCTTCCAAGTTGTCGTTCAATCCGTTCCGGTGTTCTGGCAAAGGAAGGCCGAGAATTGTCCTAGTCGCACCTGTATCTAGCAGCATGGTGCAAGGCTCGTTATTGATGAGACCGTCTACGAAGACACCTTTGTTCTGTCGTTGAAGGATAGCGACATATGCGTTGTTAACCGGGGCTTGCCGGACACATGCCGACGATTGCCCTTCTCGTCGACCTTTTAGTTTTCCTGCATCGGAGTCGATGAATGTTGGACATTTGCTACGCACTGTCCAATTTTGCTGCTTTTCTTATGGCGCTTCCAAGTTAGCAGGCTCCGGTGAGTCTTCCTCAATCGTTTGAACTTTACTTTGGGTTTTGCAGCATTGTTTTGCTGCTTCGAATTCCAAAGCTCGTGCCAGTGCGTCTACGAGATGTGTTGGACGAGCTAATATCAACGCTTGTCGGGTTTCTTGGTCACGGAGTCCATCCAAGAATGCCTGAACCGCTAATCGCTCCATTACATTTTTCGGTGTGGCTGGATATGCGAGACGAACCAAGCGTGCAATGTCAGCTTCGAATTCTTGTAAGGATTCGCCCGATTTCTGGCAGCGATTCTTCAGTTGGGAGTGGTATACGTGTTCCAAATGGGCCTGGCCATATCGTAATTCTAGATGTTTAATCAGCTGATCATAGTCCTCCTGTTCTTGGGCGGTAAGAGTTTGTAGAATATTCGTCGCTTCTCCACGTAATGCAAGTGTTAGTGCTACAGCTCTTTCCCTGCATTCCATCCATTTGCTTTGGCCGCTGCTTCAAACTGTCGGCGGTAATTTTCCCATGGAGTTTTTCCGTCGAATTGAGGCGGCTTCATGGAAAGCTTCCCTATTTCAGAAATGACCTTGACATCTTTTATACCCTCTTGAACTTTATCCAAGTTCAAACTCAAGTCCAGCATTGCATTTTCGTTAACCATCTCTGTGGGGGGCGCACTATTAATTCGTTTTTCCAGCTTATTTTTTAGCTTCTGTGTCCAAGAGTCCTTTGTTTTTCTCCGGTTTATTTCCTTCATCTTGTCCATCTCTGCCTCGTCGGTTCCTTTTTTTTTCTTGAAGCTTCTCTTCCAGATTTCTAGAATTTTCTTGAAGCTTCTCTTCCAGATTTCTAGAATTTTCTTCAAGCTTCTCTTCCAGATTTCTAGCATTCTCTTCCAGGCTTCTTGAATTTTCTTCCAGGCTTCTTGAATTTTCTTCCAGGCTTCTTGAATTTTCTTCCAGGCTTCTTGAATTTTCTTCCAGTTTATTCATTACCAAACTCAAATCACCTCCGGGAACTTCGAATAAAAATGTTTCGGGGTCCTCACCTTCTTGTATAAGTCCTTCTGCAAGTCTTTCCTGGAGTACTTGCTTTTTACCTGTTGTTTCCAGTTCCCTTTCCTCCAATTCCTGTTTCAATTCCGCTACCTTCAAATCCGCAAGGCGCACTTTTCTTGAACACATTTTGTCCTTGACGAGGTATCAGTCTGTTTTACACGAAAAGTTTATCAGTTTGTTAAAAATTCACTTCGCGAATTCTTTTTCACGGGCCACCAGTCTATTGTCTGTTTCACGCGAACAGCGTATCAGTTTATATTTCCACGCTCAATTGTCCACTTCGCGAAAACCGGGCCACTGTCTATTTCCTGTTTCACGCGAACAGTGTATCAGTTTATATTCCCACGCACAATTGTCCACTTCGCGAAAACCGGGCCACTGTCTATTTTCTGTTTCACGCGAACAGTGTATCAGTTTATATTCCCACGCACAATTGTCCACTTCGCGAAAACCGGGCCACTGTCTATTTTGGGCGTACAAAAAGGTCTATCAATTTATTTTTCTGACTATCCACTCCACGATCACTTGTTTATTTTCAAAATCTCACTTCCGACACCAATTGTAACGTAAATAAACTTAACTTGGTTCTACTAATTTATTTCACACTTAATCTACAACTTAATTTATATTACTACGCCACTGTATAGCTCGATGGTATGGGCTCGTTCAGACTGTTCACTCCCTCTTGAGGACTGTCTATTTATCTCCGATACAGCATTCTCGATGTTTCGAATTCTTCCAGTTGGCGACGGCATGTTCCAATTGTTTCCAATATTGACCGATGCATTACGCGGAAGAGCGACTGGATGGTTCTCGAATATCTCCGGGGATGATCTCATCGCTGTCGATGGCGACGCGGGAGGCGACAGGTCCGGCCTAGGTTCGTTACAATACATATAATAATTGTTTCTTGACATGTTTTTTGGGTAACCTTCCACAGTCTGGAAATGAAAATATAATCAGGAAAATCTATACAAGTGTAGAAAGGGCAAACTTATTAGTCCACCCCGATAAGTTATTGCGTTCACCAAATTATATTTCCTATAGAAGAATGATTCAATTTGTCAATAACTTGTCGTTTTCTGAATTTGCCTGTCAAAAACATTTTTTGAAATTCAAAAGATACTTCTCTATATAGTTTTTGATTGACGTTTCGGGGACTATATCTGCCCCCGTTCTCGGAATCTTCTAAATCTCCTTTAATTGTTTTAATAATTTGGATTTTCTCTTTTTTCTTGCAGTCTTTTTCGCTTTTTCAACAAACGGATGTCAATTGAGATCTGCCAAAAAATTTGAGAGTGACGTATTGCTCATTTGATATGTGGGGTGTTGTTCAGATCAGTTTATTAGCATTCTACCATATCTCACTTCCTCTCTGAGTAGAGGTAACCATGTATGGTCCATTTCAACAGAATTTGTTGAAAAGCAGTTGTTATTGGAAAGAAGAATACAGGCCGTTTCTTTCAATTTTCTCCTCTCTTATTTTGGTTCTTTCATCAAGATTTTTGTCCTATTCCATTCAATCGTATGATCGCCATTGGATGTGAGGATATGTTCTGCAATCTGGAATCGAAGTGAAGAAGAATTAGACATCTTCTTGGATCATATAAACGGTCAAGAACCGACGATCAAATTCACGTTAGATTCAGAACAAAACAACTAACACCCCTTATTAGATGTCATGGTCCAAAAATCATCATCCCGAATGGAAACATCTGTACACAGAATGAAGACGCATACCAATCGATATCTACACAACAACTCAACCCATCATGCCAGTATGAAAAAAGGCATAGTTAAATGTCTCTATAATCGAGCCCAAACAGTTTGCAATTCCAACCAGAATCTACAGGAAGTATTAAACCTCATAAATCTGTTCTCAAGGAAAATGCATATCCGGGTCAGTTTGTGGAAAAAAACAATCACTGACATTGAAAACAAAAATCTATCAAACAACCAACAGGAGTACTCCCACCACCCACACATTTCACAACCAACATAATACCTTATGTCCCCGGATTATCTGGAAAGATCAAATGAATTGGACATAGGTATGATGTGAGAACATCATTTAGAACAACAAATACACTGAGATCTATACTAACACAAACAAAACCAAAAAACGCAGAAGAAAGTACCAAAAACAGTGTTTACAACATACCTTGTTCGTGTGGTGATAGTTATGTAGGTGAAACGTCAATACCATTGGAAGTGCGCCAAAGTGAACATCAGAGATCGACAAATAACCGGATGAAAAATTGCAGAACATATCCTCACATCCAATGGCGATCATACGATTGAATGGAATAGGACAAAAATCTTGATGAAAGAACCACATCAAGAGAGGAGGAAATTGAAAGAAACGGCCTGTATTCTTGTTTCCAATAACAACTGTTTTTCAACAATTTCTGTTGAAATGGTTACCTCTACTCAGAGAGGAAGTGAGATATGGTAGAATGCTAATAAACTGATCTGAACAACACCCCATATATCAAATGAGCAATACGTCACTCTCAAACTTTTTTGGCAGATCTCAATTGACATCCGTCAGTTGAAAAAGCGAAAAAGACTCTGCAAGAAAAAATCCAAATTATTAAAATAATTAAAGGAGATTTGGAAGATTTTGAGAACGGGGGCAGATATAGTCCCCGAAACGTCAATCAAAAACTATATAGAGAAGTATCTTTTGAATTTTCAAAAAAAAATTGATAGGAAAATTCAGAAAACGACAAGTTATTGACTAATTGAATCATTTTTCTATAGGAAATATAATTTGGTGAACGCAATAACTTATCGGGGTGAACTAATTAGTTTGCCCTTTCTACACTATATAGATTTTCCTGATTATATTTTCATTTTCAGACTGTGGAAGGTTGCCCAAAAAACATGTCAAGAAACGTTGTTCCTCCACAAAAAACCACACTCATTCAATATATAATAATTGCTTCTGAATTCCATTTCATGTTAATATGCAATAATAAAAACCCGTCGTAGCCGACACTGTGGACAGACACTCTCGCGCCGTATGACTGCTCCACAAACCATACAGCACGTGCCAGCTGGTCGAGCCACGCGCCTTTGATGTTTGGGAATTCACCGACATTTCATGGAAACGGTCAAGCCAACTCGAGTTTAACGCTTGACAAGTCCCGATCCTACGTTCTCACGACGCGAGACACGACAATCCCCAAGCCAAGCTCGTCAAGTATCGCGCCGTGAGACGCCGGTTTAATAAAGTTGTATGTTGTCTACATAGAGATGAACCGAGCAGTTCTCAAGTTAGGCAACAATATTGACCTGTATATTGTTGAAAGAAAGGGGTCCAAAATGGATCCTTCGGGAACACCTGAATTGAGTTTTGACAATTGTGATTTAGTCTTCATCAATACAAACTTTTTGTCGCCTATTGATCAAGTAGTTTTTGAATGAAGTAACACCAGATTCCGATAGTACGATATAGTGGTATTATCCAATGAAAGATTATGATTTATTGTATCAAGAGCCCGGCTTGAATCATTAGTGTGTTCTGCAATAAGAGACAGAAATCCGTAACATTCTTGATAACCAGCCATAATTTCATGCAAAATGTCTTATTCCTCAAGACTACAAAAACCTATACATTGGTCGCATATCCATAAAAAAACAACTACTTCCCTGACCAATGCCTCGACGGACGTTGAATGACATCTGATGGATAAACGTGCAAAGTCCTACAAGGTACTTTGCAAATGTTTGTTGCGAAATGGATCAATATTAACCACTTCACCCAGGCTGACCACCTGTAGACCGGTTTCGGGTATTTGCCCCTCATCAGTACAGGGTGGGTCAAGCAGGCAATGATTAATATCTGCGTTACCTGACTGAAACAATTAACGTCCAATCCATTTCAAAGCATTTGCTGGGATCGAATCAGCTGAATGGAGCTAACGCCATCTCAACACAACTACTGCAACTAAAACATTATCAACTTCGAATGTCATCCTGAATACCAGGATAGAAATATCTGCAATAAGAGACAGAAATCTGTAACATTCTTGATAGCCAGCCATAATTTCATAAAAAAATTTAAAATTCAGATAAAAAAAATGTCTCAGTATGGCAATATTTGGCTCACTTACCTTACGATCTCAGTCGAGAAGTTGCCCTCCGATTCCATTGAATTCGAGTTCTTCCAGTAGAACACTCGTTTACACCGTACCAGTGTTCTGCATCTGTTACTGATAATAGCCCTTTTGCATCGAAGAATTCAGAATACCACATTGCGAAGGGTTTAATTTTATTCAAGTCCATTCCTCTATTCGGCAAGAGTCGCTTTCCCAAATCTGCCAGACAATTTCGCAACCCGGCTTTTGGCGCGATTAGTATTCCACCCTAGTCACATATTTTATATCTTTTGTTGGTATTTTCACGACAAAGATATTATTCGACCCGAATGATTTCCAGCAAGTAGCTCATTTCGGTTGACCACCGTGTTATTGCTTTCTTGTTTGCGCAATTCTGAATAGTGTTTCACTTATTCAGCTCACGAAGTCCTCTTTCAGAGTTTGTGTGCTCTATTCAGCACTTCCTAGACTTTTTTCTAAAATGAGGGGATTTGGGGTGATTCACAGCTGCAATTTTAAATTGTTCGTGAAGATTTCTTCTGGGACGTCTCGTAGAGCTCTGATATTGAAAGAAGCGTTCTGGCTTTGTAATTACTCTCGAGGGAAAATAATGGAAATGAATAGAAACCGGGAAACGGATACTGAAAGGGCTATTTTGATACGGAAACAATTATTAATGGGTAATCTTCTCTATATTGAACAAATACTAAAATCGATAAAAAAACAATAAAAACGATACGTGGTATAATATAATTCAAATATTTTCATGAAAACACACCCACAATTTTAAAATCCGTGAATATACAGTCGCAAACTCAAACTGTCAGAATTGCTTACTATACAAAAAAAAATGTGCGTCAGAAGTTCCTTTACGAGGCTTGCGGTAGGTGTTGACTGGTAGAAATCGTCAAGTAATACCAAGCAATACTATACCTATATATCCTTTTATTTCTTTCGCTACAGTAAAATGTATTTTATTCCTATATTCAATGTACACCATCAATCCAACTTTGGCATACAAAAAACATAAGAAATTATGTCCAAAAAAGGATATAATCATCTAAACATACGTTATATAGAAATATAAAAGAAACAGAAATATATTCCACGTATCACCACTCAACGATAATGTCCGACTTGTATTCGCAAAGATATCCTACCGTGTTAATATTATGCGCAGGAAGGTAGAGATAAGGTCACGTTTAGTTGGAAATATAATGTAGATAATAACAGAATATAATAACTTGACATTAACATGACATCAGTAACTTCAACAATATTGATAAATACAGGGTTATATAATTATGTGATGAGAGTACTAATCTGTATAATAACTTCTAACTCAAATATCTTCAAAGGATTCAATATTCATCATTTTTCTATAACGCTGATGTTTTTCCTTTGACAATGGTTTGGTTAATATATCCGCCTCCATACATTTGTTTCCCTATATTCAATAATAACAACTTTATTCCGAACTAAATCACGTATATAGTGATGTCGCACATCTATATGTTTTGTGCGTCTATGATGATGAGTATTTTCAATTATTCTATGTCACTTTGATTATCATTATATATGACAACTGATCTTGCATACCATCAATTTCATTCATCAAGTTTCTAACAAAGCACACCCTTTCGCTATCACCAATAGCTAGATATTCAGCTTCCGTGCTGAAGAGTGCAATTGAACGTTGTTTACGAGATTCCCAAATAATTCCCATCTTCACCACAAAACCTGTATACGACCTCCTATCCAATGGATCATTCGCCCAGTCAGCATCAGAAAACGCTTCTATTTTCTGATTATCAGCCTTCTCAAATATCAATCATAATCTTTGGTTCCAGCTAAATAACGCAAAACTCTTTTGCCGCAGTCCAATGACTTTGGTCATAACAAGAATTGAACTGCTAAGTTGACTACAAGCAAATGCAATATCAGGCCTTGACATACGCTCAAATACATCAAACCGCCAATCAATCTTCTAAATTGATATTTATCATCAGATAAAACATCTATCTCATTAGGTTTTACCAATTTTGTATTCAGACACATCGGAGTTGAAATAGGTTTAGATTCACCCATACCGAAACTTTTCAAGAGATTTTTAGTATACTCTGACTGACCCAAAATCAACTGACCGTGACTTCTGTTTCGAGAAACTTCCATACCAAGACAACTTGTTACAGCACCTAAATATTTGATATCAAATTCAGCTTGCAAACGTTCAATGAGAATATTCTTTTATTTTTAAGAATTGTTAAAAATGAAAAAATCGTCAACATATAGAGCAATCACACCCAAAGTTTCATCTGTTCATCTGTACACATGCTTCACATTTTGATAGCACATACCCAGCTGTTGTCAATAATTAATGCATTTTGCAATTCCATTGTCTACTGGCCTGTTTCAAACCGTAAATACTTTTTCTGATCAAACATACCCTATTATCATTATCATCCATATAACCACGAGGTTGTTCCAAATATATTTTCTCATTCAAGTCGCCATGTAGAAATGCAGTTGCATTATCGACATGATCAATATCCATATCTAATTCATTTGCCAAAGCAAACAGCATTCTCAAAGTGGAATGTCTAACAACGGGTGAAAAAGTCTCATTGAAATCAATTCCATGTTGTTGGCTGAATCCACGGGCTACTAATCTCGCTTTAAACTTATCAAAATTACCAGATGCATCTCTCTTGAGTATATAGACCCATTTACACTTCACCACATTGTGATCAACAGGACGATCAACCCATACTTCATTATTTAAAGATATACCTTTCATAGCATTCATCCATTAATTCTTATAATCACCAGACATTGCTTCGGAATTAGACTAAGGATTATTACTATTTATGAATGTATCAGAGAAAAAAATTGATTCAAAATCTTCCAATCTCTTGGGCAGTTGTCCTCGGGTATTTCGCATCGGTCTATCAAATTGATCAATTTCTTCATCAACGATCGAAATGTGATCCCAAGACAACAAATCTGTAACCGCTTCCTCTTCTGTAGTTTCAGCTGAACCATCTTTATATTTGGAAAGAAGACCCATCACCGTTACCTTCCATTCCAGACATGACACATTTATCTTCTGTATTAGTACTTGAAGGCATATCCACAGTTTTCATGTTGCACTCATCTTCAATGGTGTTTTCCTCAGGTGCTTCTCCAACGAAAATAACGTTCCGTGCCTTCATAACTTTACCTCGATGTGATGGATCAGCAAGTCTATATCCTTCCGATTGTTCACAGTATCCGACCATAAGATATTGTTCAGATTTCGGTTCCAATTTACTTCTTTGTGCACTTGGAATTAACGAATAAGCCGTCGATCCAAAGACTCGCAAATTGCTGAGGTCTACTTTGGATCCTGTCCAGAGTTGTTCAGGTGTGAATCCAGGAATATCAGCAGATGGACATCTATTTTTCAAATAAATTGATGTCATAATAGCTCCACCCCAATAACGCTTACTCAATCCAGAATCTTGTAACATGGCTCTAGTTTTCTCTACGAGAGTCCTATTTAGCCGTTCTGTTGAGGACAATGTGGAATAGTTGTTTCATGAATTATCCTACAACTTTTCATATAATCCTCAAAAGCGTCGCTGCAATATTCCCCACCGTTGTCTGTCCAGAGCTTTTTGATATTCAGATTGGTTTGATTTTCCACCAGTTCTTTAAATTCATTGAATTTCTGTAATACCTCATATTTGTTTTTGAGCAAATATTCGAAACTTTTTCAAGAAAAATCATCTGTGAATGTCAGAAGATAACGTACTCCACCCCATGTTTTCTCAGATATTGGTCCACAAATGTCAGAATGAACAAGTTCCAATAGTGAAATTGCTCTTTCAGTTTCACCTTTCGGAAAAGACTTCACCTGCTGCCAATCCATTCTTGAGAGCATACATACCACTTTTGATCAAGTGACCAAGTCGTCTCTGCCATGTCTCCGATGATACAGAACCAAATGTCTTTTTTGAAGATACTTCAGCAATATCTTGATCAGGAACACATTCTTCTACAGTATGCAATGCTAATTCAGTAGGAATAGAACCAATTTGTATATTCCTCCAATATTTGAAGCTGTAGCTACCGAATTTCCAATTATGGAACAATTTTCATAAATTCGACATTTGTCTTTGTAAATGTGACAGTCAACCCTTTTTCGGCAATTCTGCTGACAGACAGTCAATTCGTAGCTATGTCAGGTACACACATTACATCAACAATTATTCTGCTATCATTCTCTGTTAGATAGACTTTGACATCTGCTGTACCAACACTGTGTATGATTTGGTTATTGGCTACAGTTACATCTTTTCCTATTGCATGAAGACCGCTTAGCCTTTCCTTGTGCTTACATATATGGGAAGTACTACCTGAATCTATGAGCCAATCCTTATCAGTGTATGATACTGTTGTTGAAGCAGATACTAACAGTAACTTATCAGTAGACTTTTTAAATTGGGGTTTCGATTCAATTTTCTTGTCTTTTCTTAGTTTGAGACACTTAGGTTTGATGTGACCCTCTTTACTACAATAATGTCAAACCAAAGAGGATTTCACGAATGATTTCGTAGTTGAATTTGCGCTGGCAAATGCTACTTCACTGGAGACACTTGAAACTTGTAAATATGCTCGTACCCTCTCACTCGAAATTGGGGTTTTCATATGGGTAGTTTCTGAGTTACAAACCAACGAATCATATTCTTGAGGTAAACCACTCAATAATAGTTCAGATACTTATACCATCGATATATTCAGTCAGTCTTTATAATCTGAACGGTGCAATTTGCGCAATAAAATTACTCTACGGAAAAGTCCTTCATCTTCAAAAATCTTCTGAAGACTATCCCAAGCATTTTTAGTACTATTCGCATCTCTTACGTGTTGGATACATGCAGGCTGCACACTCAGACAAATTTTTGCGAGAGCTCTTTGATCTCTATTCGCATCTGTATCAGTTCCCAAAACACAGTTCCAAAGACCATCCAAAATTAATGACATTTTCATCTGAAACTTCCAGTTATTATAATTAACAACACCTTCCAACTTCTCAACTGCCAGTCCACTTCCTCCAAATATGATGGATGTTTGATTATTTGTTACAGTGTTCGAAGTAGTCGGAGTACTCTCAGTTTGACTCATTTTCCAATCGAAACGATGTAAAACTTTTAATCAATTCACCACACCACAAAATTCTACCTTGATAATTTTTCGGAGTTTATGGGACATTTTGTAACAGCTAATATCACAAATAGTTTTACCACATTTCTGGGCCCATAACCTGTTGATATTATGCGCAGGAAGGTAGAGACAAGGCCACGTTTAATTGGAAATATAATGTAGATAATAACAGAATATAATAACTTGACATTAACATGACATCAGTAACTTCAACAATATTGATAAATACAGGGTTATATAATTATATGATATGAGAGTACTAATCTGTATAATAACTTCTAACATACCGCTCATGTATCGAGGGTAATATCATAAGTGCTAGGGGTTTTATCGAGGGTATATCATATGTGCTAGGCTTTTATCGCTCAAAAATTTTCGAGAAAGCATTTTGCCTGGAAATCTAATTGAACCACGAAAGCGAAGCTTGGGTTCAATCTTTGATAATAAGGTCGCAAATTGCACGAGTTAAATTTCCTAGAGGCAAAAAGCTTGAGGGAAATTTTCTAAAATGCTGCAATAAAATCCTCTGGCACGAATGACATTTGATCAGAATATTTTCGGGGTGTAATAAATTGAGATGGGGTGATAAAATGTGTGGAGAATGTTTTTGGGGTTGGATTTGTATGGTGTTGTTATGTGAATGAATAAAAAAAGTGAAATTTGATAAATACATTTTGAAGTCGCCGGACCTCGAACTTCCGACCTCTGGCTCAGCAGTCATACGCTTTAGCAGTTCGGCCTTTTGATAATGGAGTATTGTGCGCTATTCAGTAGCCCACAAGAATTGTTGTTCATGTTTTGAAAATAACGGATTTCCATTATTCTTATTTATTTATTTATTTTATCTATATACGGGTGAACCCCAATTTTGTTTACAATAATTTTATACAATTAAATCTTATTCTATACTACTATACTACTACAATTATACCACTTATACTATTATTATAACATTATGTAAATACAATTTTTTTAAAATCTAGATATATGCAATATATAGGACAATAATGACAATAAACAAAATTAACAATTAACAATATGAACTACATTCAAATGAGCAATGCACGAGAGACTTGATTCTTGAAAATATTTGGAGTACACAGAAGAAATCAATTTTATCACAATAGTTATTTGCCAGTCTTAACATTTTCGATATAGGAGAGTTGTAACCATAGTTAGTTGAATGATATGGTGTAACGAATAATTTTATTTGTCTAGTGGACCTACGTGGAACGTTGAAAGATATGAGGGAGAGAATTTCTGGACAATCATTAATACCAGAAATTATTTTGTAAAGATAAACTAATGATGCAATTATTCGTCTATCATCCAGACTTGATAAAGATAATATATTCATCACTTCCCTGTAATTATATTCGCCTACAACTAGGCCTAGTCCTTAGAAATTTATTTTGCACATTTTCTACTTGTTGTGTATATTTAATGTAGTAGGGACTCCAGATTATAGTGTTATACTCTATGATAGATCGTACTAAAGAGCAATATAAAAATTTTGTGATGAAAGGAGAAAGGTTAGTTGACAATCTCACAATAAATCCAAGCATTTTTAAAGCTTTTATAGATACCGAGTTACATGGTTGTTGAAACAAAGCTTGCTATCTAACAATATACCCAAATCCTTACACTCTGGTTTACATTCCAAAATCTCATTATTTAAAAAGTAATCAAAATTAACAGGTGAACGAGATCTACTAAATACCATTGAGTAGCATTTCTTCGTATTGAGGTGAAGGCAGTTTGCTTCACACCAATCGGAAATGCAATTTATATCACTCTGAAGAAGATTGGCATCATGAGCACTCTCTATGACCTTGAAAATTTTCAGATCGTCGGCAAATAGTAGGAATTTTGAATTATTAATATTTGAATTAATGTCATTTATAAAGAGGCAGAACAACAAAGGCCCGCAGTGGGATCCCTGTGGTACACCTGATTTCACCAAAAAAGGTACTGAAACTGTACTATTTACTCTAACTGATTGAGAACGACCAGTTAGATAACTGCTTATCCATTCTAGCATATTACCAGAGATACCAATAGCAAATAATTTTTTAATCAGTAAGTTATGATTGACCCTATCAAAAGCTTTTGAGAAGTCTGTGTAGATAGCATCTACCTGCACAGACCTCTCAAGTACTTGAGTTATGTAGTGCTGATAATACAATAAATTTGATACTGTGGATCGTCCAGATGTAAATCCGTGTTGCTCAGGCATTATCAGAGGTCTTCAAACATTCGTTCATATTTTTGCAACAAGGCAATCTAAGACTTTAGGAAAAGCTGATTGAATGCATACTCCCCTATTGTTTTGAACTTTTTCTTTCGAGCCACTTTTAAAAATAGGACAAATGAAGCTTTCTTTCCAACGGTCAGGGAATGAGCCACTAGTCAGTGATTTATTGAATAAAATGAAAAGAGGAGTTGACAGAGAATATACACACTGTTTTATGAAGAAAGAAGGAATACCATCAGGGCCACTCGAAAATTTTGATTTTAATTTACATATAGCTTCAAATATGCTTGATATTTCAATTCCATTGCCTTACTTGAAAATCTGAGGTTTTTAACATGCTGAAAACAGTATTTTTAAATTCAAATATCAAATCACTGTAATAGTGAGTTGAAAATACCTTATTTAATCAATTTTGCATTTCCTGTTGACATATAATTCTGACAGCCTCAGTCTCGTTTTATCGCAAAATAATATCGAATCTACTAGTGGTTTTATCAATATAAGACAGCGAGAAGATGTTTTATCACTATAAAACTTATCAGATTGGTTCTCTAGTTTGAAAGTTTGGCCATTTGATTGGTTCAAAAATAATGAGGGAAATAATAGCCCACATTTTTTTGAAATTTTCGAGAAAGCATTTTGCCTGGAAATTTTACAGAGTGCGATTTGCGGTCTTGTTATCTGAATAAACCCTGTTAGACGGTTATCTAGTTCGTTTCCCCATTTTCCCAATTTTCTTTTTCGTTTCCCCATATTCTCGCCTCTCTAGCCCCTAGTAGTCCAATTGTGATCGGCTCTTGGTATATGGGTCCGGAGCTGGTTACTAATGGGTTTGTAGTTTTTTCTCCTTCATTAACTATTATTTGTTTGCTTTCCTCTTCGAGATTTGAATGGATTCGATCGATTCGTATTATCCTAGCTCTCGGAGTTCTTCACCATTTTTGCTTACTTCCGTGTCGCTTTTCGTTCCTGTTATATTCTCTTTTCTGGGTTTTGTTATTCTTCTGGGTGTTTTGAAACTTATTCGTCCATCAGTTTCTTGGTTTTCAGTGTTATCTTTTTTTCCTATATTTTCGTGGTATGATTCTCCCTCTTGTGTATTTTATTTTGCACAACTGTCTCGTTTTCAATTTTTCTCCGTATTTCGTCGGAGTCTCTTTGAAAGTATGGTAACATAGATGTTCTTCCAAAAATGGAATTTCTGCTATCCTTTTATCATCCTCCATATCACTTTCCATATTTTGATCTGTTGGACTCACCAAGTTGTTCGGAAAGTGCGGTGAACAAAATTTTTCTTCTGGACAGAGATTTTTTAGCGTCTTTTCCTCACCCCACTTTCCATTCCCCACATTTTGATGGGTTACACTCACCACTTTCTTTTCATTTTCCGTTTCATTCAGTGTTTTCGAACTTTTTTCAGATTTTTCTTACTTTGCGCTAACCTCGGCTCGGGCGATCTTTTCTGCCTCGGACCCGGTACCTGGCTCTCCAGTGTCTTTATTAGGTTTAATATTACTCTTCTTCACACTTTCCTTATGTTTAGAAAATGTAATCATTGAGTGTTTTGAATATTTCGGCTTCACTTGGGGGAAAATGATACAGTATATCGCAACTTGTCGGAGTTCTCGGCTTCTAGTACCGAACAGCTGGCGATTTCGCGTTTTCCGATGTGAGTTTTGCCGTCATACTGTTTTCATCAGTTTTGTTTTGGTGAAATGATTTCTTTTTCACTGTTTTTGTCACTGAATGATCCATTGTGGCTTTTTGTTTTCAATTTATCCACGCTTTTGTTGCGATCTCCTCCTCCATCACTGGATTCTTCCATTGGGGGGTTATTTATTGATTGATCTTTTCCAGCAATACAGCTGTAGTTGTTCGGATCCTTTCACTTTTCATAAGCGAAATTGTTTTCACTTTCATGGTTTTGAAATCCTTACCTCACTTTTTCACTTTGGCGAACCAATACGGTCGAAATTTCCGTACTCGGCGGTTATTAAGGGGGCATAACGCTTTTTTCTTACGTTACTATTTCTTCCAATCAACACCTACCGCAAGCAACGTGAAGAAACTTTGTTCACCAAAGAGTTGACTAACAAAAAAAATCACAAATGAAAATATTACTTTTTATTGGTACCTCAACCAGATACAGCCCAATCATTAGAGACGTGATTACAAAAAATAACAACTGAATTTTTCTACCAACCCAAAGTAGGCCACATAGTTGAAATTCTAAAAAAAATTATTGAGGGATTGTTCGATGATAAAGTATCAACATTGCTGCAAATTTGATATAATTTTTATTACCGTAAGCAAAATTAGAAGCCTACTTTGCATTTGTCATTTTTGATTCTGACAAAAAAATCAGTTAACATTATAACATTATATATGACATGAAAAACAATATTGTTGGTGTCAGAATTGTATTTACAATAATTCAATTTCTTGGAAGTTGGAATTTCTCAATACACCTTCAACGCACGGTTGTTACAGATGAGTATAATCTTATTAACTGATTGTCGCTTAAAATTATTTGAACATAAATATCAGCCTGTGTGAGATTTGACATTAATATTCAATACTGAAATTGAAGAATCAAGATTAATTTTTGGACATAGACAATAAATGATCTTTGCTCTATTACAAAAAATTGAAAAGGCTGTTCTGATCTCGATCAGCCAAGACTATGTTTTACAAAAAATAAAAATCAGAATTCAGCACAATGAAGTTAAAATAGTCTTATATCCAAAAATGACTTCAATATGTAAATGGTCAAAAATATTCTTACATACCACGATATCACACTATAATTTACTGCTTTGAAATCACTCTCGCAGAAGAAAGGAAGATGCTCTAATTCATTAGTTATTTAAACATGAACAAATTTCATTTCTTCACGCAAAGGCTGTCGAGTTCAAAACACAAGATGTCCCGATCAAAGATTCAGAGACAAGGGCCGAGAATGGCTCGTCCCTTTCGTCTTTTCTTCTTCGGTTGGGTTTCTTGGTTTTCTGACTCCTTCCGGTGTCAATTTCACCAGATCAGGTATTTCTCTCTTTCCGACAAGCTTCAAAAAATGTTTTCGGCGACTGAAACACTATACTTCATAATAATATGCTAAAAAAGAACGACGAACAAATAATTTATTTTAAATTAAAAATAACAGAATTTCTTTAAACATTATTTATGATTTAAATAGTGGTTACTTGTTACATTCGAGCAATTATTCAAAATCATAGGAGTATTACAATCAAATTTTTATGTAGACGATACCACATCTGTTATGTTGTTAACTGATGTCACTCCAGATGAAGATGCGCCGTAATCGGATAGCGTTGTATTTTGTATGGATTGTAAAATTTTGATTTGTATTTGATTTTTGCTGCTAACTGAATGATCAACATATCCCTCCGCAACGTTACTAGATTTCCAGCCTTCATGCTTTTTTAATTGAAGTAAATCACCTCCGGCATCCACTAATAGCGTTGCGGAAGTTCTACGCAAACAATGCCCAGTATATTTTTGGGGATCAGGCAAGTTTAGATATTGAGCTATTTGCATAGGACATTTACTGAATTTATTTCATTCCGCAACCTGTCTAATACACTTTCCGTTCTGGTAGTTAATAAATAATCTTGAATTTATTATGTCCATATCTAGTGGACGGAGGTTCATATATATTTTAGAGAATCTCGTAGAAGAACCCAGAAATGTGGAAGGAACGAGGTACTTTTGTTTTTGTATTGCGTATTGTAACTAAGAGTATACTGACTGGTATCTTTTACATTATTTACTGTCAAATCTTTTAATTCATGGTAACGACAAGCCCCCGAAATTCCAAAAACTAAGGCTACCTACAAACGTTAATATTGATATAATTAAGAATTTGACGCAATAATAAAGTAATTAACTTACCTTAGTCATTAAGTATTTGGAGTCGGGTGCATTCTTTAAGAAAGTGTGTACCTCATCGGAAGAAAAAAAATTCAGACTTGACTTTTAAAACCTTCAGATTTTCGTTTAAAAAAAGAACGTAACTTGGGATATTTACTGATTCGATATTATTTTTAATCGATAAAATGGTTCCACACATCGAATACATAGACCCTAGCGTCGATGACTTAATTTTTTTGACGACCATCCAAAATACGCAAGCAGCACAGTTTCCGAAAATGAATTTAGCATAATATTTCTTCACATCTCTTTTTAGATTTTACTGGTAATAAATCCAAAGTGGTTTCCTCAGCTTGATTTGCTATTTCTGGTGGTGTATTTGGAAAATCTAAATCACTTTCCGAATCAGAAATCACTTGAAAAACTAACAATGCTTTCAGTGCAAACTGACAAGTCTAAACAATTAACGAGGAACGTCAAACTAATGAAACCAGGCAACTAGATATAAATTGTTTTTGAATCTCACGGTATTTTTACGATTCTATTTTGCTTTTTAATTAAACAAAAGTAAAAAGTGCATTCTAATTCTAATTTTGAATCTCACGGTATTTTTACGATTCTATTTTGCTTTTTAATAAAACAAAAGTAAAAAGTGCATTCTAATTATAGAAATGATTCCTGTCTTTGTTCATTAATAATTTAAAGTCATCATACGAGGACGGGAAATGATTGAAAATATAAATTTAACTTTTGTCACTAGAAACGAAAGTTAACGTTATGAGAATTTCTCTCACTTGCGACGGAAATTACGTTTTCGCTGAAGGTATTCTATTACAAAATGACGTCTTTTCGTCAAGAGTTGTAGAAAAAGAATTTATTCATCGTCTTGGCTACTGTCAGATAGCAAACAGTGCTCAATTTGAACAATTAATTTGATCGTTGTTTGAAGCTATCATTGCCTTCAAATTTAGTATTTCATATTTCAAATAGTTTTTCTTATTTTATTTTCATTTCACCCATACTCATAATCAACTTTTCACATTCCGTAATGAAAAATGGAGTTGCCATTAAAAAAAAATACCGTTGACGTCATTTCTCCTACGCGAATCATTCTGTATGCATTGGTTAAATTTGAAAGAATGACCAAATGAAAATAAAATTCGACGACTATGAGCGTTTTGTCAAAAAATTATTCCTTCAATTTTTTACGAATATATCCACTACTTTACGAGAGCACTGAATTTAACGAACGCACTGTATACAAACCCTTTGTTTGATATATTTTTGAAATAAGCTTGCCATGGAGATTCCAAAAATTGAATGATATATAGGGTGTTCCATTTGAAAAATTGTCGCGGACGTCATTAGTCAAACGTGGATCACCCTGAATATTTAATTTTCCCCTTTAAATGTGGCAAATTAAAATTCGACCTGTTTCAGGAGATTCCTCAGAAATAGATAGTTTGGCTAAAAATGAATTTATTCAGTATTTTACGAAAGCTCTGTATGTGATTAGTTTCAACGTGCAAGGCCAGAGCGCGGGTATTTGAAAGTTCACCATGTGTTTAGATGCAGGTGAGTATACTTTTTTTTCTTTTGTTTTTGATTGGATTTTTTCTTTAAATTAAACTTACACATTATAATTTCGAAGGTATTGAACTATTCAAAATCTATTCAAGGACAGAGGGTTGAGAAACTCATGAATATCACTTCGAAATTATCAGAAGTAGACAGTTCATTTAAGAAAAATTGTATATTTTGGATGATGAATTTAAGATTTTTATTTCTTTTTAGTATACTATAGGTAGTGTTGACGACTTACTGAAGTTTTTATTTTGTATGCACAGTGGCCGCCTTTGAACGTAGGTTTGCCATTGACTTCATTGTGTTATAGATAAGGAAATGAAATTGAAAACTACAATGTACCATAATTTGGGGACTATGGCTACTTTAAAAATTAAAAATTTCTACGATGAATTTGGAACAATAACTTGATATTATTTTATACCAAAATATTGATCTTTGACCACTCTTTCAAATTACCTATGTCCAATTGTCATTGAGACTTTGTATGTGGATATATATAAAAAAAACTTGGTGTACAAAGTCACCCGCATATTGAGGGTGGCTTTGACCTATGGCCTATATTTGGCGTGATGTTCTCTTCATAGCATGTACATAGGCCAAAGTAACCCGACGGATAAAATGAGCAAAACAAATGTGTCCGTAATTTTTTTTTATTTCATTTTCAATCATCATAAATGAGTAAAAAAACATATATGAACATATTGCTGATTGCAGACAAATTTTTTACAAGTTGAATTTGGTTGCAAATGATCTGAATGGAATACAGTGTTGCACGTATATAATACATATTATATAGATATATATATACCCATATACAATAGAAAGAATCTCGAAAAATAAATCTGATAAAAAAAACAGGTTTGAAAAGGCAATATTTATATTTAAAAATGGCTATTTATCAAAATGATCCAAAGTCACCCAGCTGGGTTAAAGTCGCCCAGCTGGGTTAAAGTCGCCCATAATTATAGTACTTCATTATTTAATCAAAAACAGTTTTAAAAAAGCAGTTTTGTATAATAGCGGTAGAAAAAATAATAAACGCACTTTAATTAACAATCATCTGATGTGTATCCCCTTCCATTTTATTTATTCTTCTTCTATAGTAATGTAACGTAAATAAACTTAACTTGGTTTATACTAATTTATTTCACACTTTAATCTACAACTTAATTTATATTATGCCACTGTATAGCTCGATCGTATGGGCTCGTTCAGACTGTTCGTGCCATCTTGAGGGCTACCTATTCATCTCCGTCACAGAATTCCCGATCTTTCGAATTCCGGCGGTTGACGACCAGCATGTTCCAATCGTTTCCAAAATTGACCGTTGTTTTCCGCGGCAGAGCGCACTGGATGGTTCTCGAATATCTCCGGGGATGATCTCATCGCTGTCGACGGCAACGCGCGAGGCGACAGGTCCGGCCTAGGTTCGTTACATTGCCCCCTTCTTAAAGACATTTCGTCCCGAAATTTCATCCTTGGAGTGTGACGATATCTGCATGACTCCCCATATCTGCACCGTGAAGTTCGATGGAAGTAACACTCCACGGTCTTCATGATCGGTCGTGGAAGAGGGTTACAGCAAACCAAAATCTTGACGCCGCTGGATCTGAATATCGCCTCCAGCATACTTCTTATGACTCTCCAGTCCAACCCATCAATACCACAGGACAATTTTGGAATTGCTAGATCCACCAGATTCTGGTCCACCATAGTATCTCTTAGTTTGGTGAGACTCTTCCAGACATCTTCATAGGACGGTTTATCTTGGGAATGCCTCTTGGTAACTAGGTAGTAGATGTTTCTCTGGCCTTTCTTCAACTGTAGCACCCCACCAACTTCTGGATTCTGCCCCGCAGTGTTTGGAGTTGACCAAATTTCTTGGAGAACACTACGGCGATGCCCTGGACATTCGAAGATCTTCTGCCACACAGTGCGCTAGTGCGTAGTCAGCAGGCACTTCGAAAGGTCTCGTGACTCCTCTAGTAACCCCATGTAGAACTTTCTGCCCGTTTGAATACAAGGACATAAACTTCTCGAACGTCATATCATCCTCCGGTGGCTTGAGGGTGCGAACTTGGTCATGGTTTCCAGCGTAAGGGCCAACCTGTTGAAATGGACGACCCTTGGTTTCCCTCGGGGTGGCTTATGGATTCGGTACACAAGGTCGTTTATCCTTTTCACGATTTTATACGGGCCTTCCACGAGTTCCGCAACTTTGGTGATAGTCCACGACGACGTTTGGGGTTGTACAGCCAAACCAGGTCATCAACCTTAAATCCTCCAGCGTCGGCCTTGATGTCATAGGTCTTCTTCATTTTATCGCTGGCACTCTGAATGTTCAACCGGACTCGTTCGTGGATGTCGTCCATTCTCTGCCGAAGTTTGCTGACGTAGTCCTCTCCCGCAGTGTCTTGTCCTGGCGGTATCCCAAACTTCAGGTCACAAGGCAGTAGCAGTTATCGGCCCATTATAATACTAGCAGGAGTTTGACCGGTTGACTCGTGTACTGCGGATCGATAGGCCATCAGGAACAAATGAAGATACTGGTCCCAGTCTCTCTGATGGTCAGAGACAACCTTGGACAAGTGGCGGTTGATCGTCCTGTTCATCCGTTCCACCATTCCATCGGACTGCGGATGTAGGGCCGTGGTTCTTGTCTTGCGGATGTTCAGCAGTAGACATATTTCTTGGAAAAGGTTGGATTCGAAATTTCTGCCTTGATCCGAGTGCAGCTCCATTGGAATACCGAATCGACATATCCATTCTTTCACCAAGACGTCGGCGACGGTGATGGCTTCCTGGTTGAGCAGGGCATAGGCTTCCGCCCACTTACTGAAGTAGTCCATTGCCACAAGGATGTATTTATCCCGTGGTCGGATACGGGAAACGGGCCGGCGATGTCAATGGCGATTCTCTCGAACGGGCTGCCTACGTTGTACTGACGCATCGGGGCCTTGGGTCGTATTCGAGGTCCATTGCTAGCAGCACATACAGCGCACTTTCTGCACCAGTCCTGGACGTCAGTTTGACAATTGGCCCAGTAAAACCGCTGCCTCACTTTCTGCAGGGTCTTCGTCACTCCCAGATGTCCTCCGGCGACTCCATCATGGATTTCCCGCAGCACTTCCTCTCTTCTGTTCCTGGGAACAATGATTTGGCGTCTGTCTTCCCACCAATATCGGCCTCCAACACACGTTTCAGGAGCCCATTGTCCAGAATAAGAGAGTTCCATTGTGCCCAATAGGACTTAACAGCCGGCGAGTAACCTGCGACTTCCTGCCATGATGGTCTTCGAGTGCCCTTCTTCCAGCTGACGACTAAGCCAAGGTCGGGGTCTCTCTCTTGGTCTTTCTGGATCTTGCTGTCATTCCAGTTGTCATCCATTGCCGCGGTTCTACAAAGTGTTGCTTCTTTCTTCTGCTCGTCGGCAATGTGAGCAATCATCTGGACATGGTCTTCGCGACAAGGCATCTGCATTCTTATGGCTAATTCCGGCTCGATGTTCGATCTCGAAATCGAATTCTTGGAGTCTCTCGATCCAACGTGCTACTTGACCCTCAGGATTTTGAACTGTAAGAGCCATTTGAGAGCTGCATGGTCAGTTCTCAACAGGAATCTTCTTCCATACACGTACTTGTAGAAGTGTTCCACTCCCTTTACAACAGCTAACAGCTCTCGCCTGGTGACACAGTAATTGCGCTCTGGTTTGCTAAGCGTCTTGCTGAAATAACCAATGACCGTCTCCTGCCCTCCTGGATCTGAGATAGGACAGCTCCAAGTCCCACGTTGCTGGCGTCCGTATCCAAAATGAATTTCCCTTTGGGTAGGGATAGCTCAGTATAGGTGCGTTGATCAAAGCTCCTTTCAGCTTCCTGAATGAGTCTTGACATTCTTCGGACCACTGGAACTTTGTTTGGCCTTCCGTGAGCTTGGTCAGTGGTTTAGCGATGTTGGCGAATCCCAGCACATATCGGCGATAGTATGTGCATAAACCAAGGAAGCTTCGAAGTTGGTGAATGTCTTTGGGATGGGCCAATCCTTAACAGCTTTGATCTTCTGGTTATCAACTGCTACTCCTTCCCCAGAGACAACCTGGCCGAGGTATCGTACTTCTTTTGGAACAGATGGCATTTTTTAGGGCTCAGCTAGACACGTGTTCCATGAGAGTCCCTTCAGTGCAGGAATACTTCCTCCAAGTTTTTCACGTGGTCCTCAAACGATCTGCCGACCACAATTATGTCGTCGAGATACACTAGACACGTGTTCCATGAGAGTCCCTTCAGTACTGTTTCCATCAATCTTTCGAATGTGGCGGGAGCATTACAGAGCCCGAATGGCATAACGGTGAACTGCCACAATCCTGAGCCGATGGTAAAAGCTGTCTTTTCTCGATCTTCCTGAGCGAGTTCTACTTGCCAGTATCCACTCTTCAGATCAAGGGTCGAGAAAATCGTAGAACCAGCCAACGTGTCTAGGGTGTCATCTATTCTCGGGAGAGGGTAACTGTCCTTCTTCGTGACATTATTAAGTTGGCGATAGTCCACACAAAAGCGTGTCGATCCATCCTTTTTCTTCACCAGTACGACTGGAGAGGACCAGGGACTGTCAGATGGTTCGATAACTCCTTCTTTTCCCATATCGCTGACTATTTTGTCAGCCTCTTCCTTCTTGGCAAGAGGAAGTCTTCTTGCTGATTGCCGGATCGGTCGGGCACCCCCAGTATCAATCTTGTGCTGGACCACATTAGTTCGACCCCCTTTTCCTTGTCCGGTATCGAAGATGTCTTGGTACTTTTTGACTAAATCTCTTAGTTTGGGCTGTTGAGCTGGTTTTATGTCTTTGGAAGAGTTGGCAACTAATTTTTCTAGTTCTGTGGGCAAGTTGTTGGGTTGGCTAATCGTACCTCGTACGCCCCGGATCACAGATGAAACTGACGAGCAGTGCCCTAAAATTGTTCCTTTCTTTAAGGTCACTGGAAAGTAATTGACATTCATGACCCTTACCGGTACAAATTTTTCAGCACGTAACAGGGTTTTCCCTAGGGCAATCCCACGTCTCCACTGCTCGCACTCCCGTCCAGGCGAGCCTCCAGGATGGTTTCAGCCCTCTCAGGTACGCTTACATCTTCAGCCAACAGCACACGGATCAACTCTTCACTTCTCCCATGAAGTACCAGCTCTTCTCCGTTGACACGTAGGACGCCGCCTTTGAAATCCAATTCAAACCCTCTGGAATTCATGATGTCCATTCCGATGATTGCATCGTCTTCGATGTCCGCTACAAGTGCCTGATGTTTCACTTTAGTGCTGCCCAAAATTATTTCAATCGGTAGCTCGCCATATACAGTAGCTGGCTCCCCTGTTGCTGTGCGTAGCTTCCAAGTTGTCGGTTCAATTCGTTCCGGTGTTCTGGCAAAGGAAGGTCCGAGAATTGTCCTAGTCGCACCTGTATCTAGCAGCATGGTGCAAGGCTCGTTATTGATGAGACCGTCTACGAAAACACCTCTGTTCTGTCGTTTCAGGATAGCGACATATGCGTTGTTAACCGGGGCTTGCTGGACACAGGCCGACGATTGCCCCCTCCTCGTCGACCTTCTTTAGTTTTCCTGCATCGGAGTTGTGTTGAATGTTGACATTTGCTACGCACATGTCCAATTTTGCCACAATTCCAGCATCTTATCTGTCTTTTCTCAGGCAAAACTTCCTTCATCACTTTTCTTATGGCAGCTTCCAAGTCAGCATGCTCCTGTGAGTCTTCTTCAATACTTCGAACTTTACTTTGGTTTTTGCAGGATTGCTTTGCTGCCTCAAATTCCAAAGCGCGTGCCAGTGCGTCTACGAGATGTGTTGGACGAGCTAGTGTCAACGCTTGTCTGGTTTCTTGGTCACGGAGTCCATCCAAGAATGCCTGAACCGCTAATCGCTCCATTACATTTTCCGGTGTGGCTGGATATGCGAGACGAACCAAGCGTGCAATGTCAGCTTCGAATTCTTGTAAGGATTCGCCCGATTTCTGGCAGCGATTTTTCAGTTGGGAGTGGTATACGTGTTCCAAATGGGCCTGGCCATATCGTAATTCTAGATGTTTAATCAGCTGATCATAGTCCTCCTGTTCTTGGGCGGTAAGAGTTTGTAGAATATTCGTCGCTTCTCCACGTAATGCAAGTGTTAGTGCTACAGCTCTTTCCCCTGTATTCCATCCATTTGCTTTGGCCGCTGCTTCAAACTGTCGGCGGTAATTTTCCCATGGAGTTTTTCCGTCGAATTGAGGCGGCTTCATGGAAAGCTTCCCTATTTCAGAAATGACCTTGACATCTTTTATACCCTTTCGAACTTCATCCAAGTTCAAACTCAAGTCCAGCATTGCATTTTCGTTAACCATCTCTGTGGAGGGCGCACTATTAATTCGTTTTTCCAGCTTACTGATCGTTTCCTTCATTTTATCTACCTCCGTGTTCATTTGCTCCCTAATTTTATCTATCTCTGTCTCAACGGTTCCCATTCTTTCCTCAAGAAATTTAGCCACACCACACAATTCTTTTTTTAGGCCTTCTGTGTTTTCCAGGAACTTCTCTTCCAGGCTTCTTGCATTTTCTCGAAGCTTCTCTTCCAGATTTCTAGAAAGCTTCTCTTCCAGATTTATAGAATTTTCTTGAAGCTTCTCTTCCAGATTTCTAGAATTTTCTTCAAGCTTCTCTTCCAGATTTATAGAATTTTCTTGAAGCTTCTCTTCCAGATTTCTAGAATTTTCTTCAAGCTTCTCTTCCAGATTTCTAGCATTTTCTTCCAGTTTATTCATTACCAAACTTAAATCACCTCCGGGAACTTCGAATAAAAATGTTTCGGGGTCCTCACCTTCTTGTATAAGTCCTTCTGCAAGTCTTTCCTGGAGTACTTGCTTTTTACCTGTTGTTTCCAGTTCCCTTTCCTCCAATTCCTGTTTCAATTCCGCTACCTTCAAATCCGCAAGGCGCACTTTTCTTGAACACATTTTGTCTTTGACGAGGTATCAGTCTGTTTTACACGAAAAGTTATCAATTTGTTAAAAATTCACTTCGCGAATTCTTTTCCACGGGCCACCAGTCTATTGTCTGTTTCACGCGAAGAGTGTATCAGTTTATATTCCCACGCACAATTGTCTACTTCGCGAAAACCGGGCCACTGTCTATTTTCTGTTTCACGCGAACAGTGTATCAGTTTATATTCCCACGCACAATTGTCCACTTCGCGAAAACCGGGCCACTGTCTATTTTGGGCGAACAAAAAGTCTATCAATTTATTTTTCTGACTATCCACTCCACGATCACTTGTTTATTTTCAAAATCTCACTTCCGACACCAATTGTAACGTAAATAAACTTAACTTGGTTTATACTAATTTATTTCACACTTTAATCTACAACTTAATTTATATTATGCCACTGTAAAGCTCCATCGTATGGGCTCGTTCAGACTGTTCGTGCCATCTTGAGGGCTACCTATTTATCTCCGTCACAGAATTCCCGATCTTTCGAATTCCGGCGGTTGACGACCAGCATGTTCCAATCGTTTCCAATATTGACCGTTGTTTTCCGCGGCAGAGCGCACTGGATGGTTCTCGAATATCTCCGGGGATGATCTCATCGCTGTCGACGGCAACGCGCGAGGCGACAGGTCCGGCCTAGGTTCGTTACAGTAATGTTTTATTGACATTTTGCTATTTTTATTCATTTCCTATATTTAACAAATATATGTTGTTTATTTAAAAATATACTTTTTTCGAGTTAAATTGAGTGAATTTATTCAAAAAAAACATGCTTATTTTTAAATAAACAATAGCTGTTCCTCGAGTGAGAATCTGATGAAAATGATTAATTATACCATTGTCAATAACACCCTGTTCCTAACCTCCAAGAAACCGTAATATCTCCTTAAATTATAAATATGCGGGACAAATACCACACAAGTTCTACTTCACTAAGTTTCCTCAATTTATTTCAGCTCTTTTAACTTTTCATATTTTTGCCATACTATTACACTGATATTATTTCGTGAACTCTAATTATTTCTATTGTAATATTTTCATATCAAGAATGCCGTTAATTTCAATGATCACATGACGGTGGTGTTGCAAAAATGGCGAAAGTACTATCGCCATTTTTTGCAACACAACCTTCAGTTCACTAACTAGTGCATTCGCCATTTTTTTTCAAAAAGCCATTCATTTGTATTATTCTTCCCAAAATTTTTCCTTTTTTTTTAATTGGTTAAAACCAACTAGCACATTCACCATTTTCTGTGCTTATGCTCACGTTTAGCCGTCAATCAATGTTTTCGCTATTTTTTTATTTCAAACGAAACCCATGAAAATAGTTCAACTTCCGATTGGAAGCGAATCTCCAGACAATTTCGTTTGGGATATCAACTTGTAATACAAAATGGGCGGCGAATAGCCAAATTCAAACATATAGCGAGAAATAGTTCCTACTTTACCAACATTCTTACTGATTTCTTAGTCCAGCCGTTTTCGGATAGAGAGCGCCATCGTAAATTTCCTCCATATAGGGCCTACTATATTATAATGAAATAGGAATGTGATTTTGATAACATCTTTAGAAGTAGTAAAATAGAGAAAATAAAAATTTCGGATTCGGAGATTATTCATAATCGTATCCATGGAGAGTAGGGGAAGGATATATAAAAATGAACAATCAATGACTGGGTCCGGAAGATCAATCTGTATAATATAACAAATCTTTTCCTGACTGACTGACACGAGAAATAATTTTTCTAAACTTCCTTTTGAGGGTAGTAAGAGTTAGTTTATTCAATAACATTGTATTTTTTCGCAAAACACTGATATTTTTACAAGCTTTAATCCAACTTGCCTTGTTTGTTTTTCTGTGATTATTATTTATTTCTCGATTTGTACGTTCGGGTGAAATTTTGCAAATGAATTTTTATATACTCCTAGTCGTTCGTTCAGGTATTCATAATTCCGGTGACAATCTTATTACGAAATGTTTTGTTACAGAAAAAACAAAATGGCGGAGAGTTTCGTGATTATGGTCCAATTCTATTCAAAATTGATGTGTCGGAGTTTATGATTTTTTTGTCAAAATTCATGAATTTGAGGTGACATGTTTTGGGATTATGGCCCGATTCTATTCAAAATTGGTATGAGGGGGTTTTAGGGGTTGAAATTTATCTTTTGTTTTTCAGGATTTAATGAGATGACGGATTTTATGAATGACTAGAAAGATTAATTCTTTCTAAAATGATAAAATTAAAGATAAATGTATTAAAGAGGAAAAATTAAAAATCAATAATAAAATATTGTTCAAAGACAAGTTTTTTTTACAAATGCACTAAAAAATAAAAACATATTTCTTTAATTGTTTGATCTAGGTTACCTAGGTCTGACCTAGGTTATGAATAACAGATTCATAAGCTTTCCGCGAATACAAAATAGGTATTTTTGCGCCTTGATATTTGGGGTTTTTAGGGGAATGGATTTTGTGATTTATTGTCCGGGTTTTTCGGGTCGGAGATTATGGTAAATGTCAAAATTTGACATAACATTCACTCAAAATCAAAAATGTCTCGTTTTGGTTTATGTTCCACTACGGAAATTAGTGAACAAATCCATCACAGAAAATAATAGTAAAGAGTCTGTCTGGAGACATGGTTCTTGTTGTTTCGGTCGGATTATTTTAACTGTCAAACTGACAGTCTATGTAATTATGCAACAAGTTATCGATGTGTAACCTGATTATTTTGAAGTACAATAGTATTACTACTGAATATACACCATGTTGCTAGTATATCCGCGAATATACACGCTACTTGCTATAAAACAAGTAGGCATTTACCATTGTTTATGCCAAACCTATCAAAATAATTCAGTCACTGTCAGATGACGTCCAAGTCAATGTCAAATTTAAAAGTGATGTACGACCGTTTCGGAAACACTTCCTTTGAAGCAATTCGAAAAACGTAGAAAAACATGGTTTTTTCAAGTGTAGGTATGTTTGTAATAGCTAGCTCGATATATAATCTGGTCATATACCAGTGGTGATAGATATTTGGGTAGAGTATAGAGTAGATATTTTTTCGCCAATATTGTTGCAGAAATACCAGTCGACCAAATTTCTTTCAAGGCGAGTCCTATGAGTCTGCGAGTAAAAAAACAGTTTCTGGGCTTGTTGCATACAATATTTTTTCGGCAACAGTGTGGAAAACAATGAAGCACGTTCCTATATAATATTTATTTGTAGAACAAAATTAGGAATAAGTATTATAATTCTTATTTATATTGAAATTGTTAATAATAGAGGGATTCAGTTTGTTTGAAATTATTGGTATATTTAAATGGCTGTTGTTGAAATTTTTGAATGGCCTTGGCAATTTTAATTTTGTTAGCGCTGCAGAGTTTATAATAATTTCAAAGAAATGTTTTTTTTCTGCTTTTCAAAATACCAATACCCATCATACAATCATCAGCATACAATTGAACAACTATCCATATATTTTGTAATCATCCGAGTTGTTCAATTCATTCATTCGACTCTTGAGTGTATTTTTCCCGCAAAATTACAACATTAATCGTTTCATAAAGATGATACACCCCTCTTCAGAACCTCCGCTGAATCACCTTACAAATTATATTAGAAATCATGTTTTCCAAATGTTGTTCGTCTTTTGAAGTGTAGAGGGCACTGCTTTCATAAAGTCTATCGACCAGTCTTCTTTTTCTGCATAAACAATGATCAAAGCTTCGATTCTTCGTTTATTTACAATCAACAAACTACTTAAAATGAGTTATTTGTTGCGATGTATTAAATTTTGAAATAAAACGACATCTGAAATGGTTAATAATACATTCATTTATTATTTGATTGTTGTTTACAGTTGCTCCATTATCACTATACACGAAGATTCACCAAGCTTATTTTAAACTGGAGCAGTACGATGAGATATATTGCCATTGTTGATATACTCTGAAAATTAGAAATATTCAGTGAAGTATAAAGATTTGTGGGGGAGTAACTCCAAACAGGTTCTCATATTATATAAGTATCTACAATACCGCGCCGACTATGTGGCGGATGTGTACAAATAACACAGGAGAACAAATCAAAGGGCGGCAAAACAGGACGGAAAATAATTAACTTCTGCGACATGTGCTCATAGTAAACGGTGGCGATAAGAATAAAAAACAAAGGGAGTAACTAGGAAAATAGTTTTCTTTTGTCGAAACCGAACATAAAGAAATTTCACATTTATTCTTCAAACAAGATTACAGCAATAACCTTTCCTGGGAAAATCACGTGAGGTCCATTGCCAAAAGTGCATCCCAAAAACTTGGTTTTCTGTTTCGTGCCAAGAGCTATTTCACCCCCAGTCAGCTGCTTATGATCTATAAGGCACAGATCCGACCTGTCCTGGAATACTGTTCCCATATTTGGAGTGCGGCACCTAAACATATCCTGAGGCTATTGGATTCTGTCCAAAAAAGGGCAATTCGTCTCGTCGGTGATGCCTCGCTTACAAACTCGCTCACTTGTCTGGAACACCGTAGAAAAGTTGGCGATTTGTCTCTATTTTATAGATATTTTCATGGGCGATGCTCTTCTGAAATATCAACAATCGTTCCTGCTTTGGCAGTCTCTGCGAGATTAACCCGTCAAGTTCAGTCATCACACCCCTTCGTGGTCACTTTGGAGACCTGCAGAACATCACTTTCCAAAGACTCGTTCATCCAACGAACAGCGAGGCTTTGGAACTCATTGCCTAGGGAGGTGTTCCCCGAGGCATACAACCTTCAGAAATTTAAGAAGAACGCCAACTCCTACCTTCTTTCCCTAGGTTCCCACGATGTTCTCTGAACATTACAGGATATTCCTTTTCGTGGGAACCAGAACATAAAAAAAAAAAAAAAAAGTTAATCGTTAAGTTTATAGATCTTCATTTTTCAGTATAAAGTGATCAGTGAACTAAAAGTCAAAGGGAATATTTAGTAAAAAATGGTAAGTAGGTACCCTATTCAACACTGAAATTTGATTTTTTGCATATTTTCGAAAACAGAAAAATATTATGAATATAAATTATAAACAAGTTGCTGTTTTGCTGTTCAAACAATAAGATATATTTATTTATATCTGTGACTTTTCATTAAACACGATTGCCAACAATATAACTTTTTTAATGACAAAAAAAGAAAGCCATTAGCAGGTCTCCAGAACCGGCAACAAAAACAGCAGAAGATGGTAGTTAAGGAAAAATCAGCCCATTCTTTGAAAAAATATTTGAAACCACCAGAAACAACTGTTTTTTCTGAGAATACCGATTATGCTCGCCCTAGTTGTTCCTCATTTGTTCCTGATATTGATCCTAAAGTTAACCAGAAGAAACATATTGAAGAAAATACAGAAGTTTCTTCTGAATTGTTGAAACTGATGTAGAAAACTGGAAAAAGACCCCGTCAAATGACGAACTGGATTTTCCCAAAAAACTCAGATGACAGAAAGTTTTCAGCAAGTTATTTTTAGCGAAACCTCGCCAAAAGAGTAACTGATTCACTCTACATCAAGAGGTGCGATTTACTGTTTCAGTTGTAAATTTTTTGGTAAGTCTTTAATAACGTCTAATTAGGAAGGATGTTCTGATTGGAAACATTTGGCACTGGTGCTAAACAGACACGAAAAGAGTAACTCTCGCAAAATCAATATCGGATCTTGGTTGATTTTGTCAACTATGATATCTAAAGAAGTTGCTATGGATCAAAGTCAATTACGTTTATTGGATGAAAAAAAAATCCATACAACTCAAGGAGTTGGAGCAATTCAATAACATTTTTCAATTGAATATAGAATAGAAATATTTTTCTGTGAATTGAAAATCCACCATGAAAATGAAGTTACTAACAGCTACTTCCCTGGCTAAAGCCAAGCTGGACATTGAACTACATCTGATAGATATTGAAAAAGGACCCTGACTCAAAAGAAAAAATCTGAAAGTGAATATTTTCATTTTCATTCAGATAGTAATTTGATTTTCTATTCCAGTCTTAATTAGGAAGTCATATAGATGAATGAGGCAAAGAAGAATATTTTCCAAAAGAGAGTATTCACCAGAAATCATTCGTTACATTGATGCAAGAGAGGTATCGAATTCACTAGGTCCTCAATACATTTTTGTCGACGAAAATCTATTTCACGCTTCCACGATCATCAGGAAGGCCGGACGAAATGGGAAACACAAGAGGTTATCTTGAACGATGGAAGGTAGTGACTAAAGTTTATCTTTCAGTCGCAGATGATTCCACATCTGATCTTATGAACATCCTGTTCATATTTTCAAACAAATCAATTTTTGGATTTATTTATAAAATGTTCAACTTGACAATCGTGCGAAAATTCAACATTACATTCCAAAGATGAATCACACAAAGAATCAGATATTGACGCAAATGAATTATTAGATTAAATTGAATGTTTGAAATGTCACTTACCTGAACAGAATGATTAAAAACTACTCAAAGGATTCCCTTCCTCTCAACGAATCAATTAAATAAAGATTTTGCCTATCAAAAGGCAAGGAAAGGAAGTTTTTATTAAACTATTTTGTTTCTGTTTACTGTATCAATTGTTTTGTTACTTTTTGGTTTAATAGGTACCTACTTCTAATATTTTTTGTCGATTATAACTTATTGGGCAGTTTGAAATTATATCATTTGTAAGTATTTGCAATTATTTCATTTTCATTCATGTGTACCTACCTTAGTAGTAGTTACCCAGCAAACATGTTATGCGCGGGCCTCTAGAGGCACTTTAAAAACAGCCGACAGACAACATTAGCGGGCCATAATCATGATACGTCGTCGGCCTCCAGACTACCACCCGCTTCATTTCATAGCGGATAGACAGAGTTAAGATGAACTGATATTGCATGGTACATATTATGGTGCGATTGCGGGTATCCTACTAATCAACTGCGTCATTACACTGTTGGGATTTCATCAATGGTCTATGCAAATATACAGGTGCGTTCAATTCAAAATGCAGTACATGGAAGTATAGGGTATCTTGGAAGGCATAAAGACGGTTTCAATGAAAATAAAATGGCCCATATAAGCGCCTTAGAACAATCTAGCATTATATCTTCGAAAACAGAGAAAATTTCAAAGGAGATAGGTCATATTATACACAATAAATTCACCAAACATTCAGAATCGACTGATTTATGGACTAGATATATACAATTCACTGTTTTCACTCTCTGAAGCCACTAATTGTAGAGGATTTCTGAAACTGTAGAGCCAGATTGTTCCTATTTACCTATACAGACAGCTTTTTCTCCATATCAACCATTTTTATTGTATCTCAAATGGTTTCCAAGATACTCATCCATATTTCCCAGATATCGCATTTTAAACTGGCCTGGAAAAATATTTCACCGAATAAATAGAATGTAAAATTTTTTTTTTCAAAATATTCCAAGTCGTGAAGAAATGAGCCAAAACATAATCTGAAAAAATTCTCGCCACTGCAAAACTGATATAATTCCATTTATTTACCGATATCGGTGTGCCGCTGGCGACATCTTACCGCAGTTAACAGCAACGGTATCTATTTACCGCTCATTCATGTTTGCTGGGTAGTTACAACTTTAAAAAGGGTGTAAATTTATATTTTGCACAGAGGCGGCCGCATAGCTTGGCGCGGCGCTGATCCAAACAATGAGCTGCATTCTCAAAATTCCATATAAAAAATACATATATTCTTTTTGGAATATATTTGTCGCGTTTCACCTCTCCCACCTCTGTACTTTTTCCATTAAAAAGCAACCATCAACCTTCGGTTCTACTTCAATTTGAATCAATACCCTATCGAGATCTGTTTGGATCCTGAAATTGATACTCACAGAAGTGATGAGTTCCCTATTGACATCTGAATATCCTTGAAGTGATACTGTAGGTGGATTCAAGTGAATGGCTCTCAGAAAAAGTTCAATCTGAAATCAAACACACTTAAACCATTTCCTTAGGTCTGAACGCGTGTCTTTATATAATCCGAAACGTTTCCAGAGTATCGTGAAATTCAAGCCGGATTTTTCTTAACATTGTCATTCCAATACAGTGAACGACAGATCTCAGTACAGAAATTGAAAACAATTAAGTATAAAAATCCACGAAGTATTACAATCCCAGAAAGATAGTATCATTAGTTACCTCTCGCGTAGTGTCCAAATCTACAGAGGTCAGTTTGATGTTCATCAAAGACATCTGTACGCGTCCTGCAATGTTTTCTGATGCTTGATGAGAACAGTCACAAAATATATAAAGGAGAACAGTGCAGTATATAGCGTCCACAAGAAGGCCCATTTCTTTGAAAGAAAAAGTTATGCCATGATCGATGACTTCTGATGTGAATCCATATACCTGTAATTGGACTATTTTCAACATTCTATATAGTATGGACAGCTTTTATTATCTTCTTATGTTTAATATTCCGGAAAAATAAAGAAATATTTTTCATTTGTACTCACTGCGACTGTTATGTTTGTAATCATGAATAGAGAATAAGCCGCATAAGTTCTGGCATAGGCATTCCCAATTTTTTGTAGTAGTTCGCTTAGTTCCAGCCATAAAACCCGATAATGCGCGATAATATAAGATGTGCAGTAGCGGTCGATGTCCTGTTGATGAATATTCATTTATATAATTGAACTAACAATCATATTCGCTTAGATTTTTCTATAATTCTAAAGAAGTAGTGCAATTACTCAGCATTTTGAGTAATCTTCATTGGCAAAATTGGTCTGAAAGACCTTTTCTTAATTCTTACCTTCTGGAATGTTTCCGCTAAAGCATGACTGGCATTTCCTATAGCTCTGCAGTTGATATACCACAACGCACAATTCATATTTATCATGATAATAATATGGTAATATGCGGTTGTATGGTAAAGACTAAATCCTTCTAGTAAAGCACATAAGGTTAGTAAAAATATAACTGCTAATATGAGACATCCAAGGCTGATAATAACAATCAGCGAACTCAAATGTGGAAATTCCAAGTTTTTGCCTGAAAATGTTCATATTTAAATTGAATTTTCCAAACGTATCTCTTTTTTATCATTAATTGGAACGAAGTTCCTTAACGTGGCTTGCGGTAGGAGTTATCTGGAAGAAAATGTAACGTAAGAAAAAAGGCATCGAGAGATGAGATTACCAGAACGATAGTTGTACAAGCCGACCAGGATCCTCTTCCACAGCACATCAGAAATCTCAGAACCCTCAAAAAGAGGGAAAGGAAAAATGGCAAAGAACCAGCAACACACTGTATATACAAGCATTTCCAACGTTACAAGAAGAGAAATAAAACGCTTTAACGATGAATCGTGGAAGAGGAAACTTGAGAAGCTCGACGTGAGGGACAACTCTCTATGGAGGATGGCAAAACGTATTAGGAAAAAATACGAGCCCATGCCAACCATAGAGAGTGGTTCAACACGGGCGATAACCGATTGTGAGAAAGTAGAATTGTTCGCCGAGTACTTCCACAATGTACACGTCACTCCTAACACAACAGATGCGCAAAAAAGGGTTTCAGTCATCGCGAAAGAGATTAACAAAATGGCACATATCAAAATAAACCCAAAAACACTAGCTAGTATGTTAACCAATTATGATGAACTCACAGATGTCATAAATAAATTACCAAAAAATAAGGCTCAGGAACCTGCCAAAAAAGGCAATTGTCCAGTTAATTCACATAATAATAGTATTATCAAGTTTACATTTCATCCGGAAGTCCTAAAACAAGCTATTATCATTCCCATCCTGAAACAAGGAAAAGATAGGAACAAGGTTGATGACTACAGGCCCATCTCCCTGTTGAGCACTGTAGCCAAAATTATCACTTATAATCTCCCTAGAGCATGAATTATTGCCGGAAATTTTTTGAGTACATGATTTTTTTGAAAATTTTTCTAAAAATTCATGTACGAGACAAATTTCCCGCAATTAATTCAAGCACGTGGGGGATTCGGTAAGAAAATTTTATACCGGAATTATATTTAAATAGAAAACATTAAGTAAATATTTATTTGACGTTATTCACAAATAAATAGAAGGCTGTGTGTAATTGGAGTTTTGGGGGAGATTTTTTCCTGATTTTCCCCGTTCCCTAGTAAAATAAAATATATAATATCAGATAAACTATTATGAAAATTAATTTTTTACAATTTTCTCACTAGGTTTCAGGGAAATGTTAATATTGACTAAAAATGAAAGTGGATACGTTCGTATTGCGGGAGATATTTTTTGATTTTCCCCGTGCCCTAGTAAAATAAAATATATAATATCAGATACATTTTCATATAAAATTGATTGTTTTCATACAAATTTCTTACTGGGTTTCAGGGAAATGTCAATATTGATTAAAAATGAAAGTGGATGTTCGTATTGCGGGATATTTTATTTTCATTTTTCCCGTGCTCTAGTAAAATAAAATTGATGATATCAGATACATTATTATATAAAAATAATTGATTTCATATAATGTTCTTACTAGGTTTCAGGGAAATGTCAATATTCACTACAAACAAAGGTGATATACAGCAAAAAATATTTAACTATACCTATACATAAATATTCTTTTAGGTTTAATTCTAAGAAAAATTAATATTAGCGGTAATAATTTATTTTTCAAATACTTCAGGAAATCGGGATATCTTATTCTTTATTCCAAATAAAGTTAGCCATGGATTTGACATTCACTACTCCTGTTAATCAATATTTTATTTGTGGCATTATAAGTTCCTCATAACATTGTATACAATCATAAGTTAGTAAAAAAGTGATAATAAAATGAACTTTCAATCAGTGGCGGATTTACAGATTTGCCGCCTGTAGGCTATTATTCAATTTTTGCCGCCTCTAAATTTTGATATCTTAGTCCACAATCATATCAATTTCCTATCAATAAAATTCCAACTTTATGATTTGTGCTCCATCATCCTCGTTACATCAACTTTTCCCGTTTTGTTAGTATCATTGAGAACTATGGTACCGTGTTAGATCCTTGATTATTTTTACAGCAAAGAATTATCAAAAAACATTATTTTAAGTTTTAAGCAAAAAATATCTCAATCATGTACCACTTTTAAAGTCAGGTAAGGTATGTCTTAAAACTATACAATACTTTTCGAAATTCGTATTTTGTGTGTATAATATTTTTTTTTTAATTTGTAAATCGAAATAAAAAATTTATTAACTAAATTTGACGCCCCTTAAAATTTGCCGCCCTAGGCTCTAGCCTACTCAGCCTGCTGGTAAATCCGCCACTGCTTTCAATCGTATGAATTGTGTTCCTTTTGCAAAGAATCACAGCACATTAAAATGTACCATAAAAATGTAAAATATCTAACATACCCAGTGGAAGGATCTGGATTAAATCCTGAGCAAGAAAACTTATTTAAAGAGATTGGCAACATTCTGCGTGATATTGTGCCTTCTTTTGGACACAAATCACTCAAAGAAATAAACTGGTGTCTCAGTATTATTTTTATTTTAAGAAAAAAGCATGTTGTTAAAAAAAACACCGGTTCTGTGTTTTATTCGCCACTTAGGAAAGAGGAGGTAGAAGTGGAATTTTTGAAGAATTTAAAATTAATAAATGATATTATAGAATGTACACCTTGATAAATTGTTGTAATATTTCCAACTTATAAATTAAGTAAATAAAAAATATTGTGAATATTATTTCAATATCATTTTTGTCTAATTATATGATAGCTGGCATGTGCCGGGAAATTTCCACTTATTAATTTTACGTCTACATGCTAATGTCGATGAAACATTTTCAGAAAATTTGCTGGTTACCATAGTAACAATGTCGAAATAAAGCATCTGATTGGTTGAAAATGACTGGTATAAAATTTTCGACAAAAGCCTGATTAAGCGTTTTGTTCGCCTGGAGGAAAGGATGAAACTCATCCCGGAGGAGCAGTTCGGATTCAGGAGGGGTAGATCTACTACCTCACAAGTGGTCCGGATTGTCCACGGGGTGAAGGAGTCCTTCCACCGGACAAAATACGGTCATGGTCCTGTTGGACATGAAGAAAGCCTTCGACACGGTCTGGACCGAAGGATTTATCACAAAAATGGTGAAGGTACACATGCCTTCATGGTTTAAATTTTAGATTCTTATCTCAGTCAGCGGAGTTTTAGAGTAAGAATTGAAAATACGAAATCTAATGTGTATTCGGTCGGAGCAGCTGTCCCACAGGGCTCCTGTCTCTCGCTTCATTTATACTCTCTATTTAGACACGACTTTCCTATGTTTGCCTGGAGGAATGTAGCCTTATACGCAGATGATACTGCCGTATAAGCGCATTCGTTTGAGAGCGAGGTGGCTGCGAGGAAAGTAGAGGTCTACTTCAATAGGACCCAGCAAACATGAATGAGCGGTAAATAGACGGGTCGTTGCTATTAAATGCGGTAAGATGTCGGCAGCGGCACACCGATGTCGGTAAATAATTGGAATTATATCAGTTTTACTGCTTCGGTTGAACATATGCATATTTATCATGGATGTTTTGGATTTAGCCAGAAATTACCCGTTAAAGATTTGCGATAATCGCACCGATGTCGTTTTGACACAGTATGTGGCATTACGCGCCGCACCGCTGCGACCTCTGTAATGAAACTGCAGCAACATTGGCATCACTGAATATCACGTTCGCAGTTGGCCCTACTACTGATTTCGTGTAGGATGTCAAATCGGGTATTTTCTTTTATCTGGTCATTGTGATATATGGTCATGAAAAATAATCACAGTGGCGAAATTTTTTTCAGATTTGTGTGTTGTCATTCTATCTATTCGGTGAAATATTTTTCCAGGCCAGTTTGAAATGCAATATCTGGGAAATATGAATGAGTATCTTGGAAACTATTTGAGATACAATAAAAATGGTTGAAATGGAGAAAAAGTTGTCTGTTTAGGTAAATAGGAACAATCTGGCTCTACAGTTTTAGAAATCCTCTATAATTAGTGGATTCCGAATGTTTGGTGAATTTATTGTATACAATAATGACCTAAGTATCTTCATTGAAGTTTCACTCTTTTCAAAGATATAATGCTAGATTGTTCTTAGGCGCTTATATGGGCCATTTTGTTTTCATTGAAACCGTCTTTATGCTCATTGCCTTCCAAGATACCCTATACTTCCATGAACTGCATTTTGAATTGGACGTCCCTGTATATTTGCATAGATCATTGATGAAATCCCTACAGTGGAATGACGCGGTTGATTAGTAGGATTCCCGCAATCGCACCATAATCTGTACCATGAAATATCAGTTCATATTAACTCTGTCTATCCGCTATGTAATAAAGCGGGTGGTAGTCTGGAGGCCTACTGATGGCCGTCGCGACACGGGCTAGCCGGGCCGACTACGTATCATGATTATGGCCCGCTTATGTTGTCTGTCAGCTGTTTTTAAAGTGCCTCTAGAGGCCCACGCGTAACATGTTTGCTGGGGAAGCTCGTGTCGTATCTAGAGAGGAAAAAAATCCTTTCAAACCAGATAAAACGAAAATTATTAATTTTACAAGGAAAACGAAGAACATAAAAATCTTCAGAAAATTAAAAATAAAAGATTCAACATCGATGAGTCATAGTCCGTGAGATACCTGGGGATACTGCTGAACAAGCGTCTAATATTCCACAAACACACAAATCTGGCAAATTCAGAGGGCATCAGCGGCCATTAAGCTAATGTACCCTCTGATTGCCAGAAACTCAAATCTGGCACTTGAAAACAAAATTCTGATCTACAAACAGATCATCAGACCGGCCATGTTATACGCTTGCCCAGTGTTCTGCAGCCTGCCCAAAACAACATTGTTGAAAATGGTCAGGATGCAGAACAAGGTACTCCGTATCGTCACTAATAGTGATCGATACTTCCGACTGAATGCACTTAGAGAAACTACTAATATACCTAGCATTTTAGAATACGTTGAGCAACTCTCATATTAGAATATTAAAGTATAAGTGGATAAAAAGGGCTTTAAAACACGCGCGATTTTTCGAGCACGACGGCGCAGCCGGAGTTCTCGATATACAGCAAGTGTTTTTAAGACCAGTTATCCACGAATACTTTACGCTATTTTTTTTTCATTGGTGCACTTTGAAATCATATATACTGGTATTATTACTACAAAAAATAGAAATAAGAACTAATAATGTAAAATGGTTGAATTCGTGATGTGACATCAGTATACCTTTCGTTGTCATGGAAATGAGAAAAACAGATATTCATTTGCAATTTGTTATCAAAGATCAATATTTGTTGTCACCAGAGCTCAAAAATTAATTATTCTAATATCGATTTTTTTAATAGTGAGGCAGAATCGCGGTTAATACCGCGAAAATCCAGTGATATATATAAAAAATAATATGAAAAGTTCATCAAATGGATGGAGGAGCAAGAGGTATCACATATAAATGAACGAGTTGTTGGTAATATTTTATTTGACGTTACAAGGTACTCCTGTCAGATCAATAATCAAAAATTTGTCATTTAGACTTCACGTTTCTCGATTTGTTGATGTTGCCATGGTAACTTTAAAAAACGCGCGTTTTTTAAAGTTCGATTTAAACACGCTGAGGCGTGCTTTAAATTGGTAAAAAGGGGCACCAATAAAAAAAATATAAACACTTGTTACTGACCAGAGAAATAACCGGTGTTAGAGCACATCATAACTCCCCCAGGAAACACAGTGGTCTCATTTATCAAGTGCTTGATATCTTTCATGAAAGGCTCATCATTCCACCATGATAAGAGGCCTAAAATTTAACTCATTACTAATTTTTTTACTTTTTTAAACTTTTTCTGGCAATCACAAACAAATTATATTACGCAATAAAAACCTTTGTAGCCATAAATTATCTGAATAAATCTATAACCCATCTTGGAAATACCCGCATAGGAGCATTCAGGAGGCGCGGTATAAACTTTCAATTATCGACGGGTAATATCTAGCAAAGCGGGTGTACCTGCTTACACCAATAGGGATATTCCCCACTGTCTTCTCCATCGAATTCGTGCGGGGCATTTGACCTCGAGCCAACAGCTATGGAAATATAGCGAGGTAGTTGTAAGTGTTTCCCACATACTCCCATCACCCCGTATATTTTAAATGTCCCTCGATGGATCTCCTCGGTGATTGATTGTGTATTTATGTATACAGTGATCATCATAAGTGTTACCCCTATGTAACTCGTTACTGGACTCTTGTTAGGAAAATCTCCGAAACACGTCTACTTTTGATTTCTACATTTTACATTTGTGTATGAATAGTTTACCCCTAATTTCATCCCTTACTGGAGGGGAGCAACCCTTTCGAAAAATTTAAATAGCATGGGGTGGTGATTGGTAGCTCATCTGAAAGGATGCGTTATCCTCCATTCAACTGTGCAAAAAAAATTGAAATTTGCTTCATTACGTGTTGAGTTATTAATGTTCAAAAATAACAAAACACTACAAACAGGAAGGCAACTAAACTAACACTAACCTTTTCTATTATTACAATAAATGTTCAAAATATTCCCCGTTGACCTCCTGGCAAAAATAAAGTCTATTTTTAGTTTCAGCCCTGACGCTTTGCAAAGTTTCTCGAGTAATTATTGCACACACTCGCGCTCGCAACTCCTGAATAGAGTGACACTGAGTTTCGTATACTTTAGATTTTAGGTAACCCCAAATAATTCCTCACAGCAACTGCAAAATGAGGAGGAGCTCCATCTTGTTGCAAAATAATTTCCATGTCAAATTCGTCTTAATTATTTTCGACAGTTGCCACTATCGGTGGATCTATCACTGTTTCCAGCATTTTCAAATAGA
Organism: Gonioctena quinquepunctata; assembly: GCA_018342105.1. NCBI lineage: Eukaryota > Metazoa > Arthropoda > Insecta > Coleoptera > Chrysomelidae > Gonioctena > Gonioctena quinquepunctata. The sequence continues at coordinate 244,441 of JAFIRS010001619.1, forward strand.
GGGCACCAGCCAGATTTTCCTCAATAAATAACGGACCTATAATGTGGTCACCCAGTATTCCTGCCCACACATTAACTTTTTGTGGAAACTGAGTAAGAGTTTCGCGAAAAAGTCGAGGATTCTCATCGGACCAGTACCTCACATGCAGTATGCACGTGACCGTTTACAAAAAAGTAACCTTATCACTGAAACAAATGTGTTTCAAATAGCTGGGATTTTGCAAAATATTATTAGATACAATTTCACAGTATTCTAGACGGCGGTCTGGATCATCGTCCGTCAGTTCATGGACCATCTTTATTTTATAGGGATGAATTATTTTTTTCAGAACTCTCAATACAGTCATATGCGAAACTTCACAATTTAAGGCAACAGTTCTACTCGATGAGGACGGATTATTCACAAATTCGCCCATAATGTCTTCCCCAGTAGTTGATCGCCCAGAACGTTTTTTATTTTGCACACTGCCGTTCTCATAAAAAATGTCCACTAAATGTTTGAAATAATGTCTTTTAATAGGGCGATCTGGAAAACGTTAATTGAACATTCGTTCAGCCTCATGATAATTGCGATGAGCCTCACTAAAAATAACAATCACTTTGCATTTTTCATTTAAGTCACGTGGTGCAACCATTGTTTGGAGATGAATAGCAATCAAAACTTACAGCTAGAATACACTGACTCGCACTCTCCTTGATATCAGTTTATTGTTTTGACCATTTCATTCTGAAAACAATGCAAAAACACCAACAAAAACGTGCAGTTAATATCCAAGCATATGGCAAATAAGTCTCACTTGACGTCTGAACCAAAACCGATATCATGCAGGGCCGAATTTTAATTCTAACGATGAGTACGCTACGTTGATTTTCGTTATTCTGAAATAATGATGAAATAATTAATGGAGCAAATGTCAATTCCTTTGCACGGTTGAATAGAGAATAAAACCCCCTTTCAAATGAGCGATCACTCACCACCCCATGCTATTTAAATTTTTCGAGAGGGTTGCTCCCCTGCAGTAAGGGATGAAATTAGTGGTAAACTATTCATACAAAAAATGTACATTGTAGAAATCAAAAGTCGACGTGTCTCAGCGATTTTCCTTACAAGAGTCCAGTAACAAGTTAGATAGGGGGAGTAACACTTATGATGCTCACTGTATATTATATGTTGTTTTGTTGAATATGACCTTCCTAGGATGACTAGTACTGTAAAATTTCCAGGAAAAATGAATAGTATTAACTGGGATGAAATAACTTTTACCGTAGCAGATGAGTTTGTAAAAAGAATATATAGGTATAGTATTGCTCGATATTACGTGACGATTTCTACCAGTCAACACCTACCGCAAGCCTCTTAAAAGAACTTCGTTCCTGACGGGGGTCCCCCGACCGCACACGATTTTTTTGCTTTATTTCAGTCATCCTCACGAGAATTACATTCCGAAATATGTGATGATTATGAACAAGATTGAATACCTGCAATTTTGTAATAATGCAGCTGAAATGTCCCCCATCCATTTTTATAATCGCAAACTTCAAAAGCGACTCCCCAGCCAACAAAAGGAATCCAGAAATGAGGAACGAGAAATATGATGAATATTATAGAGTAAATATATTCGTCGAATTTTCTGCTTTTATTCAGGAGAATATCGACTCTTTCATAACCAACCATCAAGACAATTGCTGTTGTAACTGCATAAAATACATAAGCATACAACATGGGGCCACTTGACCATCCAAATGTTATTTTTCCTATTTGTCCACGTTGGACAGGCATCACTCCAAGTATCTGAAATTGTTTTTTTTTGCTTCAAGAATCGAAAGTAACTCCATTGAAGTCTCTACATTATTTATATATCTTGCCAAAAGCGCTTGCGAAAATCAATATTTTTATATTTTTTGCCGTTAATAGTATATATTGAATATCTGATGAGCTCAAATATCAATCCCCAAATGCGTTCTCTAAAACTATCGCCTTTTTTCATTTTATCCACAGCTGGCATGTTATAAAGTCATAATGCTTATGTTTGCAAACGTCTCATTTCAATAATAAAAGAGAAATAAGTTATAGTTAAGTATTTGTAATTCCAAGAACAATTTCTCCTATCTACAATGGAAGGAATTATTTAGTCAACTAATTTATTTTTTACATTTACAGTGATATTTATAACAATAGACACATTTTTCTTTAGTTTCGCTTCTGCAGTTGAAAATGTCAGGGGGTCACTTCCAAACGGACCAGCTGCTGAAGGATGTAAAAGCATATACTTCTTGCAGATATCAACGCATTTACACAGAAACCATCCTTCATAACGGCAAAACTTCGTGAGACGTGTATTTTCATACCAGGTCTTCTACGTTTCCAACTTTCAGATAGGTTCTCATTACATCAGCCCATTATTACTGCAACTTAATCAAGTATTTATCTTCGGAGCTTCCTGCAGGAATTGCTTGATGTGTTCTTGTTCAAGAATGTCTGCCTTTTTTATCTGTAGGTTCGGGATTGACTATTCAAAGAAGAATTTAGCTTACCATAATAACCAATATCTATATTTCTGTGCACTTTCAAAATTGTTTTTAATATGGAATATTTCGTCCACACAGATGCAAACCTTTTACTAGCAGCAAAGAAATATACCAGCAATACATCTTCATGGATCACTGTAATGTCTTTTTTCTCTCTCAGCTCGTTGAATTCACTGAAATACTTCTCGTAGGATAACTTATTTCTTTAGCATCTTCCAATATTTCTTGTGGTATACTGCTTTTTTCCATTGAAGAAAAATTGTTCTTGGAATTACAAATGAAGTATATAAAGGTGGATTCAGTCAACTTTTTTTGCAATAGTAATAGCAATAACGTTAAGAGTTGAAACTAGTGGATCAAATGGTTTCATTTAGTCAACTATTTTAATTTTAGCAATAACGATAACTTTAAGAACGCGACCTTTAATATTCCAAATTTCAGAATCTTACGGCTATTATTATTGTCTACAAAGCACATGTCATGACAACTGATATATACATTTTAAGTCAATTTTTCCCTTTCGTTCATCTCCATGATCGCAATATAAATTTCAAATGAAAAATTGACAAATAAGTTATATTTACTAGACTACAGAACTGAGCGAACTGTCACTTATCATATGTGTCCTGTCATTCTTAAAGTTATTTCTAAATCTAAATTCGTTGTATGAAATAGGTTCAGTACACAATTAATTCATAAAGTTGACTAAATCCACCTTAAACAATCTGAACTGACATAATAAACAAGTCATTTGTCATAGAAACAATATCATAACCTTTTCAAACAACATATTTTATATACAGTGCATTCCATTTAAAACGAGCCACCCTGAATAACTTATGGTACAATGAAATAAAATGGAAATAAAAAAACACGTCAACAATAGTATACAGGGGACACATTTTGACATATTCACATTTGATGTTACTTCCACTATCGCACCCCCAGAGCATGTCACCATTTTTTTTAAATGGATCACCCTATATTGTTTTGCATTATCAGATGCTCTATGATGAGCAGATTTCAACAAAGTATAAAACATATGGTCTGACGCATATGGTTCGGGAGCTACAAATTATTTTCCATTAGTCCAACGTGCCCTAAAACTGCAATAGAAATAGCTTCATCGTTGACAACTTCTGAACTCCTGCTTTTTATTGCTAAGAGATCCAGTTTCCATAAATTTGTTCAATAATTCCGAAACGTTCAGGAGTTGTCAACGATGAAGCTATTTCTATTGCTTAGGGCACGTGGGACTAATGGAAAATAATTTGTAGCTCCCGAACCATATGCGTCAGACCATATGTTTTATACTTTGTTGAAATCTGCTCATCATGGAGCATCTGATAATGCGAAACAATATAGGGTGATCCATTAAAAAAAAAATGGTGACATGCTCTGGGGGTGCGATAGTGGAAGTAACATCAAATGTGAATATGTCAAAATGTGTCGCCCTGTGTACTATTGTTGACGTGTTTTTTATTTTTCCTGAAAATCATTGTACCAAAAGTTATTCAGGGTGGCTCGTTTTAAATGGAATGCACTGTATTTTCAGCAACTGTGATAAACATCAAATAAGCCCTCAATTCAGGAAAAGTTTTCGAGTTTATAACTCACCAGCTGTGGATAAAATGTTGTTTTGCATTTCATGCCGTGTTAGCATATCAAACACTCAAACAATAAATAACTATTATGAAACTTCGCAATATCACCAGTTTCTTTACTTGTATATCAATTTGTACTGTTTTACTGCCATAAAATTATTATTCGCAATTGTTCTCTACTGCATTTTCTATGGTCGTCCCAAACATATCATTATTATGATCAAAAAATAATTCATTGTAATTGGCCGACAGGCCTTCAATTAGCAACTATCTACCAGCAAAAAAAACGAATGATTAGCTCAAAGCTGAAACTTTTTGAGAAGTAAGCCAGTGTTATAAATAACAGGGCAGCGCAAGTATGGCGGCGCGTAGGTGTTGGCGTTGCGCTGCGCAAGTTTTTGAATGAGTCAAAAAACTATGCCCTGGGGGAGTGAGCTCAAAGCTAATTCTTGTTTTATTTTATACATAAGATAGCCAAAGTATGAAGGAGTTGTATGCCATACCACTACATCTGGAAAAAATATGTCACGATTGATTTTAATGTCTAGAAGACGAGTCTGTAAATGCCATACCGATTGGATGGCTCGAACGTGAGAAGTTTACCTTTGAAGTTGTAACATTTTTACATGTGTGATGCATAACAGCCACACGTGCCATACTCATGTTTTTGAGACATATTTAATGTCTGGAATACGAATAAATATGCTTTAATGATATCATGTCTCTAAGGCGAGGAATAATTGAATTATGATTACCCACCAATCAGGCATTTGATAAAGTCGTTGAAAATTTCAATGCCTCTCTAATTCCACCATGTAGAGCTGAATTATTCCAACAATTGATGAGGGTTCTTTAAGTCAGCAACATTTGGTGCAATGCACTTTTACAATACCCATCATCTGAAGATTGGAATGAAGAGGAAGACGATTAAGATAGCGACGATGAAAATGAAACATCTAATGAGGATGAATAGTACATGTATTTCGACCTAAATTTACTGTATTTCATTTCTTTTGATAAATTATATAGGTCCCAATTTTTCATAAAACGTTGCAAATGTAATTTCATATCACTTCATCATTAATGTAAACACTAGAGAATTATTTTCCAAAACTTACCAATGATATTATGAATATTTTGAAAAAAAATTGTTTTTTCAGTGTGGCGGCCATTTAAAGACCTCCTATCAGTATGGCATTGCTTCTATTCATCAAAATGGACCAAGAGGGTTATAAAAACGGACCGCCATACTTGTGCCTATGATACACACTCTAGTGGAAAATTTTACATTTTTGAATCAGTATGGCGGGTTCTTAGGACACTGAAATAGTATGGCATGGTCATAATCGGTGATGAGACTTTTTTTTCTATCATTGGGTGAAAAAATTTGCTTTGAGCTTGTATTTCAAGAGAGCATAAAAAAATGACACCCGCAATTGAGTTTGGCGGATAGTTTGAGACGCTGCATCGGGATGGCATACAACTCCTTCATACTTTGGCTAGGTTATGTATAATATAAAACAAGAATTAGCTTTTAGCTCATTCCCCAAGTGCATAGTTTTTTTACACACCGCAACGCCGACACCTACGTGCCGACATACTTGCGCTGCCCTGTTATTTGTAACACTGGCTTACTTCTCAAAAAGTTTCAGCTTTCAGCTAATCATTCGTGTTTTTTTTTTGCTGGCTCTTGGTCTATAGATATCGAATGATTAGGATACTATTCCAATGTCATTGAAATTTTATTTCATTCTGCATATTCGAATGTGAACCGTTTGATATCACATTCAGCATGAATGGAGAATTATTTTTTTTTTCAACAAAATTCTGAAATTATACGAGTTATCAGTGGTTCAATAAATGCAATTGAGGGAAAAGCTATAAAAAAAAATTATAGTAATAAGTCTGTCTTCAAAGTGTTACAACTGAGATCATTAAAGTACAGAAGCTGTACTCACTCTGAACAATGCCAAAAGCAATTTGTGGTCCCTATAGAACTGATCATGTTCATCGATAACAGCTCCATCAGCTGAATTCAATTTTGATCTTTTCGCAATTTCTTGAGCTCTAGGACTTTGTCTAATAGATTTATCGAACTGTTTAATATGAAGTTCTTCACCATATAAGTCTGCTATATTTCTCAACGCCATATTCGCTCAATATCAATAAGTTACCTCGTCGATCTACATTCGAATGACAGTATATATTCATATTTCCAATGCTTACAGTTTGTGAACTGAAATAGCCTAGGATCATTAAAATAATATTAGACACTTACCGTAGCAAATATTGGCGTTGGCGAGTTGACGTTAATTACATAATCAATTCCTGTAATAACAGGAATGATCATTAATTATCGCCTTATAGGAAAATTAGGCACGAAATGACATGAAAATATTTTATCCACAAAATAATTAAACTTTTAACTCATAATGTTATCACAAATGTGTTTGTTATTAACAATCTTCCTGGTATTCACTTTCAAAACATATTTAGTTTTAGGCATGACATCTATATGCAGTTAGCTAGATTCTAGTTGGGCCCCCATTGACCAATTTTTTCAAGTAAAAAGTTATTATGGCTAGAACTACCGGCATATTACCAGAAAGTAAACCAATTTCCTCGTGTAGTGAAAGGCTGGCTGGTTTTGATGAGATAGTTTTATACACATGTATGTTTTCGTTGAGATTTTAATTCAGAATCAGAATCAGATATGCTTTATTGTCATAGAACATTAATTCTGTCGACAAAGCTTACCTAAAACTAAGACAGCATAACATACATACAAACAAACAAGGAAGTACTAACTAATCATATTATAAAATTAAAAAAGAACAATTTAAAATCAAAATTCAAAAACAATACATGCGTTTTATATATAAGAAAGAAATTATTTATTTTTAGAGAACATAAGTCCAGTCGAAAGAGCTACTTAAGGCTACATTTAAACCATAGTATAAAATAACATATATACATATAAAATCTGCAAAGCAGAACCACAAAATAGATTTTAAAGGCAATAAATACAATATAATGCAATGAAATACACTAAAAATCAAGAAAATTCAAGGAATGAATAAGTTGTGAAGCTGTCAGTGAGGAATTCGTTTAAATTGTAATAGGCCTTCCGAAGCAGTAGCACTTTCACCTCTTTACGAAACTTTTCGTTTCCATTTATTTTTCTGATGGAAAGAGGAAGGTGATTGAATAGCTTCTTCCCATTGTAATCAATAGAGTTTTTGATTTGTGTTGTCGAGAGGATAGGAAGAGTGATATTATGCGAAAGGCGAGTCCCGTGGTTGGACTCTGACATAATGGTATCCTTGTGTTTTTTGTGCAGAAGCTGACAGTTTCCAGAATGAAAAGGCAGGCTAATGGCAACATTCCTTGTGATATAAAAAGCGGTCTACACGAATCTCGCACTCCTGCTCGGGATACAAGTCTGAGAGCCCTTTTTTGTATTTTAAATACAGCATTTGTTAAATACTCGGAGCTTGCACCCCAGAAACATATTCCATAACGCAAGTGAGACTCACACAGTGCAAAGTATGTACTTCTTGCTGACTGAATGTCGAGAGTCTTGGAAACAGCTCTTATGGCATAGCAACTTGAGGACAGTTTTTTGCATAATCTGTTGATGTGTTTCTTGACATGTTTTTTGGGTAACCTTCCACAGTCTGCAAATGAAAATATAATCAGGAAAATCTATACAAGTGCAGAAAATATAATCAGGAAAATCTATACAAGTGCAGAAAGGGCAAACTAATTAGTTCACCCCGATAAGTTATTGCGTTCACCAAATTATATTTCCTATAGAAAAATGATTCAATTTGTCAATAACTTGTCTTCTGAATTTGCCTATCAGAAAAATTTTTAAAAAAATTTAAAAGATACTTCTCTATATAGTTTTTGCTTGACGTTTCGGGGACTATATCTGCCCCCGTTCTCAAAATCTTCTAAATCTCCTTTAATTGTTTTAATAATTTGGATTTTTTCTCGAAGAGTCTTTTTCGATTTTTCATTTGACGGATGTCAATTGAGATCTGTGGAAGGTTACCCAAAAAACATGTCAAGAAACGTTGTTCCTCCACAAAAAACCACATTCATTCAATACTGTTAATGTGATTTTCAAATTTTAATCTGTTATTAATATATAGTCCTAAAAATGTATTCTCTTGCTTTGAGTTAACAATTTGTCCATTTAGAGAGACTTGGTCTATATTACATTTGAATGTTAGATTTGTTTTCGAGACATTGAAAGTTAATAGATTTGCATCACATCAACTTTTGACTACTTTTAAATCATTTTCTATATTGTTTTGTGAAGTAAGCATGTTGTTATTATGCCACAGTATAGACGTATCATCCTCAGAAATAGTGAACTTTCCCTGAATTGATATGTCGGCCAAATCGTTAATATATATTAAAAAAAGTAATGGTCCGAGAACAGACCCTTGAGGGACTCCACATTTTACTTCCATTCCAACAGACGTACTACTATTGAAAGTTACCATATGTACCCGACCAGATAGGTACGATTCAAACCATTTCAAAATGTATCCCCTAATCCCATAAATTTCGAGTTTTTGCAGTAGAATTTGGTGATTTACGCAATCGAATGCCTTCGACAAGTCGCAAAATACTGTTGCTGCAAATTGACCATTGTTCAATTGAAGATAGAGTTCATCAAGAAGGGCAAACATTGCATCGTTTGTGCTACTTGAGGTCCGAAAACCGAACTGTTTGGAATGAAGAATTTTATTCATTTCTAGAAAGTTCAGAATCTTTTTTTTTATTAATTTTTCAAATTTTTTTGCCAAAGTTGGTATGAAATTTTTTGAAATTTGCTGGTAAATTAGGATCACCTCCCTTGAACAATGGAATGACCTCAGCAACTTTCAAATAAGATGGAAAATTTCTGTTCAATACTGCTGTATTGATAGATTTCGCCAAAATATCTAATGCGTTGACAGGTAATTTCTAAAATATTTTTAATGAAATATCATCCCAACCTGATGAGTTTTTATTTTTCAATTCAGAAAGAATTTCTTTTATTTCATATGCAGAGGTTGGTAGGTAACTAAATGAATTTGCTAGAGCGATATTCTTCAGGTATTGAAGAGGTTGTGTTTCAGGTGTTATTTGCTCAGTTAGTTTGTTGGCTATGGAACAGTGAAGGGTATTTAATTCTTCAGGCTTTAATTCACTTTTGGTGAGGGCAATATTGTTCTTGTCTTCCAATTCATTTACTACTTTCCAGGTTTCTTTCTGCTTGTTATTGGCATTTGCTATTCGCTGGCTAAAATGATTTCTTTTGGCAACTTCAATGGTTTTCCTGTAAGTATTTCTATAAATGTTATAGTAATTAATAAAGTAAACATTTTCCATGAAATATTTTTTGATGTAATGAAGGCATCTTATGTTTTTAGACGCGATTTTAATGCCTTTGGTAATCCAGGGTTTCCTTTGTTTAACTTTGATGTACTGTAGAGGAAATACTTTGTTAAACAGGAGCAGCAATTGAGTGTGAAAGTTGTCAAGTGGTTCCTCGGTTGCCAATACATAATCCCAGTTGGAATCAGTACACAAACGAGAAAACCTTTGAAAGTTTGTTTTACTGTAAATTCTACCATGTTTCTTTTGCGTCAGAGTTTTCCTGGTTATATTTAAGGAACATTTACATATTACTGCATCATGGTCGGAAATTCCAGCATTCACTACTTCACAGCTTATTACTTCCTCATGGAGGTTTGTGCAGACATAATCAAGAAGACTAGATGAATACTTGCAGTTACGAGTCGGTGTTTCAACATGCATTTTTAAGTTGAAAGAGTTAAGTAAGTTATCTAATGATATTTTAGAGTTTAATGTGCTATTTAAATAATCAATATTGAAATCACCTGTTAAAAGAATTGAAGCATTGAACGGGAATCGAGTTGAAAGTGTTTCTAGCATGTATAAAAAGTGTTCATTATTGGTGGTGGGAGATCTATATTGTTATGTTAGGAAATGTTGTTAAATAATTAAACTTATAATTATCATTATTATTATTAGTTATTTTTATTATCGTCATTAATGCTATGTTATTTTACAATTTTCTTCACCTTTTTTCATTACTATGGAACCTTATACTGTGCTCTAGTCGATACATATGTATAAAGAGGGCATTCCTGAAGTTAGTTCTGGTATCAAAAATACATATCCAATGATATATCTGATAAAAATCCACGATTAAACCATATCAAAATTGAAATTTATACCAAACATTGAATTAAAGTAAGATCAACGTATAGACAAGTTTTGAACATCCTGTGTGACAATTCACATCAACAGAAAACCCACCAATGGGATTCAAAAGATTTTGTGTGGGAAAAGTGATGATATACAATAAAATGTAATGGCAGAAATTGAAAAATTACAATTTTATATGAATTTGTAAATAGTATGTAAGATATCATTCATAAAATCATTAATATTAATTAGAACAGCAAATAATTCGGTAGGAAGTGATGCAAATTCGGAAATCTGTGAAAAAATAAAAATTTGTGTGTTGCTATGGATTAGGATAACAAGTTTTGGAGGAGATTAAAAAAAGTTCAAAAGGTGAAGCCACGTAGAAAAATTTAAGAGAAGCATTATAAATAATACAAGAAAACCTGTTATATAAAAATTCCCGAACGAGAAAATTCTTGAAAAGTAGAACTGAAGAAGTAAATAGTCAATAAAAATCCCACCTACCGGGTTTAGAGGATAAATCTTGGAAGGAGTGCAGGTGAGCTGTTATTGAGATCCCAGAAATACGTCCACCGGACTGGAAACTCCAATAGAAAGGCAGCAACAAGGTATACTAATATCCGAACTCATCAAAGTGCAACTTTCACATTAAACCAATAACTTTTACGTGCCTAAACCACTGGTTACTTTGTTTTGGATTGAACTTTCATAAAATTCCATGCAAAAAGACTGATAATAAGTTCAAACTTTCTTCATCAATTTTTCATTGTCGCAAACATCCAAACTGCACTATTTTATATCATTGTTCTGCGAGTATAAGGTAGCTATCGCAGAGTAGGGTATTTATAAGTCTTGACTTGAATAAAAACCATCAATTTTGATTATCCTCTGCAAACCTGTGTTTATTTTTCAATTTATAACCTCACTTTTCTCCACTGAACAGCTTTTCTTATCAAATCGTCAGTGACATAGTAGGCAACACCGATTACAGGAACCGGCTACTGAGAAGGGGTGATTCATATTCATAGGCCTACCTGACTGAGCTGGGATAAGGTAAAAGGGTTTGAAAAAGAAAAAGGTAACATAACATAGCCGGTATTTTTCATTTGTTATGATAGGGATTCAGAAATATAATATCTGAAATAAATTCACAAACATATACATACATTTAAAATAAAATAACCAACCCATCATAACATAACCAACGTGGGGCGAATAAGGTAAATAAGGGGCAATTACACTAAAGTGGGACGATAACAGTAACGTGCGGAAATAACAACAATTGTTATTATTATAACAATATATGCATATTATATAGAGCTTTGTTTCATGGTTAAAAACTATTGAAAATTCGAATACTTTCTCAATCAGTAGATCATTGTGATTTTCGAAATTTGAAAAGTGATTGTTATTTAATATATCTTCATGAATGAGTATTAGGGTACCACCATGAGTATACTGACTTCTACAGTATTTAGAAATTAAGATATAATGTGGTAAGACCAAAGGTTCATTTGGTTTTAGCCAGTGTTCTGTTAACAGAAGAATGTCCGGGTATTCACAGGTCTCCGAGAATAAATATAGGTCGTCTGTTTTGTTTCTGATTGATTGAATATTCAGTAGCATGACCGTGAGGTCATTAGTGGATTTCCTAAAAAAGATTCTTGAAGATATCCCTCCAATGGTACATTTCCAATGGATATTTCATATGGGTCGTTTGACTCATCAATCCTCAAATCCACTGGTTTCTGAGATTGTGACTGTGGGGTCATTTGTGTATTTCCTAAGAAAGATTCTTGAATATTTCATTGGAGGGATATTTCCCTCCAATGGTAGATTTCTAGTGGGCATTTCATCTGGGACCTTTGACTCATCAATCCTCAAATCCACAGGTTTTAAAGATGGTGGAGAAAGTTTGTTACTGCAATTCCCCTTGATGAATTCCATAATTGATTTTGCAATAGCCCATTTACCTATGTTGTTGATATGTGTTCCATTTCTGCAGAAGTTTGATTTTCGCAGTATGTTATTGCATTCAAAGCCAGAGACATTCGTTAAATGTTTGTAATGAAGATATTTCCGAATGTCAAGGTTATATTCATAAATTGTTAAATAATAATAATAATAATTTTTATTCGCCGTTTTTGATACACTTGGTATATATGGTAAGTCAGTTTCAAGAAAATTAAGTAAAAATACAAAAAAATAAAAACGAGCACAGGTTTACCTATATAAATATATACAAATACACATATATACTCACATACATAAAAGGTATGCGAGCATTTTACAACATTCACAAAATGTACCCTAATTGAAATTGGGAACACTGATTGAAATTATTTGTGAGATTGTCAGTTAGGAAATCTTGATAACTATAATAGCATTTCTCTAAAAGAAATTTTTTAATACAATCATGGAATATCTTATCACTTCTGATTCTTTTGACTACATTTGGTAGCTTATTGAAGCAAGTAATGGCATTATAATGAGGGGATTTTTTATAATTTGACATTTGATGTTGTGGGATTCTCAAAAGATCACCATTTCTTGTATTATGACTACGTTCTGTAGCAGTCTTCTCATATAATTTGGGGTTCTGCCTGACAAACATAATACATTTGAGGATGAAGATAGAAGAGGCTGTCAATATTTTTTATCTATAAAAACGGGCCGACAGCTATCTCGGAAGTCCATATTGAAGATTAGCCTTATGACGCATTTCTGCGCTAAGAAAATTCTGGAAAAATCCCTTGCCCTGCCCCAGACCATAACATTTAAACTTAGATGAGAATAGACCATGGCATAATATATGTTGAGTAAGCCAGGTTCATCCAAACTGGATTTCAACTGATTTATGGCATAGTATGCTTTATTCAAGTTGGCACAAATATGATCCACTTGTTTTTCCCAATTTAAATTGTCGTCTAGGTAGGTACCCAAAAATTGTATTTCTTCAGAAGCTTGAATATCATAGTTTGGGCATAGACCATTTGGAATATTTCGTCTGAAGTGAAAATTAACACTGATCGATTTTGAAGTATTTAGAATGAGCTTATTTCTTTGGCACCAGGTGCTGAACTGATCAATAATGCGTTCTGATTTGCTGATGAGTTGCTCAGCGTTTCCACCCGATATAGTTATCGTAGTATCATCAGCAAACATTGTAACATAGCCTTCCATTATGTGTTGAGGAAGATCGTTGACATAGAGGAGAAATAGTAACGGTCCTAGAACAGAACCCTGTGGCACACCGAGTTTAACAGTTTTCGACTCAGATGACAATCCATTGCAGATTACGACCATATCTCTACTTGTCATATAGGATTCTATCCAATTTATCATATTTCGTGGAAACCCGAACATTGATAGTTTATTGATGAGAAATTCAGAGCACACTGTATCAAATGCTTTTGATAAGTCGAAAAATAGTGAGATCACATATTTATTACTATCAATTTCTGTGTATATAAAATTCAGGAGGTTATAGGAAGCTGTTTCTATAGATTTATGTTTCCTGAATCCATGCTGAGACGTGCATAGAAGCTTATTTGTTTCCAAATGATCTATAACTCTGAGGGCTACAACTTTTTCAAATAATTTGGATAAGGAGCAGAGCAAGGATATTTGCTTGTAGTTATCCATCTCGGTGGAATTACCTTTTTTATGTACAGGTATAACGAGTGATTTTTTCAGAACTTCTGGAAAGTATCCTTGAATTAGAGATTGATTCATTAGGTAGGTTAATGGTACAATAATGGCAGGCAATATTTTCTTAATTGTGACGATTGAGAGTTCATCGAAGCCTGCCGATTTTTTATTCTTCATTTCGGATAGGGCTTTTATTATCTCATATTCAGTAATTGGATAGGATTGAAAGGGTTGAATTATATTTACATTTTCAGTAACAGTACAGGGAAAAGACAAGTTTTGCCCGAAGTGATTTGACACGGAAATTTCTGCTGCATTTGAAAAGTATTCAGCAAATAGTTCTGACACTCCATCTGGGTCTGTTTTTAACCCACCATCTTGTTCAAGGGATATTGATTTTTTTAACTTATTTTTATTTCTTCCTAGTTCTTCATTGATAATCTTCCATGTCTCTCTAGTTTTGTTTTCTGACTGGTTTATTTTAGAATAAATTTTGTTTTTCTACAACTTTACATTTTGTTTGTGCTCTCGCAATCTTGATTTATACTGTTCAATCAAGTGAGTTTCAGCTTTTTGGGAGTTAGAGAGAAGCCAGAACATTTCCTTCAATTGTTTACCTTCATCGATGATATCACGAGTTATCCAACTTTTATGGTTGGATTTCATGTAGGTCTGCTTCTTTGGACAGGATACATCGAAGCACCGAAGCAGTATGTTATAAAAATAATTAAATGCTTCGTCTATTTGTAAATGGTATATTAGAGTCCAATCCTCATAAATTAACCGATTTTGCAATTTAGCAATATTGTCATCACATAAACTACGTCTCATGTTAGATGAGATTGTATTTTTTTTATTCTCTGAAATATTTTTTTCTTGGTATACCAGGATGAGCCAAGTGAACAGCTATATTTGGTTGCACTATATAGCACTCAAATTTTGATTGGGGAAGGCTGGTCACCATGTAATCAATGCATGTTGAACTAGTGTGTGCAGTTTTATATGTGAATATTCTGGTTGCACCTTGAGGATTTTTGCTCATCTGGTACGAATTGAAAATATCAGACAGCAGTTTGGTATTTAAATCAGATTTGTGACAGTTTATATTAAAATCCCTACAAAGAATAGTGAAGTCAGAACGTTCAGATGCAAGGTGGAGTGCTTGTGTTAGACATTCCATGAAGGTACTAATTTTACCGCTTGGTGGTCTGTACCCTGTTACAACAGCAACTTTTGTGTCATTTATGCTGAAGCGAATTGCACATATTTCAATTTCAGATTCAATTGATAGCCTTTTTATTGGTTCATATTCTTAGATTTGAAGAGAAATGGTCGTGATATTAGCAGAATATTTGTATTCATTAGTTTGGTTGAAAGTGAGTCGATCATTTTGTAGATGATGTTTCTTGGCCAGAATATCGGCATGTCATTTTTCTTCAGGTTCTTCCCTAATTTCAGTGCACTTTCTATTAGTATTATTCATTCTATCATCATCAGTGTTATTCATTCTATCATTGAAAGGAGCTTGAACTTGCGTCGATTTTAGTGAAGATCATGTACAGGAGAAAGCTGTTTTTAGAGGTATAATTATAGAAGTAATTTGCTCTATACCCAGCAAACATGAATGAGCGGTGAATAGACGGGCCATTGCTGTTAACTGCGGTAAGATGTCGGTGTTAAACATGCCACTGTACTATGTGTGACTTGTCTTTATTTTAATTTTTTGAAGAAAAAACTAAATTCTAAAGAAAAACTATTTTGCCGATAATCCTCAATATTTTTCCTACCGAAAAACATATCGTAAGATTTGATAACATAATGGAATTTCCCATACTTACTTATATTATCTCAACTCCTCGTGTAAAGAATAGTCACACTCTCTTTGTCCAAAAATGTTTCTACATATAACATTTACACATTATAAGGGCAGCTTTGTCATAGGGTGTATGTAGAAAATGGATTTTTCTACACACAACACCAATTTTATAGAGTGTTTCTTTAATATAATGTAAGGCACTGATATTTTGGTTTAACACTAGTCCGCGGACTTGGATTCATGCCTTTGAATAAATAATTTTTTAACTTCTTTATATAAAGATTAGTACTTTTTGTCTTTCGTCTCAAGGGACTTTTATTTAAGTGATAAGGTAACTTAATATTTGACTTTTGCCTCTCAATTAAAATAATCTGATTGAATTCAATTTCCCTTTCCTCAACTTCGGTTGAGAAAATAATACACACAAATTAACTACAATACATCTATTAACAAAAAATGAAACACACCGACGCTGTCGAAAAAAAAAATGGTCAATCATAAGATAAAATGTAAACTAAAAAAAAAACAATCTCCTTTTTAGAATGAAGAACAACAACGAATAGTTTGAAAATATTACATTTCTGTTCTAAAATAAAAGGGAGCTCATATTTCCGATATATATAGTGATTTCCTATTATCGAAATATAGAACCAGTTTTAATAGACGAACTCCCAATATACCCTGTTATGTATACCCCTAATCTGGTATTAATTGTGCATGAGGTTCACCCCGTGAATCAATAGTTAAAAGCTATGCATCAAGTTAGATTTTCTACTTAAGCAAGCGACTTACCCCTGTAATTCCCATGTTTCTCCTAGTCTCGAATATAATTCCCATTTCTCTCGTAGCCGCCTGTGGACACTCGAATCAGATTTCTAATTTAAACACACTCGTCTTCCGAACTGACCATTGAAATAAAGTTTCCGACATCTACCCGCGATAATTCCTGCCGTGGAACCATTATATATCTAAGGGCGAATTTCTTCGATAAAGTTTCTGGTAAAACCAAAAACTCGGCCCGAATCCCGAAAGGACTCACGCCTGCGGCGGAACCCAATTCCCTCGAGGTTCGCGAACAGACTCTCTTTTCCCTCTTGATATTTTTCCATTCTCAAAAAGAAGCGAAGCGCCAAGTGGCACTCTGATTGGCTAAGTCCAATTTGTCGCTGCAGCGAATATATTTCGCGACCGGTATATTGCCCATTCGACACTTTGCCCGAATGAATGAAGCTTTGTTTAGTATTTCCAGACTAAACAACAGTTACAATGTTGCATATCTGTAACTGGCAATGTCTCCCAAAATGAATGAACTCGTCAGCTTGACAGAAATATATTTTTTATATCCGCGACGACCCATTAAGGTATTTCAAAGTATGAGCTCCCTGTTTCATATTAATTCCATCCAAGAAACTGGAATCATGAATTATGAATCAAAAATTGAAATAACTTACCCTGGGACCAATAAAAAAATCAAAAAATAACACCTACAGGGTGTTACATCGGCAGCGGCACACCAAAGTCGGTAAATAATTGGAATGATAAAATTTTTGCCGCTTTGGCTGAACATACGCATATTTATTAAGGATGTTTTGAATTTTGCCAGAAATTACCCGTTAAAGATTTGCGATAATCGCGCGCCGATGTCGTTTTGACTCAGTATGTGGCATTGAGCGCCGCACCGCTGCGACCTCTGTAAATGCAACATTGGTATTACTGAATATCACGTTGGCAGTTGGCCCTACTGCTGATTTCGTGTAGGATGTCAAATCGGGTATTTTCTATTTTGTCTGGTCATTGTGGTATATGGTTATGAAAACTAATCACAGTGGTGAGAATTTTTTCAGATTTGTGTGTTGTAGTTCTATCTATTCGGTGAAATACTTTCCAGGCCAGTTTGAAATGTAATATCTGGGAAATATGGATGAGTATCTTGGAAACCATTTGAATACAATAAAAATGGTTGAAATTGAGAAAAAGTTGTCTGTTTAGGTAAATAGGAACAATCTGGCTCTACAGTTTCAGAAATCCTCTATAATTAGTGGCTTTAGAGAGCGAAAACAGTGAATTGTATATATCTAGTCCATGAATCAGTCGATTCTGAATGTTTGGTGAATTTATTGTGTATAACAATGACCTATCTTCAGTGAAGTTTTCGAAGATATAATGCTAGATTGTTCTTAGGCGCTTATATGGGCCATTTTGTTTCCATTGAAACCGTCTTTATGCTCATTGCCTTCCAAGATCCTATACTTCCATGTACTCCATTTTGAATTGGACACCCCCGTAAATTTGCATAGATCATTGTTGAAATCCCACCAGTGGAATGACGCGGTTGATTAGTAGGATACCCGCAATCGCACCATAATCTGTACCAAGCAATATCAGTTCATCTTAACTCTATCTATCCGCTGAAGTCCCGCTATGTAATAAAGCGGGTGGTAGTCTGAAGGCCTACTGATGGCCGTCGTGACACGGGCTAGCTGGGCCGACGACGTATCATGATTATGGCCCGCTTATGTTGTCTGTCGGCGGTTTTCAAAGTGCCTCTAGAGGCCCACGCGTAACATGTTTGCTGGGTAGTGTAATCCTGCTTTGAATATGGAATCCATATATCGAAAGAGCATTAGAAAATATTCAATTTGAAGAACATATTTTAATAAATGACAACAAGACCGTAGGGGAAGACTCGCCAACTGCACCGTAGTAGCATAAGCATGTTCACAGCTACGGGCGTTATATCAATGAAAAAGAGATATGGAGATAGTTATGCCGTCCTTCGGAGGGGACGTTAAGATAGCGGACACTAGTTTATGGATGTTGAGCTCGTTAATGATCTATAACTCTGGTTGGAAACACCAGAGGATTCTGAAAAATTTCCGGTTGAGGAGAAGTGTAGTCACAGTTGCGTCGTGAGTGTTTAGCCCTGGTCGCAGAAATAGGACGCCATTAACTAAAGAAATGAATAAAAAAGAATAGCACATGTCAGCCCCATAATTACAGAAAAACTTTCATTCATAAGAAACAACACGATATTACTCAATACGAACTTTATAGCCAGAAAATAAATCCATGGGTATGAACATAGGTTCTAAATTCAAATAAGCGACCAAAGCTGATAAGCACATGCCAGTTAAAAATATGTCGTTATCTGAAGACAATTAAATGCACTTTAAGATAACTCATCACGTCCGCTGATCGCCATATCTAGTAAAATTAACGATGTAAACAAAATTATAAATTCCAAGATTGTTGACAGCTCCCAAAATTACATTGAGCCACGAAATATCATAAAACCGTTTTTATGTATTTGTAACGACAGAAAAACGCTATAAATGTATAGATTATGACAGACCATTAAATATAACTCTACCTCGGAAGGCATAAATTTTGGTTTTATATATTTTTGATGACAGGAACAAAGCCATTAATTATTGAGCCGCTGAGAAGTTGAAGATAATTATAATATCAGACATTTTTCCCTGCGGCTAGCCCAACTATCACGTGATCCGGTAACGGGTTATAAAAATGCGCGTTTTTTTTGGATCAACGATCACTCGGTGTTCAGCAGTCAAACAAGTACGTTCAAAATGAGGTTAGAATTTCATTCAATCACGACATAGTGAAATCAAGATGAGAAGAGTACGAATATAGTTGTCAAGCAGTGAACTTAAGTAGCCATTAATAGAAATTATATTCAATTTAGTCCGAGTATCCAAGTGAATTCACCAGTAAACCAGTATTTTTTCCAAAAATTACCTATTATTGATCAACGCTTCCCGAACGTGAATAAATCAACGAAAAACATCGAATCGATAGTTCATGATCTCGTAGAAAACCATATCCATACACGCTATACTAATATACAGTGCGAGTAAAATTAAAATAACAATTTCCGCGGGATTAATCAAACTAATGATAAAATTAAATCTAATTGTCGTTCAAAAACCATCTTCAGTGAATAAGTGTTGACTCTGCTGATGTATCGTAAATTATATATGTTTCTGTATTTATGGGTTGGCAAATTGAATCATTTATAATGTGCATGTGTCTGTAAAGGTATCTCCATAATTTCATGTTACCAAAGTTTTTCAAAATATAATTATTTCCAGCCGTTTTTGACAATTGATGTCACTATTGTTTCAGGCAATCTATTTAATTTGTAGAGAGATGAGAAATTAACTTCAAGTAAACCACACTCTATTTGTTTTGCTGAA
This sequence comes from Gonioctena quinquepunctata, assembly GCA_018342105.1. Lineage (NCBI taxonomy): Eukaryota > Metazoa > Arthropoda > Insecta > Coleoptera > Chrysomelidae > Gonioctena > Gonioctena quinquepunctata. Next base: position 264,488 of record JAFIRS010001619.1, read on the forward strand.
TATTGTCTCATATTATCCGTTTATAGAACGGATGACTATTTTTGTCAATTTTTATTAAATATATTTGTCTATTCTTAACATTTTTATGGGTGCATTATTATTTTTAACCGACGAAACCAAAAAGGAGGAGGTTCTCTAGTCAACGAGTATTTTTTTTTTTTTTTATTGGATCACGCATAACTTTTTATTGAGGCGTCCGATTGCGATAATTCTTTTTTCAGTGGATAGGGTGTACTTCGAAGTTAGTCCCATTTGAATTAAAAAGATGAAATCCACCCCTAAGGGTAGCAAAATGAAGGATATTGATCACTCACCCTCTGAATTCTGGTCCGTTAACCGATTCTATCAGCTATAACTTTGTACTGGGATCTTCGATTTGGATTATTCCTCTTTTATCAGATAGGGTATACCTCATAGTTGATCATATTTGGATTTCGAATGGAATTATCCAGCCTTACAGGTAGAAAAATAGGTGATAATTGATTTTTCACTTGTGAACATTGGCACACATATGTAGTTGACAATGACAGATCCTAGTGTATTTAAATAAATATATTCTATGAGAGGATGGAATGATATACAAAGTAATGAAATGAACTTACCAGAACAACAAAAATAATTTTTATTACAACAAATAGTAAAAGTAGATAATCTTATTATTCAACTGGTAAGAGATGAAGTAAGGTGGGTAAATAAGTATTTTGGAAGTAATAAAAAAACAAGCAGTTAGTAATTAGTAGATTTCAGCCACAAAAAATTGAAAAATAAAAACTTTTTAACAAAAAATTAAACCGACGAAATACGGAACTGAAAAGTAAAAAATAAAATAAACCTTATTAGTCTCAATACCTAAGCTCCTAAACTAATGTAAGTAACTAATTTTGAGTCGGCGCCAAACAAACAATCAACGAAGATCATTAAATTACTTCAAAAAAATTATCAGAATGTCACCGCCCAACTCGATGCCATCATTTTACGCCTTACCTAATTTATTTGCTTGTTCGTTTGGCGCCGACTCAAAATTAGTTAAGGAGCTTAGTTATTGAGACTAAGAAGGTTTATTTTATTTTTTACTCTTCAGTTCCATATTTCGTCTTTAATTTTTTGTTAAAAAGTTTTTATTTATTATTATTTTTCGAATCTTTCTGAAAACGGTACGTACTTCCTGGATAAACAACTCACGCCCAAGCACAGAGAGAAAGGGGTAATTTCCTGTAGACCGCTCCAGGAACATAATTTCGGTTCGACCATCCTCAGATAGTCGATGCTTGTTTTCGCAATCTAACAAGAAGTCTGGTGTTACAGGTGTGTTGTGTTAATTCATAACACCCCGTATAGTCCGGGCATATCACACATATTCTTCGTATGGGGAATTGTAACTCACTGTTACTTTGTACAGATTGAAAGCAATATCTACTAGATTCATAGTAATTAGAGAGATATAAATAAAACGTCCAAATAATCAATCACATTTATTAAATATTATATATTATCATATATAAATATATATATATATATAATATATATATATAATATATATATATATATATATATATATAATATATATATATATATATATATATATATATATATATAGATTCAAACGAAATATTTGTTATACCATCACGAAAAAAAAACATTTTCCAAACTCAACAATTAACATTGTTTTTCTGCTGCATTCCAATATCAAACGCACCCATCCTCCGAATAATAAAAAAAGAAATTACAAGATCCAAATCAAATCATAAAATATGAAACAATGATAATATAAAACAATTTCAATAAAAAACTATTTCAACAAGAAAAAATCAGCATTGGTTCATAATGTTGAATAATGAATGGTTTTCCTGAGTTCACAATATTCAAAAATAAGCATTTAAGAAAAATAATATCCAGCAGTAAAATTCTATTTCAGGATACATGAAAGCCCCGGAGGCAAAAACCTGCATTAAGTTCTGAGAAAATAAACTAGAACAATGATATTAGAATCACCGAATGAAGATAATGTACAAATAAACTAGTGAAAAAAATATAACAATCTTATTTTAACGATAGATGCAATTACATATCTGTAAAACCTATATAATTTATTTTTACATTTCATATCACGAAGTATAACATAGTGAACATAGATTTTACATTTTACAACTTGGTCTAATAATGAGAAATCTGAAAGCTAAATAAAGGCACATCAATAAGGATGAATTTATTCTAAATAGACATTATATTTGTATATAATCAAATCCGTATTTATAATCATTTGACACACTATTGAATCGATTTGTTTCATGAATGACCGATTGTCTTTCAGTTACCAGTTTTTCAAGAAGTGGGTGCTATTTTACACATCTAGGCTTCTACAAGACCTAATTTTTTGAGGACATTTGATTTAATAAAAATTACGTTCATTCTACGGGAACCAAAAGATAACCCGGGTTAAGAAATAAGCTTCTAGTTAAATTCAGATGAAGATATCAATGCCAACTGAGTTAACATATTAAAAATAATATTTTCTTGACAAAAGTTGTTGTTTCAAAACTTCTGAATGATTTCCCAAAAAATTACAACCTAAAAGATCTATGTATCGGACACCTAGTCATTCCTCACATTCCATCAGGCTTGGGTATGTTTGTGTTGTAAGCTCTTATAACTGCCGACTGGGACACTGCGCCTCCTTCTTCTTGGGAAAACGCGAAACCATCTGATAGAAAAAATATGAAATAAAAGTTCCACGAGAATAGATCTCCATGGCGAGTCCCAAAGAAGGTGGTTCCAATGGAGTTTTCAACTAGTTAAATCTTTTGAAGTATGAAATTGTAAAATAAGATGAACAAAATATATCTTGATGATCTCCATTCAAATAAAAAATATATTGCGAACGCCGGCGTAATCAGAATCTGTTTTGTGATACAATAGGTTGAGTGGAAGAGCAATTTCCATGGTGATTCGTCACTATTGAAATTGAACTCCGCCTTTAATTTTCTTCCAAAGTTAAATATGCTATATATTTTTATTTTTATTCTAATGACTGTACCGTTGAAAAGGAAGAAAATAATAAAGACGATATTATTATTATTATTATTATTATTAATAGTTCCAGTTGTATCAATAGAGAAATTGAATGTTGAAGTAAAAGAAGGAAGGAATTGTATCATTTTGTCATCATATAAGAGTTCTGCAACAATTGTCAAAACCACCTTCCTAAAAACCACTGTAGATCTTTTTCCACAAATAAATACTTCTAGGGTAGTGAGTCATAGTCTGCACTACTAATCCAGTCTTTTTTTCGTCTGACAAAGACCACTCTGAAAAAAATTTAAATTGATTTTTGATGACAAATATTTTTTCGTCCTGGTTATTTTTCTTACTCGGAGTGTTGGGAAATAATGATTTCAAAGTAGTCCTTGAATTTGAAATTAAATCACTTTCATAATGATTAGTCGTGTTAACATGCAACATACATACATAAATGTATTATCAGGGCATATTCTGATGAGAGGTGACAATGTCACCTAGTGTGTAGTTTTATGCTTAATACACCTTATAATAAATAATAGTTTAAAAAAAACTAAAAAACACGCTTTTATAGAAAACCAAACTGAAAAAATAGAAAATAAGAAAAAAATGTATTTTATTTAAAAAAAGCGTGGGGTGCATGGTATCAATAATTATATAGTACATTACACACCTAGGGCAGTAAAGTAAGAAATGACTCAGATCACAGGTAATTGTTGGCCGAGGCGATACCATGCACCCCACGCTTTTTTTTTAATAATTTTTTTTTCTTATTTTCTATTTTTTTAGTGTGGTTTCCTATAAAAGCGTGTTTTTTAGTTTTTTTAAACTATTATTTATTTCCTACTTTTTAGTTTGGTTTATTTATAAAAGCGTGTTTTTTAGTTTTTTTTAAACTATTATTTTTATTATTTTTTTGCAAATTAATAAATGGAATAATCTTATCAAATTAGTGTATTGTCATCGGTCCTCGATAAATCTACAAAGTTTGAATTAAATCTGACCGTTTAAAGTGGGTCAAAATCGCGCCCAAAGGAGTCGGTTACAAACAAACATACAAGTGAAGCTAATATAAAGCGTGTAAAAAAAAAAATATTTCCGAAACGTCAGCGATACAAAATTTGTTTTACTCCCTGGTCCTAATTCCCGTTAAATCCAACTATATTCAATTCTTGGGACGATGAATCAATTATCAATACATTCCAGATGGCGGCCCCAAGATGGAGGACGAGTTTTGTGATTATGGTCCAATTCAATTCAAAATTGGTATGCGGGGTTTTCGGGGTCGGAGATTATGAATTTTTTGTCAAAATTTATAAATTCAAGATGGCGGCCCCAAGATAGCGAACGAGTTTTGTGATTATGGTCCGATTCGCTTCAAAATTGGTATGCGGCAGTTTTCGCAGTCGGAGATTTTGAATTTGTTGTCAAAATTTATAAATTTAAGGTAGATGCCCCAAGATGGAGGACGAGTTTTCTGATTATGGTCATAGTTTATTCAAAATTAGTATGTGTGGGTTTTCAGGTTCGGAGATTATGAATTTTTATGTCAAAATCTATAAATTCAAGATGGCGGCTATGGTCAGATTCTATTCAAAATTGGTGTGTGGGAGTTTTTGGGGTCGGAGATCATGATTTCTTTCAGCTCTATTAGAAATGAACAGATTAAGGCGAACTAACTAATGCTTCGACAAATTGTTACTTACCAACCAATCATTGGCCAATGAAATTAATTGGTACCTACTTTTATGAATACTTTGTAAAAATTAAATACTTTGACAAGTTCTTACTCACCAACCAATCACTGCTCAATCAAATTAATTGGTAGCCACTTTTATGAACACTTCGCTCGACAGGCTTTTTGATTAGTTATTTTTTTAAACGTATTCATTTTGCAGCTATTTCAATTATAGTCCTAATGTTATTATTGTTTATTGAAGTTCTACGTTTTCAAAAATAGAAATCTACAAAATAAATATGTTTTACGAAATATAGCAACAAAAATAATTCCCTGTCACTTCAGCAACAAAAATTATTTCCCATGTTAATTTAGCAACAAAAATTATTCCCTATGTTATTTTGTTAGTATCAACGCTGTTATATTTGGCGAGTTATGTTATGGTCGGCATGGAAAAAGGATGAATTTCGACTGAAAAATATTGTCATTTGGAAGTTCATGATTGAATTTGCATTATTTCACTTATAAAGTAAAGGAACAAAAAAAAAATAGGCAAATAAATTTAGTTGTGAATTTCGTTGAATTTCTATTCCATCAGAATGTACTTCATTTCTTAGGAAATGGGAACTCCAATAAATAAAAGATATATTTTTGAAAATATGAACAGGGTGTCCATAAAATCATGTGCGACTGAAAGATAAACTTTAGTCACTATCTTCCATCGTTCAAGATAAGCCTTTGAGAGGTATTCATGTTGAAACGGGATTTCAAGCAATTTTCGTATCTCTAATGAAAATCATTCATGAGAAACATGGCAGAATACCAGTAACTTGGGAAGTCATTTCAAAATACTGTCATCCTTGGTTAGAAGGAATCATTCATGGGTGCAGTCTATAAATTGTATATATCTATCAACTACAAAGACTGATCAAATAATACAAAACGCAATGTGACCAAGTGAGGATGAGACATCTGTACCTTATCTCTTTCATTGAATTTGCAGCATTTAAAGAAAACTTTGAACAAAGTTAGGATAATTGCAATGAATATTCATTGACAATTGCTCTCTCAACAATCAATACTTGTAGTTATTAGATATTTGATCTAGGCACGCTTGTCGGGAGTGGTGCATCATCTGACAAAGAGCTGGTGGGAGGGAGAGGAATAAAAGTTATTCAGTGACAAAAAGGAATGAGTTGGTGGGATTTACGAAATAGTTCAGAAGGACAGCTAAGTCAAAAGACCCTTTGCTAAAGCGGAATATTCAAAACGAGGGATACCAAAAAAACGTATAGCTGATGAGAAGCAATAGCCTTTTACCGAAAGTGCTACTCACGTGATAATTCCACGTCCTGCTCAAGTCTCGGAGGGGTTCTTCTAGTGAAAACATTCCTCAGCAGACGAGCAGTTTCTGATAGTCTGTAACCATGTGAACTACTGCTTTTTGGCGCTTATTACAGCTTATTGCGACTAATACATTGATTGAAATAATGAAGCACATGCTTGAGGAAGCTGGGAGTTAGTAAAAGCGAACCTAAGCACTCCAAAAATCAAAATGTTTCAATGTCTCCATTATCCAAAAATGTATAAATAATATATTGATTATACTACCGAAAAAAGTAGAAAAGGTTAAATATCAAAGCCTTAGGTGAGAGTTTTGTGGAAAGTGTTTCTAGTCCACGTTAGTTTTTGAATACATTATTTCTAGAACCATCAGTTCAGAAACATTTCGAATTTCGAATAACTACCTTACAAATGATATACATCATGCCCAAATTACTTTATGCCTGATGAAAATACTTACATATTGCGAATTGCTCCAATGCATGCAAAGGTCTTGCAAAACAAACACAATTTATTACCAGCATGATCACAGTAACAATTTCAAATCAATCATACAACATTCTAGCAGAACATTTTATTTTATATCACATGTACACTCTTAGGAATAACAGTATAAATTCATTGCAAAAATATATCAAGTACTTCTGGAATACATAATAATCATTCTACTATTACTTCATATAGAGAAAAAAAAATTGTCAGGTACACTAAAAAAACAGGTTTTGCTTGCTGAACTTTGAGATTTATTGACAATCAAATTCGAATATTGATTGATCGATAGTATGAAGACTGGCTAGACACAATAAAAAATTGCACAAGACTCACTATACTCCGGGATGTAAATCTCCAAGAGTTTATGCAATAGAAATAACTTACAAACATTATTAGGAAACCCGAAGGACAAAACTGACATGCTGGATAAGTCGGGAATTTATGAAATTAGCTGTCAAAATTTGTGACAGCCCATGTAAGCTACCGAAGGGAAAATAAGTCAAGTGTAGCGGATTTGAGGAATAGTAATTAGTATAAAATAACCCAATTAGAAATACAGGTATATATTGTAATAAATTAAAATTTATTTAGTAAGTTTACAACTGATATTTATAACTTAGTTATCAAATTGCGCATATAAGTGTGAAATGATTTAGTGTGCCTCCTTTTTTTTATTGATCAATAGTAATTACAAGCTACAGATTTAATTATTAAAACTACGCCAGCTAAAGTGAGTCATTCATGAAAATCATGGCTATAATTTTTTTAAATGCTAACTTTTCATCAGCCTTTGTACGATAGGGAACACGAATGTGTCTTTTCTGGAATAGTTGATTTGCACATAACATCAATAAGCAACATACATACTAAGAAGCTGAGCAACATACTCGGAATTTTAAAATATTTCAACTTGCTCTATTTGAAATAAGCTTTTTCCTGAGAATAGTGTGGCAAATTTGTCACGAGAGGCAGCACTTGTGGTAGGGACAAACATCAAACCTTCTCTATTTGAGATAGTATTATTTAAGTGATACAGTTGAATTATTCAAAATAATGCTCATGGTCCCTGAAAATAGCCGTTTGACTTTTCTTGCGTGTTTTTGCCTCCTGAACACGAATCGAGAAAATTTGCGGTCTCATACCGTTTCCGAGATATATTGACTTTGTCCTTCTTCAAGAGGTCATTTTTAATCACCGTTTTCGCGCACAAATATCACTAACAATGCCTCCTTTTTTAACCAGCTTAAACTACAAACACCAAATCACTCATTTTCGGTACAACTTTGCACAAAATATAGCTAAGTTAGGTTACGTTATAAGTATTTTTTCGATAAAACCTGATATATTTTGTGCAAAGTTGTACCGAAAATGAGTGATTTGGTGTTTGAAGTTTAAGCTGGTAAAATGAAGGAGGCATTGTGAGTGATATTTGTGCGCGAAAACGGTGCCTAAAAATGACCTCTTGAAGGAGGAGAAAGTCTATTGGTTACTGAATCATATGCACTGTAATATATTAAATTTATCTCAATTACTAAATATATTTGACTCATTTTTCATTCTGAAATCAATTTAAAATTGACCTATTCACCTATCAATATTTTTTTTTTTTTTGAAATTTAAACATTTCGACAAGCAAGCCTCTGTTTAATGTTGCTACATTATTATCCTTCACATTTGCCTCCTGGAACTTCATCTTCTGTCAAAAACATGTTTTTGATGTTTATTTTTACATATATTTTAATGTGAGTTAGGTAATATTTGTCCCTACCGGGCTACTAGCGCTGCTAGTGGGGAATTTTTTGTACTTGAGGAAAAAGGCTCATGGAAAATGAATTGAAAACGGTACTCCTAGCGCCTCTGATGCACGTATGCATAGTTACTCCACACAGTTCAAACTTTTAGCGCTGGGTCTCTCAAAGGGAGTAACATTTGCCTCGAACTGTCAAGTGTCGACTATCATTTCATATGTCTTGTATCTTTATATGTGTGTTGTAGTAATTTTTAACATTTGTAATAATAGTAGGGTTAACCCTATGACTTGCAGAAATATTATGTCTGTGGATATTCCTGAAACAACCACAAGTAGCGCTAGTGTTCGAGGGAAATTATTCGGAAGTCAAGGTCAAATCGATTTTGAATTTATAATAATTTTCAAACCTGAATCTTTCGAAAAATATTGGGATTCGAGGAATTATTTTCACCAAGTGTAATTTTTGAGGCTGGAATGTAGAAACTTTAAAAAATTAAATCATGCGTGTTCCCACAACTTTCTACATTTTGGCACGACGTTGAAAGGACCACAAAACAATTTGTAGTTTAATTTTTCGGAAATCGGAGGTGCCAAGTGCTTTAAATCTTAGCTTTGCTATTGGTGGGTTTACCAATGGAAAAGCAGGAATTAGAAGCCCTCACCCCACTGCACTATCAAAATAAAAGTTGCAATTACATTTTGGAAGTAAGAGCTTTTCCAGAACATCCCAAATATTTTCAATTTGTAGAATATTAAATGAATGAAAAAATTCATTTTTGAGCTTGCGCACAAACAAGTCTTAATGTTCAACAACTGACAGATGACAACTCTATTGCACATAACCTGAAAATTAATTAACAATGTGTCCTTTTCTATTAACAAACGATCTCTATTGAGTTTTGTTCATTATGGAATTAGAGAGAAACAGGCTCCAAATGAAATTTTCATAAATTAATTCCATAACAATCTGTGACAGTGTCACTTACTTATTGCCTGTATGATTTAGAGAATTAGATTCCAATGCAAAAAGTATGTTAGTGTTCATAACATATTTTTATTTGGTGGATAATATGGAACCTGTACACTTGCATTGAAGCTCTTAGTTATCATTCATTGATTATCTTCGAGATATGAAAGACAAATCTCAAACTTTTAATCATCCAGTCTCCTCCCTCAATCTACTTCACTGTATGGTTCATATTGCAGCTTGAATGAAAGATCTCGTACCATTTTGCACCAAATGGTATCCACGTTATTTGCTTCCCAAAAAAATATATGTGTATACATATATTACTGCATCCGCTTTCATCCCCCTGTACAAATATTCTACCAACCTGATATGTTTTCAAGATTTTCTTCATCTGACATATGCAGCCAAAATATCAAAATAAACCCATAAAAGTAATCAGCATATTTCTTATTTTCTGATTATATTCAAATAAGAATTATATGTTTTTGTACCTATCCTAAACTAAAATCATAACACTACCATATTTTCATAGTGTACCTAACGGATATGGAAAATGGGTGGATTTACTGTTATATTCAGTTAAGATAGTTTCCTTGATTCGTTCCAAGTAATTCGGTTTTGTAATTTGATAAGTATGAATATACGAATTTAACAGTAATCATAGGTGCAGGATTTTGTGCGTTTCAAAATACTGTTCTTAAATTCAATAAGACAGCACAGTGTGTCTCATAATTATTTTATTTCTTGGTATTATTCATTTTTATTATAAAGAGCCCGTTGTCCTCTATGAGGAAATCTATGAAATCAAAGAAGTTTCAAGTATAACCAAGACTAGTTTCATCATAAGAGGAAGTATTTGTGAATGGATAACAGACAGAGAAAGAAGTAGAGAGCAGAAAAGATACCATTGCAACCAAATGTTCCAAGTTAAAGTCTGATTTTGGCAGCTGAATATGGAGTGCCAATCAAATGTCAATATGTATTTGGCGCACAAAAAAACTAAAAATGGACTTATGAGTAGTCATTAGTACTTTCCCTACCCAGCATCTGAATCGAAAATACAAAAGAATTAAGAGGAGATTCATTACTGTTAATAAAGACATAAAAACAAACAAAAATAACATTATGAGATACAAGGCTGTATATGAATATCACTTTTTCATATAAGTAAGGAAGTGAAAACACATGTGAATCTATAATTCATTACATATGTTGTCAAGCTTTGTATACATATCAACAACCTCCCTTTCAGCATAACAAAATTGAATACTTTTTTGCAAAAGAAATCTCAGTTTATTAAATGCTTTGAAAAATATGTTAGTTTTGCAATTCCAGTTCTTTTTGGCATAAAAATATTCCCTTCCACTATATTATATTCTAATTTCGGAATAAAACCAATCAGGAGAGAAATGAAAATATTTATAATTATAATAATATTCAGTTCACTCTATAGTATATGTGTGAAAATGGTATTGTAGTTCCATAAGATCAGTTATTATGTACCATCTAAATCCAAAATTAAACAATAAGGTTGGTGCATATGTATAAAAAGCTTCTATTATCACTAGCCATGAAACATAACAATATTTTAATATAAATAATTATGCGTTTTTTCACAAGCTGGAAAGTCATTAGATCACAGTACTTTTTCATATTTATCTTATGATTTTACTTTACAATTTTGTAAAAAAAACAGATAAAATTGAAAAAATCTTAACAATATTCACAATCAGTTCATCTATGAACAACATTTTACAATTTCTGCACTATTAGTTAGTCAAGAAGTGAGTTTCCTGAGAAAAATAGTTCCAAGTCTCCAAAAAATATGAGCAATAGCTCATTCGATTCGGGATGCAATTCTGAGAAAGATGTTTTTTTTCTGCTGACGAAAATTGCATTTGTTATTAACAAAAAACAATAACAAAAAAGGGGTTAGTTTTTTGGGAATAACTCAAAAACTATAAGCGATAGCGAAAATCGGAAAAACGAGTATTAAAGAGGAGTAAATTTCCAATTAAAAAGGTCCCAAATTCGGAACTCTATCTCCATTATTTATAATTTTATTTTAACGTTGAAAATAGGGCTCCACGCGACCACTACGGCATGCGCGCGTCTCTAAAGAGAATACACCACGTAATTTTTTTTTTATAGTTCCTATTAAATATCAATTTGAAAATTTGAATGAATTATGGTGTGTCTTCACCACTTGAAAGAACAAGGTCACGTTGGAAAAAAAAATGTAAGTTTATTTTTCAAAAAGTTAGGCATTTGTTAATTAGTCCATATTTTTCGGACCTCGGTTTTCATTAAAAACGGCATACATCATTTTTAAATAATAGCTCTAAAAATTGTTCGCTCCTTGGAGCTCTTCTTATATATATATATATATATATATATATATATATATATATATATATATACAAGATCACGTTATGAAAGTTTTTAAACGTTATTTATTTTGCTCTATATAATTTTTTAGTAATAAAAAAATTTTTTTTTTAATGTCATTTGTTTATAAAGTATTTAAAAACAAATTGATTAGTTTAATATTTTAAACATTTTTTTTGCCATTTTGTCTAGAAAAAAAAAAGTTTATGAATTTTTTTTTTATTGTTTATAATCATTTTTTTTAATATCTCCATTATTTAAATAATTAGTTTTTTTCTTTAAAAATCATAAATGGCATTTCTTAATGGAATAATATTTTTTTTTTTTATTAAAACTTTAATTGTTTATAGTTAACAATTTGTTAAAACAAATTTTAAATCTATTTTTTTTCTTTTTTTGAAACTAATAAAAATTACAAAAACAACCATATGCAACAAAGTGTCGATAATTTTTTATTAAAGATACAATTATCAACTTGCAAGATGATTTTATAGAGCATTAGTTGATCTCTTAACTTCTCACCAAGTCTGTATCTGTCATGGTTTCCTGTTTAAATGCATTTGTTTAAAATAAAAAATTCCGTTATCTACTTCTTACAGTGCTAAACTATGAAAGTTAGCCCTTTTGTACTTCTAGAGATTTGTAGGCTAGTATTTGAATCATTAAAAAAAGGGTTTTTATGAAATACACGATTTATTTAAATAATGTGTACTTATCATGTATTCTAGCGGTGTTTAATCACATATTTGTTAATAAATACTCAGAATATACAGTTTTTTTGTGAGATCATTCATTATCTGGTTTTTAAACTATTTTTATAAAAAAATTAAATAGGGTATTTTAAAAGTCTATAAAAAATATTTCGACACTTTGTTGCATATGATTGTTTTTGTATTTTAGTAGTTTAGAAAAAAATATAATAATTTGGAATTTGTTTATAACAAATTTTTAACTTAATAAACAATAAAAAATTATATTTTTTATTTTTTGTTATTCTATTAGAGATGCCAATAATGATTTTCAAAGAAAAAAAAATTATTAACTAATTATTTAATTAATGGAAATATAAAAAAAAAATATAAACAATTAGAAAAAAATAATCGGTTTTTTTCTGTAAAATAGTTATACTCTCTAGACAACAAAATGGAAAAAAAAACAAAAATATTAAACTAATCAATTTTTTTTATAAACAAATGTCCTATAAAATTTATTTCGAATGTAATTAAATGCCTTTGTTTGATGCAAAAGCAGCAACAGCAAAACAAATAGATAACAATTTATTTTTTCTTGTCAAGTATATACCGGGTGACACAGGATATCGGGCCACCCCTGTAACTTCTGCATTCGTAAACGGATTTTTCTGAAATTTGGTACAGTTAAATAAGCAACCATTTCGGATTTGATCACATTACAATCCAATATGGCGGACTTCCGGTTTTTCTGGAAATGCCAGTAACTTTTTTTTTTCAAATGGAACACCCTGTATATTTTTACATATTCGAATTCAACAGGTCAAAACAAGTCCAAACCTTATGTCAAATGTAATTTTTTTAAAACAATTGAAATTAAAATTGTTTTTTTATTTTACCTCGTGGATAAATGAGATTTGGTCGAAGCTATTCACAATGGGTCGCAAATAACAGAAAAACTTAATTTTTTCTGAAAAGAAATTTTTTGTGTCATTTATTGATGAATTAATTCAGTCACATCACATTTTGATCAAAAATTATTTTTTTTCAAATGAAACCCCTATGGGCCACCTACCTGTCTCTCTCGTGCATTCATTAAGGAAAAATATTACATATCATTTTTGTATTTCGGTGCAGTAACAAATTGTAAACATTCAAAAATCTACAACTAGTTCCTGAGTTTCCTTGCAGTTCGTATAATTTTTCAACTTAGTAAGCTGTGGAAAACAACATTTCTGAATCTTGTCAACTAATTGTTTCGCTGTCATCTTTCATCTCAACTCTCGAAAATTAGTTAACTTCCGAGAATTAGTTTAGTAGAAATAAAAATCAAAATTATAGGTTCACAAGAATAGAACAGGATATGTTATTAATTTACGGAGAATGTCTTTGAAACAGTGTCGCCGCTTGTCAGTTATACGCTGAACGATACCCACACAGAAAAGAACCCAACAATGGAGAAGATGATCGTAAGTGAGGAGGCAGAAATGAACGTTTTGCTCATAATGATTTTGATCCAACCGCTTCGACGCGGGAATTGGAATACCAATGCAATGTAAGTCGAGAAAACACTAGCAGAATTTAAAAAAAACACCATTATCGTTCTTATAAGTATAACTTACACAATTAGTTGACAAGATTCAGAAATGTTGTTTTCCACAGCTTACTGAGTTGAAAAATTATTCGAACTGCAAGGAAACTCATGAACTAGTTGTAGATTTTTGAATTTATACAATTTGTTACTGCACCGAAATACAAATATATGTATTTTTTTTGTAAACTTTTTTTTTCCAAAGTGACCTTATTCTTTCAAGTGTTAAAAACACAGCATAATTTATTTAAATTTTAAATTGATATTGAATACTATAAAAAAATTATTTTGTGTGGTATGCCTAGCATGCCGTAGCGGTCGCATTATCAGCTTTAACTTAAAATTATAAATAATGGAGATACAGTTCCGGGAGTCGGGACTTTTTTATTGAAAATTTCCTCTTCTTTAAGCATCTCTTTTCCTATTTTCGCTAAGGCTTATATTTTTTGAGTTATTCCCAAAAAACTTAACCTCTTTTTTTTTATTGTTTTTTGTTAATAACAATTGCAATTTTCGTCAGCAGAAAAAACAAAAAAAATCTTTCTCAGAATTCATCCCGAAACGAATGAGCTATTGCTCATATTTTTTGGAGACTTGGAACTATTTTTCGCAGGAAACTCACTTCTTGACTAGTCAATATGTAAGTCTCAATCTAATCAAATGACAAAATGTTAGATCTGCCATTATGATGGGTAGGGGTGATCTTCGACCGCCTTAGTCCCATGACCATGCTGCCACAAAAAAAAATACCTTATTTTGTTCGAATACATCAGCTACACAAAGCTGAAGCGGACGAGAGCAGCAAAAAAGTGTGTGCATAGTTGTGTACAAACTGTTTCAACTGTATATGACTACAAATTTCTCAGAGTGCAGTTGAGGTATTTCAGTGCTAATCAAACTCGTGCAGCTATTTTATTTGTTCTCGTAGTGTCAAAATAAAATGTCCCTCAATTGATATGATCAGTACTCCATTCTGCAAAATCTACAACTTTTTCTGCCATATAATCCAAAGTAATGAATTTGACTGATTGTTCTATTCCTTTTTTCTATTATTCCATTATTATTTCTCTGACTTTATTGTCGTTATCAACAATTTTCATTTCGGGGTCCTCCATTCATCAAATAACTTGACATCTTCTCGACACGTTTAGTTGTGTGATTTTCAAAACTCATATTGACTGAATATGTGGTTGTTGATATGTCTTCTTCCAACACAGAATTACACAGGAATTCAGATTTACTTATTTGAGTGAAATATGAATCATTGACAACATTAAGTACTAATAGGCCATTGGAACAAGAAAAATAATAATGAGATCAATAAGTAATTAACCACATACTCAGTTGAGTAGGGTCACATTCCCTTACTCACATTTATGATTCAGGATATTATTTAGAATTACAGGGGCAGTTTGACATTCATCGAATATTGATAGAATTTTCAAAGAATTAAAATCGGTTGGAGTAACAAGGGGTAGCAAATCAGAAAATTAATATAAATGTTCCAAATAATTTTGATAACAAGAAAAGCAATCAACAACAACACATGCTCTCAACACATGACACATCCAATGTTAACACGAAATCATCACCCAATAACACTTAAACATTAACAAGATATACTTACGAATTTTTCGGTTCTCCTTTGTATAAATTTGGATCACTCTTTTTTATTTCACTCTCTCGTATGACATCAGCCAAGGACTTAAAAACAGTACTGGATATTCTGGAAACAAAATTAAAGTAACTGACGACATCATGCTAGCTTCTGATAAGAATGATCTCACAGCTCTGGTTTTACTGGATTATTCCAAGGCGTTTGACAGAATTAATCATAGAGGCAATTAAACTCCTAGAGCCAGTTCTTATTGATGACTGTCACTCGAATTCTCTTTTAGTGGAAAACGGTGATCCATAAGGCTCTATATTAGGACCAAGGTTATTCATTGTGTATACACATGGATTTGGAAAACATATAGAATTTTGTAAATATCACTACTATGCGAACGACACCCAACTCTATTTCTCTTTCCCTGAATCAGATTTGTTAATGGCGAATTCTAGGATAAATTCCGATTCAGAGGCAATCTTGGCCTTTCTAAGAAATTTTGCTTGAGTATAAATCCATCAAAGTCACTCGTAATGTTATTCGGTGGGCAAAAAGGTATGGACTCATCGGTCAAACATGACCAACACGTGAACATTATCATAATAAATAATGGTTTAAAAACTAAAGAACACGCTTCAATAGAAAACTAAACTAAAAAGTAGAAAATAATTTTAAATGAGTTTGAAATAAGAATACAGTGATTAACAAGAAATGTATTTCATCGTAAAAAAGCGTGGGGTGCTTGATGTCAATTGTTGTTAATATTTCATGGACAGATATTGGTAAAAGTAGAATCATTATGAAAATATCTTAAAAAGTACCCCACGCTTTTTTACGATGAAATAAATTTGTTGTTAATCACTGTATTCTTATTTCAAACTCATTTGAAATTATTTTCTACTTTTTAGTTTAGTTTTCTATTAAAACGTGTTCTTTAGTTTTTAAACTATTATTTATTTTCAACTTTTTAGTTTTGTTTTCTAATAAAGCGTGTTTTATAGTTTTTCAAACTATTATTATTTAATTTTTTTAACTATTATTCTCCAATTTTGAATAGAATCGGATCATAATCACAAAACTCGTCCGCCATTTTGGAGCCGCCATCTTGAATCCTTCAATTTGGACAAAATAATCATAATCTCCGACCCCAAAAACCCCCACATACCAATTTTGAATAGAATTGGACCATAATCACTGAACTCGTCCGCCATTTTGGAGCCGCCATCTTGAATCTTTCAATTTTGACAAAATAATCATAATCTCCGACCACAAAAACCCTCAGATACCAATTTTGAAGCGAATCGGACCATAATCACAAAACTCGTCTACCACGTTGGAGCCGCCATCTTGAATTTTTTGTTAAGAAAAAGAATCATAATCTCTGACCACAAAAACCCTCAATACCAATTTTGAACGAATCGGACCATAATCACAAAACTCGTCCGCCATATTGGAGCCGCCATTTTGCTTTTTTTTCAAACAAAAATTTCTCAATGCATTGTCACCGGAATTATGTACACCTGCCAAATTTCATATCATTCATATGTCTGGAAGTGGGTCAAAATCGCGCCCAAAGGAGTCGGTTACAAACAAACAAACATACAAGTGAAGCTAATATAAAGCGTGTAATAAGAGCATGTTGTGATCTGAAGTTGCTCTGTTCAAATAGGAATATACTTGATAAAAATTATAAAATAATTTTATGCGAGACTCTTGTTCTCAGTCATCTTAATTATGCCGACGTAATTTATGGTCATGCCATATCAAAGACAAACTTGAATCAGGATTCATGTGTTCGACTTATTTGTGGTTTGAGTAGAAGACTTCGCATTAGCCAACATCTGAACGATATTGGGTGCCTGAATATGGAAAATCAAATAATTCTCCACTGTTGCAGTTTATATCACAATTTGATCAAAACTGAGGGGTATCGTTAAAATCGATGGGGTCAACTAGGAGAAAGAGTTTTTTTTCGCGTTCAGACCCTCAAATGGTCCCCCGTCCTTCAAAAAAGTCCCCTGGCACAATCCGCATTTCTCTACGACCCCCCCTTTAGGCTGTGCGCTTCCCCGTGGACTATTTTGAATAACGAGAGCAGTTTTGATTATATCTGTCAAACTAGATGGTCAATCACTTAGATTTTTTTTTCACAATATCTGTGATATCCTGCTCTAGCTCCTCCTTGTTTTTCATAAACTTCTTAATTTTAGTACTAACGGTAGAATTAATAATGTGCTGTTTGCCTATGCATGGTCCATATGTTACGTGTTAATTGAGTCAACTTCAATTATATATATCTCGGGTTCGGGATGGTGAAACTTGTTGAAACTTTATAGAGGTGTTGTTCACATGTTAAACAATACGTATGCCAAATTTCAATAATTTCCTAATTCAACGCGGAACTACTTTAACATTTACCTTCAACTAACTTATGATTTCTCGTAGTTGATAATTTGTTTTTTATATACATGTTTAGGTTTTTTTTCTTTTAAGGTTGAGTGAAAGAGAATGCTTGTTCATATCTCTCATGTACGAGCAAGCATTAACTCTGCCTTTTGGCTGTAAGATTACTGAATTATAATAACCCTGATGTAATCTCATTCTGTAGTCAATAAAATCATTTATTATTATTATTGTTATTATAAACAGTTGATAATAATATTTACTACACTTGTTGAAAAGTGTAATTTATTACTGGAATGAAATGGTAATTAATTATTCTAAAATAGAACAAACAAAAAAAACACAAAACAAAGTCATAGTAAGAAGTCAACTACAGTCCAGCAATTTCTTTTTACGAAATATTCTTCCAGCCTTGGTTGGGTACAAAAACAACGAGTGAACTCATTGAATAATTTAGACCCAAGATACATGTGACTTCTAGGGTGAAGAGACATATGTTAGGTGTTGGATGCTAGCAGTCCTCCAGCTCTAGCAGAGTAAAACCCTTATTACACTATGCCTTTTTCGTAACTATTTGTCTGCATGACTGCCGTTGACATTTTGTTGATTTTTTTCAGGCATGAAAATAAATAGGACTGGTTCTATTTTTTCCCCTAAATCGAGGGGATTTCAAAGACGTTTGTGGAAATGTCAGGTTTGCCAACACAGTAATTATCTGTTGGACTCGACATAACCAACAAATAATAGCTATTTTCAGGACAAGTGAGTAAAGCGTAGCATTTCAAATGTACTTTACTCACTTGTTTTAAATCTGATTTATTCTATTTTCGCAGAAATTAAAAGAAATTATTTTGCAATTGTTGCATAAATGACTATTGTGTCGTTGACTCGTTGAAACAAAAATGCAACCAGCCTACTAAGAATAAAAATCTACGCTATCGTTGCTTGTGTTGCATTTAATTTGGATACCAGCCCTCTCGATACGAATAATTCGACACCGTTGCTGTGCTATGAGCAATGTGTATGATGGTTGTTTATTGGTAACCTGGGTAACACTTTTAATCACTTGTAAAAAAATATTTTCAATCACTAGTGATTAAAAGTACAACTTCTCTCACTAATTTGAGTTGAAATATGTCACATTTTAGTCACAAAAATGGAAAAATGAAATTATGTTCAGTATGATAGAAAAGAAGAAAACATCTAGTACCAGGCAAGGAAAAAGTTGAAACAAATAATCCAGGTATACTAAATTACTTTTTCGTTTATAGATCAATCAATAGAGATTTTTTCGTGACAAAAATACTACCAGGAAACCGATTCTGCCATCATACGGAAGACAGTCCGTAGTTATATCCTGTTATGTTTCCTAATCCCAACTGTCATTGCTTGATTTGTTATAAACATTTAAAACCATTTTTTTAATTTTTTTATCGTTTTTGACTTGTAACTTAAAAACTATCTCGATACTCTCAATGTTCAAATTGTAAAGAATCAAAATGCAAAAAAATGAGCTGTAGCACAATTCGATCGAATTATTAGTAACAGATAAAAACCGGAAAAAATCTGAATTTTTCTAGTTTCTAAGCAGGCTCTCCACGGCATAGTAGTGATTGATATGTACTTTATGTGTGAAAAACTCAGGCACTGTTGGATTATTAGTTTTGGCCTAGTTGCAATTTGATTTTTTTAATGCACTTTATTGCAGCAGACCTGGACTGGTGGTCCGATTTCGATGTTTCTGAAAGATTTTGAGAGTTGAAGTATAGTACTACAAAATGACTATTCTCATTTTGCGTGTTAAAATGCTGCGAAATAGGTGAGAAATACTTGCAAACATGACCAAAAACTGGCGAGTGCATGAAAGGGGCTCAGGAGTGAGGGTAGAGCAGCAGATTTATAACGGGCGCAGCGTGCTTGTATTAATAATAATAATAAAAGGAACTTTATTGAACCGAACAAAAATTCAATTCAATAGGCTATCGACCGAAGTCCTTCTGCCTAAAACTTGTATTAATATACATACGCTTCCCCGCGTCTGCTGCTACTGCCACTACTCAGCCGCTTTCACGCACTCCCCCATTTTCGGTCATGTTTGCAAGTATTTTTCATCTATTTTGCAGCATTTCAACGCAAAATGAGAATATACGTTTTGTAGTACTATACTTCTACCTCGAAATATTTTTGAAAAACTGGAATCGGACCACTTATGACGCATCCAGGTCTGCTACAATAAAGTGCATTAAAAAATTCAGATTGCAACTATTCCAAAACTAATGATCCGAAGTGCTGAGTTTTCAACACATAAATAACATATTAAATAATAACAATATATATTGATTTGTTGAAAATATGAACAGGATGTTCATAAAATCAGATGTGGAATCATCTGCGACTGAAAGATAAACTTTAGTCACTATCTTCCATAGTCATGATAACCTCTTGTGGGGGCATTCATGTTGAAAAGGGAAACATTCTCAATTGAATATTGACTAGAAAGAGTTTTCTGTTAATTGAAAAATCCACGATAAATGAAGTCAATATTCAATGAGAATGTTTCCTTCTTCAATAATATATATTTATTTCTACAATTAAAATGCAAACAATTACATAGTAAACGTCAAAGACAACAATTTTTAACAAAAGAACTCCTCGAGTATAAGTTTTTTCAAGTAAAAATCGCCACAGTTTAACCTTAAAAACACAACATTAGGAGCACATTGTAATTCAGAACTCAATTTATTGAAGATCTTGCAGCCCATATAGAATATATTTTTCTGATAAAAAGAAGTTCGATGTTGCGCTGGAATCAGTAGATCTTTAGATCGGGTTGGATAGATGTGAACTGTTTTGATTTGTTGAAAATATGAACAAATGTTCATAAAATCAGATGTGGAATCATCTGCGACTGAAAGAAAAACTTTAGTCACTATCTTCCATCTTCATGATAACCTCTTGTGGGGAAAAGGGAAACATTCTCAATTGAATATTGACTAGAAAGATTTTTCTGTGAATTGAAAAATCCACAATAAATGAAGTTACTTTTTGTGAACGTCTAACAAATAACAACTACTTACCCGGCTAAAGCCACGCTGGACATTGAACCACATCTGATAGATATTCTGAAAAGACCCTAACGAAAAGAAAAAATCTGTAATCGAAAATTTGCATTTTCATTCAGATAGTTATTTGATTTTCTATTCCAGTCTTAATTAAGAACTCATAAAGATGAATGAGGCAAAGAAGAATGTTTTCCAAAGAGATACTCACAGAAATAATTCGTAACATTGACGCAAGAGGCATCGCATTCACTAGTCTTCAATGCATGCGCGAATCTATTTCACGCTTCCACGATCATCAGGAAGACTGGAAGAAATGGGAAACACATTTTCAAGAAGCAATCTCACTTTGCAAAGATGGAAAAAGTTAGAATCATTTCTTTTGGAGAGACAGGTTTCAATGTCAAAAAACACTAATTTCAAAGTGTCTCTCCAAAAGAAATGATTCTAACTTTTTCCATCTTTGCAAAGTGAGATTGCTTCTTGAAAAAGTGTTTCCCTTTTTTTCTTCCTGGAAAAAAAATGTATTGAAGACCTAGTGAATGTGATGCCTCTCTTGCGTCAATGTTACGAATTATTTCTGGTGAGATCTCTTTTGGAAATCATTTTTCTTTGCCTCATTCATTTTTATGAGTTTTTAATTAGGACTGGAATAGAAAATCAAATAACTATCTGAATGAAAATGCAAATTTTCAATTACAGATGTTTTCTTTCAGTTATTATATCTATGAGATGTATTTCAATGTCCAGCGTGGCTTTAGCCGAGGAAGTAGTTGTTTTCTGTTAGACGTTCACAAAAAATAACTTCATTTATCGTGGATTTTTCAATTCACAGAAAAATCTTTCTAGTCAATATTCAACTGAGAATGTTTCCCTTTTCAACATGAACTGTTTTATTATTCAAAAAATACCCTTTATTTTTATAAACATAAATAGAAATTTCATGAATATAAAGGCTTATGAATGTTAGTATTTCCAAGTCTCTGAAATCCACTCTACAGGATTGGGACCACTTGAGGTTTTTTATGATTCTAATTGCAAATTTCTGTAAGGTAAAAACTCGTTTTGCATGTGGACTGGTCCCCCAGCATAATATACCATATATAATGTGACAGTTGATACTTGCATAGTATAACGTTAGAAGTATATCCCTACTAAAGTAGTTTGCAATAAATTTCAGTGCATAACAACTTTTGGAGAGCCTGCCACAGGGATCATCTATACGAGGTTCCCATTGCAGCCGGTAGTCAATAAAAATACCCAACATCTTCACACAGTCTGTGGATAAAATTCTTCGGTGGATTCAATACTGAATTTCATGCATACAGTTTTATCAATGTTTAGGCTCAATTGATTTTCAGCTGACCATTTCAGGATGAAAGAGTGTACCTATTGAATGAGCCGTATTGCTGACTCTTTGTTTTCACCTCTAACTAAGACATTAGTATCATCCGCATATGAAATTATTTTCACATCGGGAGACAAATTATTTTCACATCGGGAGACAAATTAGTGAGGTGTATAAGCAGATCATTGATATAGATTATGAAATGGAAATGGAATTGATCACTACTATCTCGTGAAAAGCCTGTACTACAACTCAAAAAGTGGCGAAGTTATGAATTTTTTTTAAAAAGCTGTTTTTTTTTCGGTTTTTCTTTGTTACTAATAATCCGATCGACTTGTGCTAGGGCTCATTTTTTTGCATTTTGATTTTCTACAATTCCTCCATTGCTAGTATCGAGTTTTCAAGTTACAAGTCAAAAATGATAAAAAAAATTAAAAATGCTTTTAAATGTTTATAACAAATTAAGCAATGACGGTTGGGAGTAGGAAACAACAGGATATAACTACGTATGATGGCACAGTCGGTTTCCTGGAAGTATTTTTGTCACAGAATCAATAGAGCAGAAAATCTCTGATGATTGGCCTATTAAGGTAAATGTCAATTTTCCTTATGTTTCCAGCTCTGAAATTACATCAAAAAGGCATGGTGTAATAATAGTGCCAGTTCTTTGGGGAAATTTAGCAAACAAATAGCCATGAAAAGGAAAAAGGCATAGTGTAATAAGAGTTTAAGGATGGTCTTGTTGATTTGATGTCAATTCACTCTAATGTTCACATCCCAATTCGTACGTATAGCAAGCAAGTACTTCCAATTTAATGTAAGAATTTCTGAATATTCAAAATTCCATATCTTAGGTGACAATCAATGGTTGAAACAGATATCTAAAAGAAAGGCCTTCCACAATGATTGGACCTGTCCTTCAAGTACAACTACCTCAAATCCCTAGCTCTATATAGTTGCTTAGAATACTAGTAGCTTAATGGATAGTTTTCGAGTATCCCTGTATGCAATGTGAAATTTAATGATTTAGAAGGGTCAGTATACTCATCTGCCACTGTTAAAATTTTTTGAGGTTAGGTTAAGAAGGTATTGCAAAAAAACTATTATCAAATCATTGCCACATGTATGTTTTCATGAGTGTGACAAAAACAAAAGATATATGGATAATGTGAAAAAACTTTGCACAAGCTACAGTACTAGGAAGGGTTGCATAAGTTTGGTCCAAGATGGACAAAACGGCTTGAGTTGCGGGACCTAGATTGAGGCTCTCAAAACTCCCCGGCAAAGCCGTAACAAACTTTCAACCCAGACAGCACCGTTTATTCCTGGTATATCCCCAAAAAGAAGAATACATTCTGAATATTCGTAAGATATTCCTAGAATATATATATGCTTCTGGTACATTCAAGGAATATTCAAAAGGAATATATCCAGAATATTCCCAGATGAATATAACAGGAGTATTCTTTTTGGAATATTCCCATATGAATACTCATATAATATTCTTGTAGGAATGTTCATGGAATATTCATGTACGAATGTTCATGGAATATCCTCGATCGAATATTCTGTTTTATGTATTCACGAAATATTCACAGATCATTCCCATACGTATTTCAATGAACATTAATCATAATTATACTGTGTGTGATATATAGAAAAATCCATGAATATCACCGCTTTGGCATGAACATTTATTTTCAATGGGAATAAAATACCAAATGAAATAATTCAATTGAATAAAATGCATAACATATATTATTCAAATTGTGATTGGTTGTCAATATTAAGGCACATCGTGAGACCAATCAAAATCTCTGAACGGTCAGCGCCAGTCATTTTTATCAGCTAAACATATTATGGTACTTTGGCCACAGCTATGCTTTGACGTTTTCGTTGCTGCGTCTGCGTGTTGCGTGTATACGTGTTGAGCCATGTGCTGCCATGTTTGTGTGTGGTTCCGAGTTTCGTGTTTCTGAGGATCTCTTTCCATAAAAAAATTTGTTTCAATTAATTAAATCGTGCCCTTCTACTTTTAATACATCACGTAAGTAAATATTCATATCATTTACAATGTCAATTAGTTCGTTCATCCCAATATAGTCTTGTGGGACATAAACAAAAAAGTTTGAGAATTTGTGCTTGCGTTTTGGGTATGACATTGTTTCTCTCATAATTTCTCAGGACAAATCCCAGGTTCAATTTGACCACTTAGTTATGAGTCTCCTTGAATAATTAGAATGTGATAATGATTTTTTTGGAACAACTACATAAACGAGTAAATCAACTGGAATTATTTTCAAAGGCAATACAACGCTTCCATAGCATGTTGAAGAACATTCCAATATTCCAGAAATAATATTCCATGATCATTCAAGGAGTATTGAATGCTGTCTGGGAAGCAGAAATTCATCCTATAGAAATATGTGCCTAAGAATGCTTTGCAGAGACACCCGGCGGGTAAAAATCTATATTCTGTCAGAGAGACAAGCAGCCCTAAAAACTCTTCAGATACTTGTGAGTTCTGACTGCAAACCATCCCTGAGATAGCTGGCTGGGGAGAATCAGGTCACCCTGATGTGGGTGCCGGGTCACAAGGGAATCAAAGGCAATGAGGAATCACAGCCTTGACAAAGAAAGAGCAAACACTTTCCTGGCCCAGAACCTCTTCGGGAACTCTTCAAGGCCAACATTATGGAAGAGTTTCGACGCTGGATAATTAATCAAATCAAAACCGACTGGAAGAAGGTTCCCGGACAAAGACAAGCAAAAAGGCTTCAGAGTCCATTGCCAAAGAAAACCAAACAGCTCCTTGAGTTGAACAAGAAAGACTTGAAACTGGTAATGGGACTACTCAGTGAGACTGTCCTCTGAGGTACCATCTCAAAAAAATGAAATCATTTGATGCAAGACTACCCAGCAAACATTAATGAGCGGTAAATTGACGGGCCATAGCTGTTAAAGGCGGTCAGATGTCGGCAGCGTCACACCGATGTCGGCAAATAATTGGCATGATATCAGTTTTGCCGCTTTGGCTGAACATACGCATATTTATCATGAATGTTTTAAGTTTAGCCAGAAATTGCCCGTTAAAGATTTGCGATAATCGCGCCGATGTCGTTTTGACACAGTATGTGCTGTGCTGTAATGAAAATGCAACATTGGCATTACTGAATATCACGTTGGCAGTTGGCCCTACTGCTGATGTCAAATCGCAAATCGCGTATTTTGTTTTTTAACTGGTGGCTGCATAGACATATATCAGTTATAATGTCTATGGGTGGCTGTGGTTTGATTATTTTTGTGAAAAATAGGCGTATTTTTTTTCAGATTTGGGTGTGGTCATTTAATCTATTTGGTAAACAAGGGACTTTTTAACTTTAGAGCAAGCAGATATGTCCGAAAACACAGAAAAGTAAGTATACCTACATCATTTGCTATATATTTATTTATCATCATACCATCACAATGTTTCCTCTAGAAAACTCGTGCATATCACAAAGAGCACTCGTCAAAAACAGCACCTTGCGAAAAATGCTGTTGAGGAAGTCTCCACTGTAGAGGTTGAGGTTATGATAGACGACATTTCTCGTAGAAATCTTGATGTTGATAGTCAGCCCGGACCCAGTAAAGCAAAACATATGAAAATTGATATTGCTGATAACTTCATAGAAACTAATTCTGTTGTTGAAGATCCAGAGGATTAAATGATGATTTATCAGACAAAACCAAATTTGCTGAAATGGTAAGTCAACTTTTCCATTCCATATTGTTGAAAAAAATATGATGAAGTATACACACACTGAAGTAACATTTCAACTGCATTAAAATTGTGCTGAACTAAGACATTCAAACATGTGTATATCTTCATTTGAAATTTTGGGCAGTATAATAATTCGAATCCAGCAGCTGCATTGAATCTTCTACTCCACTGCCTATGACTATTATTGCTTTTATTTTAATTTTAGTGTTCTATGCTTCAATACATTGGGGGCAAGGATGATAATGAGACATGCAGAAAAATTATCTGCAATTTAATTACTAATGAATTGGCAACCCACACAAATTAGACAGGGCGAAATGAGAAAAATGGTTTCAAAGATCTCGAAAACTTGATCCAATTAATACATGGTAAGTTCTTTTGGCTCATCTTTTCTCTTCGAATCATGGGCCATATTTTATATTTGAAACATGAATTTCCTTTCAACGAAAATTCATATACTTATTCCAAATTTCTATTTGTAGTGTCAGGAAGAATCCTATGTCAAAGGATTGTACAATTAATAATGTTGAGACAATCATCAGTGCATGGCTAAGAACTGCTGGTGACCGTGAAGGAGGTCGAGCAAACAGAACTGCTCGAAAATGATAAAATAGTGGACTTTTGAATTGAACAGTACCTGCCACCCAAAGAATACTTTTTTTTATCTTTTTATATATATTTTGTAAATGGGATTTTTTTTAATTTTCCATTATATTTATTCATTTTATTCATCATGTTTCATTGTTATACCTAAATATATAGCTTTTAAAACAGTGTTATCGGTAAATTATCTCAAAATGGAATGGAAAAATAATTTCATTTATGTTTTTGATATATTAAGTAATAAACTTCTGTTTTGAAGGCAGTGCCGGCTTTAGCACTTCCAGTGCCCTGGACGAGATTTTTTATCTCTGTTCTCCAACTCACACAAGTGAATAAAAAATTAGGAAAAGTAGATCAAAAATTAAATAAACATTTATTGTTGCTCCAATTTTCCGCTTCGTGCAACAAGTCACAATATGCACCTTGCAGGAGCGGACATACATGAAGGAAGCGCATTCGGCCTTAGGCATTTTGTTTTCATTGAAACCATATTTACGCTCATTGCCCTCCAAGATATGCCCTATACTTCCATGTACAGCATTTTGAATTGGACGCCCCTGTATATTTGCATAGATCATTGATGAAACCCCAACAGTGGAATGACGCGGTTGATTAGTAGGATACCCGCCATCGCACCATAATCTGTACCATGCAATATCAGTTCATCTTAACTCTGTCTAACCGCTGAAGGCCCGCTCTGTAATAAAGCGGGTGATAGTCTGGAGGCCTACTGGTGGCCATCGCAACACGGGCTAGCCGGGCCGACGATGTATCATGATTATGGCCCGCTTATGTTGTCTGTCGGCTGTTTTTAAAGTGCCTCTAGAGGCCCACACATAACATGTTTGCTGGGTAGCATCCCATTCACTAGGGATGCCAGTCATTTTCTAGAAGCAATCTCACAAATTATTTCTGGTGAGTTCTCCTTCTTGGAAACATTTTTCTTTGTATCATTCATCTATATGAGTTTTCAATTACGACTGGAATAGTTAATCAAATAACAATCTGAATAAATATGCAAATTTTCACTTTCAGATTTTTTCTTTTGAGTTGGGGTCCTTTTAAAATACCTATCAGATGTAGTTCAATGTCCAACTTGGCTTTTCTTTCAGATATTCACAAAAAATAACTTCATTTTTAACGTAGATTTTTCAATTTTCAGAAAAAACTTTCTATTTAATATTCAACTGAGAATGTTTTCTTTTACAATATGTCGAAGTCTCCAGCAAATATTTTCTTATACTTTAAATCCAAACAAGTGTAATATATTGAACAGATAAATATTTAATGAAAAAAACTAATTATATTGTTTTTTTTTCTATTTCTTCTTAAGAATGGTTCCAGCCCAATTCCTTTTTTGGGACAATCATTCATCTCATAAAAATGGTTAGGTAAAGTTATCAATGATTTATTGAATATTGGAATGAGTGGTTACTAGTTGAATAATAAACCTTATCCAAAATATTCCAGACTTATTAATATTTTTATTTTTCCAGAAAGATTACCTATTTTAAAAAAGAGTGAAGCAACTTAAATATGTGTTTTTTAATACCAAAAGGCATACATGTCTAAATGAATTACGGATATTAAATGAAGAGCATAGGTACCACCCAAGTAGCACAGAGTCATAAAATTAACATAATTACTTCTTATACCGTCTTAAAGACCACGTATTTGTAATGTTTTAGAACCAAAAAGTTAATATGCATTTTATAACCTTTAGGCGTTGCTATGACGTCGTATAGTAGATATATCGAGAGTACAATAAAGAATTCTCGAGATGAAGTTATACTGTGGTTTGTATGTAAATAAATGGTATGTGTCGTTAAGTAGAACTTAAGAGCAGTTGCTGTGAGGTTATTATGACAATGAACATATGTGGTTCTAATGAATAGATTTTTGAAACGTTTCTACGACTACATATTGTACTTATGTAATGTAGTTTTATCAACTGATGAACTTTGGTCGTAATTATTACATTATGTATCTATGGTTAGATTATTTTTGTTGGTTAGGTATATTGTGTTATGTATATAGAATATTCAGTTCCGTATGAATAATTAAAATGCCAAAACAAAAATCCAATCTGCCTTACAAGAGAACTGGAGCGCATAGAAATATTTTAAAAAAATATAAAGGGGAAGGCAGAAGGACTTCGGTCGATGACCTATTGAATTGAATTTTTGTTCGGTTCAATAAAGTTCCTTTTATTATTATTATTATAAAGGGGAAGGAGTGCCTACCCCAAAATTAACATCTGAAATAATTAATCAGTCTATTGGGACACTCCAAAAAAATGAAGTTCATCCAGTCCCAGATGAAAATGTACCTGGAACAAGTTCAGAACCAACCACAGAGAGTATCACTGTGAAAAGTGTTTTTGAAGGAGAAAGTATGGATGAGGGTGATGAAGAACACTTGGAAAAATGTTTTGTCTTCAAAGGAAAATTGAGGAACTAGTTCACAAAATTCCACACACTGCATTGAATGATCTGATGAGTGATAAATAAATAAATTCATTCAATGTCCATTTATATGGAGGTATGCATTGATTTTCAGGTGAATATCATTCAACGTTCAGCGTGGTATTTGCCAGGAAAGTAGTTGTTTTTCCCCTGTGATCTACCATTTTCTGGTTCAATTTATATTGAACTTTTGTTGTGAAGAAGACTGTACTTCGATTTTTCTATTTTTATTCCACTTCACATGGCGTTTATCTTTCACTATATGCTAGTCGGGCTTGCCACTCCTACTGAGAAGGAATCTTTATTTAGAAACCTATCGAGGTGGGAGATTTTCGGAGTGTTTCTTTCTGTCACTAGGTACCGCCAGTTAAAAGTTTTCTTTTCCGGCGTACCTATAGGTGTTATAGACTCGATGATGGTTCTGTTTAGGTTGTGTCTCCGGTCAGAGCTCTTCGGACCTCTGGCTGGTGACTACTCCGTACTGATGAGGGCCAAAAGCCTGAAACCGGTATGCGGATTGTTAGGCGAACCACGACATAAATTAAACATAATCGAGCTTATCAGAAAGAAACATTTGCATTCAATGTCCATTTATATGGAGGTATGCATGGATTTTCAGGTGAATATCATTCAACGTTCTGCATGGTATTTGCCAGGAACGTAGTTGTTTTTCCCCTGTGATCTACAATTTTCTGGTTCAATTTATATTGAACTTTTGTTGTGAAAAAGACTGTACTTCGATTTTTCTATTTTTATTCCACTTCACATGGCGTTTATCTTTCACTGTATGCTAGTCGGGCTTGCCACTCCTACTGAGAAGGAATCTTTTATTTAGGAACCTATCGAGGTGGGAGATTTTCGGAGTGTTTCTTTCTGTCACTATGTACCGCCAGTTAAAAGTCTTGTTTTCCGGCGTACCTATAGGTGTTATAGACTCGATGATGGTTCTGTTTATGTTGTGTCGCCGGTCAGAGCTCTTCGGACCTCTGGCTGGTGACTACTCCGATCTGATGAGGGCCAAAAGCCTGAAACCGGTATGCGGATTGTTAGGCGAACACGACATAAATTAAACATAATCGAGCTTATCAGGAAAAAACATTTGCATTCAATGTCCATTTATATGGAGGTATGCATGGATTTTCAGGTGAATATCATTCAACGTTCTGCGTGGTATTTGCCAGGAAAGTAAATTGTTTTTCCCCTGTGATCTACCATTTTCTGGTTCAATTTATATTGAACTTTTGTTGTGAAGAAGACTGTACTTCGATTTTTCTAAATAAATAATAGTTTAAAAAAACTAAAAAACACGCTTTATATAAAAAACCAAACTAAAAAAATAAAAAATAAATTTTAATAAATTTGAATTAGGAATAGTGTAAAAAAATTTAATAAATATAAATTAATAATGCAAATAAGAAAAAATATTATTTTATTTAAAAAAAAGCGTGGGGTGCTTTTTAAGATTCAGATTAAGCACTGGCTTATATAAGTCTACATTGGCAAGTCATTACCACTACTTTATAACGTCGATGTGACGTCGCAAGGGTGTGCCTTTTTGTCGAATTGGCATACATAGCGACGTCTTAGCATAATTACAAGACATAAGTCACGGACTTTCGCGAAAGATCTAGTAGACGTCTGTACAACCGAATTATGACCTCTATGTGCTACTTGGGCAGCATTGTTCAGTTCAACACAACATAATTTTGATGCTCAAATATCTTATGATTGTCAAATTACATATTTGGACTAGAGGAATAAGTCATATTGGATTTGATTTTTTTATGAATATATCACTTACACTTTGATAGCAATGTCAGGTAATGAAGTAATTATTGGTATCACAATCAGGCCCAACCAGAAAACGGCTGATGAAAACAGCATAATGTACATTCCTGACATGACGCTTCCAAATGGTATCGTTGGCCAGAATAAACTGAAATAAAGATAACAATCAAATTGTTTACGATTTTTTGGTATTTTCTATAGAATAGAATCATTTTATTCATAAGTTTTTATAATAATTATTCATCAGTATTTCTACAACAATAAAAAAAACTAGTAAGAAAACTCTCTTATTATAGGTGTATACTCTTGAATTCATTTATAAATGCCATACATAATTTCATTGTAATACAGTGCGATTGTATGAAATAACTTGGAGAAAAAAAATTGTTTGTTTTTTTAAACACTGACTGTTCATTTCAAATATAATTTTTATTCAATTGAATGAAGAGATGTTGAAATAAATTAATTACATGCTGAGTACCTGTATATTATGATGAACAAGAACCACAAAACTATCGAACCCCATATGGCACAATGTGTCAGCCATGTCCAGGAATTCGTTACCAATCCTGCTTTTAGGCATACAGTCACAACAACATACTGAAACACAAAAAAATATAATAGCATAATCTTATGAATCACAAATACATTATTTAGGCCCTGTTAATAGCCTTATTACTCCATACTTTTTTTGATATATATTTCAGTATGTAATGACTCTTTCAATTATTTTCCCCACAAATGAAATGGATAAACACAATAACCATTGTCTAAACATATAACAAATCAGTCAATGTCTGTGGAAAAAACCTTCAGGGAAACTTTATCCAAAAACGTGGCGGCACCAAGAAAAGGCAATAAGGAAAATACAAAATATAATACAGTCCCTAACAACACAGGGATGTCCTAGGTATGTATGTTTTTTATGAAAGTTATATAAATTAACAAATCTTATTTTGAAAATTAAAAAATGGAATAATCTTATCAAATTAGTGTATTGTCATCGGTCCTCGATAAATCTACAAAGTTTGAATGAAATAGGACCGACCCCACAAACCCCCACATACCAATTTTGAATAGAATCAGACCATAATCACAAATCTCGGCCACCATTTTAAAGCCGCCATCTTGAATTTTTCAATTTTTACAAAAGAATCATAATATTTGACTCCAAAAACCCCCACATACCACTTTTGAATAGAATCAGACCATAATCACAAAACTCGTCCGTCATTTTGGAGCCGCCATCTTGAATTTTTCAATTTTGACAAAAGAATCATAATTTCCGACCACGAAAACCCTCAGATACCAATTTTGAAGCGAATCGGACCTTAATCACAAAACTCGTCCGCCATATTGGAGCCGCCATTTTTTTTTTTTTTCAAACAAAAATTTCTTAATGCATTTTCACCGGAATTATGTACACCTGCCAAATTTCAAATCATTCGTACATCTAGAAGTGGCTCAAAATCGCGCCCAAAGGAGTCGGTTACAAACATATAAAGCGTGTAAAAAACACTTTTCTCGAGTTTTCCAATTTTCTGGGGAACTTTTCCCAATTTTCTCTCTTAAAAACCTTCATCGGACCAATACGAACATTTAAAAAAAATTGCTGAATCGGTCCAGCTGTACTCAAGTTATGCGCTTACCAACAAACAGAGGAATTTATTTTTATTTATATAGATTTGGCATTTTATTCCAGTTAAATTTACATCTGAAGTTGTTCCATCTCACTCGGACATTGGGCACCAACGCACTAACGCTATCTACTAATGGACCCCATCTTCATAAAAAATAAACCCTATATGCTTGACTGATTATATATCTTTAGACAATGTTTATATCTACCTCAGTGGCTCAATGATAGAGGCATTTGTCTTATACTCACCCATCCGACATGGATTCGATTCCCACTGCCGGTGAAATATTTTGCATGACCCCAAGAGTGGTTTCGTATCCCACTATAAGGTAAGCCCCCCCGTGATCAATCGTACAAGTTTTCATTAAAAACTTATGAGAGTTAGTTACACAATTAAGAAAGCATTCTAAACACTTTTTAAACACGAATAATTGTCGACTCTTGAAACATGATCTTAATAATTATATGTGCAAAATGAAAGAACTTATCATGACGACATTATTCAGGCAGTTTTAAACTTTCCTTTTCAATGGAAATATTTTTGACATATAGAATCATAAATTTTCTTGGTATAGCACGCCAAAAAACTCATACAAAATACCAATAATTATTTCAAAATGATTCTCTTCAGAAGTCATTTGAACAAAATGAAATAATGTGCATCTCACCGTATACACACAGTTGCCCATAACTAGATATCCGCCGTCTCGACCTCCAACCCACAAAATATCATGTTGACAAGCAAGCATCGGCAACCAGAATAATATCGCAGAATGGAACAGCCCGTTGATAATCCATATCCAGAACACTTTGATGTTGAACAATTCCCCACTCTGCGACGGCTTATATAACTTCGGATACATCATCATTTTGTCAGAGCTGCATGGTTTATCGAAGAGACCCATAGCAAGCGGAGGTAATGCTGTGAACAGGACGTTGTAAAATCCTATCGACCATCGTTCGAAAAGAATCTGCCCAGACCAGGCAGAGTAGATTGCGAACCACAGTTCGATTACGTAGAGGCAGATGTTTTTGTAGAAACTGTACAAGATGAGTTTGCACATTCTGGAATAGTTCCATGCTCCGTGTACAAAGAGGAGTCTTTGGAGGAATCTGAACCTGAAAATTTCATAAAATGTCCATGTCCAGAATTCATTTTCACTGCAAGTTCATGTATTTATTTAATTTTTCAATGAAAGGGATATTATCCAGTCACTATAAAAATTTGTTTTTTTTTGTCTTTTAGGGTATATATTTACTGTAAAATATTTATGTATCTAATTAGAATGTAGGAATATTATAACGCCTGGAAATTTCAAAGCAGAATGATCAAAATGAGGAAATATTCCATATTTGTACCAAATTGAAATTTGTGAAGTGTTTTGAAGTCTGATATTCATAGAGTTCATATTGTTTAATCCAATAAGGTATAACATATTCACGTTGACATATCTGCTCTTGAATGTATATTGGACCACTCTGTATGTTACGTGGCCACCTCTACCCATGTCCATGTACGTCACTACGACACGTAATGCTACAAGATTCTGATTGGCTAGAGCTCATCAGTACCACCTACTAAGATAACGTTTACTCTCTTTGAGTAATGATAGGTGGCAATAGTGGTATTTGACAGATGTCATTTTTCAGTTTTCTGAGGATATATAATTATTTCACAAATTGAATTAATGTCAGATTATCAACATGAGTTTGCCAAGTTAATTTTGGTACAAGCCATAATCCCAGTGACTTCACAGCTTTCATTTAGTTTCTTTTCATTTCAAAAATTGATTTTGTTTTTATTTGGACATAGTTTATTGGCTTTGAACCAATATGATGTGTCCTTTGCAATGTCATTTACGAAAGCGTTCTGCAAAAGTTGTTTCATTCAAATAGTAGGAGACCTAAGACACTACCTTATGGTACACCATATTATTAAGTGGAGGTGAATTGCTGATACTGTTATTGTTAAAAGCACACTGTATTCTGTCGGATAGTATGATGATGGTGGTGTTAATATTTTACCTTTCACACCATACTGCTCCAATTTATTCAAAATACACACATCCTGATAACCTAAAACTAAAATTTTGACATAGGTAGATGAGTGACATGGCTCCAAAATATCATCAAAACTGCATAAATATATTCTATTATCATGAAAACATAATGATCCCCCAACTTTAACGTAATGGTTGCAAGTATCTAATGACTCAAAACATTTGGAAAACTCACTGTGCAATGCTGTAGTCTGATGCACAAGCTGCCTGAAGCCCCTCACATCCAGATATTCCAACACCTACATGGGCTTTTTGTATCATAGCGACATCATTGGCACCATCTCCAATGGCCAATGTGACGGCTTTTGTATAATCCGTGACATATTCTACGACTTCAGCTTTTTGCAATGGTGAAACACGACAGCAAATCACCACCTTGCAAGATATGCATAAGCGAAGAAAATCATTTCTCAATTCACAAGACAAAGCATATTTCAGTGTGTTACCATCAATGATTAGGGCAATCTCATTTTGCTTCTCTAAATTTTCTCCTAGTTCTTCGCAGTGTCTCAATATGACTTCTCTGGCTGGCTGAAAGAGTAACATACAGTAGAGTGAGTTTCCTGGAAAATGAATCAATTCAAAAAAAAACTATCGAACACTTACATCCAATCCATCTTCATTAAGAATCAATAGCTGTATTCCATTTGTCAACAATTTACAGGAATAACCAATGTTGATTGCAGTTTCTTGTTTGTCTCCTGTGAGTACCCAAAGATTGATATCAGCCTGGAGTAAAGCAGCTATCGTATCTGGTACTCCTTCCTGGAGCTTATCCTCGATAGCAGTGGCACCAATTAGTTTGAGCTTCCTTTCAATCATATTTGCAGCCTCTTCAATTTTTTCTGGGGTAAAATATTTCATTAGTGAAATTATTCTTCCAATTTGTTATTGGACAAAAATCATCCAATTACGAAAACATCCGGAATGCAAGTTTTTATAGTGATGATATAAGCAATTGTTCTTCAAATAGTAGTAGTAGTAGTATTTATTGGCCGGATTACATACAAAGTACAATCGGCAGGTCAGAATTTCACTCAATCATAATCACAATCATAAACATTTTAGTTACGAATTATATACAGATAAGAATTTGAGAATACAGTTAAAAACGTATACGTAGTTAAACATTAAAATGTTCAGTTGGTGAACATTCATTGTTTGAAACATTGGATTTCAAACTCTTTTCCAGGATATTTTGTTGCATTTTTAAAATTGTTGTAGCCATTGATATCCTTTAAAAATGTTGGCAGGTTGTTATAGAGAGATATGCAATTGTAAAAAATGTTGCAGTTTTATGTTTTGGTATGTCCCACATAAAACTTCTTGATAGTAGTTGTGATTTCCCAATACTTTGAAATCAGAAATGTTGCTTTTCACAAACGTTACACATTTTAAAATGTAAATAATATCGAAGGGCAGAATAGAGTGTTTTTTTGAAAACGGTCCTACATGAGTCTCTATATTCCAGATCGAATAATAGTCTAATAATCATTTTTTGGGAGGTAACGACTCTTCTATATTCAGTTGCCAGACCCCATGTTGCAAAGTTATTTGATGAGTGGCTATATGCAAACGCATAGTATAAGTTCAACAAACCTTTCAGGTCCATAATTGGTTTAATCTGAAGAATTACATAATATGCTTTATTGAGTTGTTTACAAAGTCTATGTGGGAGGATTGACAGTATCTCAGAATCATCCCTTTTACTGTGGGGTTAAGCTATATAATAAGCTTAGTGATGACATTAAATCCTCAAATAGCATGGTCTTTAAAAGGCTACTCAAATCTTTTCTACTGCAAAAAGCTTACTACTCTATTGATGAGTTTCTCTTAGAATCCTAGGAGGATTAGATTATATATATATTTTTTACAATATTGTTTGTCCTTTTCGTTGTGCTGGTTGTTCAAAAACAATTCTATAGTTAATTAGTTGTCTGTGTTTATTAGACTAGGAGGAATCGGCGCATGAGTACCGAAAACTATTCCACCTCAATTTTTTTATGCGATCCTCTTCAAATTGCCCTACTGATGATACAAATGCATGTTGCCATGGGGCAACCCCGTGCCATATTGTTTAAACCGAAATTGTTTAAACAATTGCAAGGAATTGTTATTTTTCAACCGGACAATTTTTTTTATATTCTTTATCAAAATACAAATAAAAAAGGGCCTATGACTTTTCAGGATAAAGTTAATATTTTTTAAATATTTAAAAAAGGTCAATTTTCAGGATAAGTTAATTTTTTAGAGTAGAATTTTTAAAGGTTAAAAAATTTGGGTTTTCCCAAAAAAAAAAAAAATAAATCGAAATATTTTTTTTTTTAATTCTTTATACAATAGTTAATAACATTCTTAATAGAGATTTAAATTTTTTTTATTGATTATACCTGTTTTTTAATTATCAATTTCGCGCGCTCACAAGTATGCATCGCTTACTTTTAAGTATCGCCGTCTCTCTCTGACTCATGCGCTGCATCGGCCTCTCTGTTTCCTGAATCATTATTTATTTTTGACAAATTTTTTTCTGAATCAATTTTACAAACGTTATTTAAGCATGAATCGGAACATGTAATTAAAATTACTTTTTTATTAGTTTATATTATTTACATCATGATACATATACATATAAGTATTTTTTATGTTATTATTTTTCAATTCGAACATTTAAGTGCTTACCAATATCTTTTCATTATTTATATATAATTGTGATTCCAAAAAATTTTAAATATCATTATATATTATTATTGTTGATAAAAATTCATAAATTACTATGATAATAATAAAAAAATAATATAAACTGATAAAAAAGTAATTTTAATTACATGTTCCGATTCATGCTTAAATAACGTTTGTAAAATTGATTCCAGAAAAAAATTTGTCAAAAACAAATTGTAGACAATTTAATTGTTAATAACATTGCTCTCTTTAACAATCTTATGAACTATTGTATAAAGAATTAAAAAAAATATATTATTTCGATTTTTTTTTTTTTTTATTTATTTTTCATGGGTCAAAAGTACCCAAATATGAGATTTTTTTAACCTTTAAAAATTCATATCTCTAAAAATATTAACTTTATCGTGAAAAGTCATTTATTTGTATTTTGATAGAGAACGGTTGAAAAATAACAATTCCTTGCAATTGTTTAAACAATTTCGGTTTAAACAATATGGCACGGGGTTGCCCCATGGCAACATGCATTTGTATCATCAGTAGGGCAATTTGAAGAGGATCGCATAAAAAAATTGAGGTGGAATAGTTTTCGGTACTCATGCGCCGATTCCTCCTAGTCTATATATGAATTGTGTAGTAAACCGTGTATCATAGTATCTTTCCGATGTTTGACGTGTTGAATTAGCTAGTATTTTATGATGATGTTATGATTTTTCTAATATGATTGTGAAACAAAACTTCTTTAATAAATGTTTGATTGATTGAAACTAAGGTCTGAGTGGAGTCATATCCCAAGTAGCTTCACAAAAGGTCATTGGAAGTATGTTTTTCAAATGGAAGTTTATGTAGACTGTTTTATCAGCGTCGATTTTTATGGCACCAGTTTTTCATTTCATTTAGAGCTTTTTCTATATTACTTTGCAATTCTTCAAGGGTTTCTCTACAGACTGGAACTGTTGTGTCGTTGGCAAACATTGTTATTTGCCCTGCGGTTATGGGAATTGGATTGGGAATATCATTTACAAAAAGGAGAAAAATTACGGGTACCCAAGACAGATCCTTGGGGAACACCGAGAGAAGTCGTGCATTCATTGGATAGCTGTTGTTCTAGCTTGATGAGAATGAGGTAAGACTAGAACCATTTTAAAATGTTACCTCTTATACCCAGATAACTAAGTTTTTCCAATATGAAATTTATGTTTAGGCAGTCAAAAGCCTTTGAAAAATCAATAAGTGACACAACATACTTACCTTCATCTAAGGAAGTATAAACATAATTCAGTAAATGGTATGTGGCTGATTCCATAGATTTGTTTTTTCTAAAACCGTGTTGAGAAAGTGTTAAGAGATCATGACGTTCTACGAAACTGACTATCAACGTTCAAGCACCTTTGAACATTAAGTGGAAAGAGATATTTGTCGGTAGTTATCTAATGTTTGTTTCTCACCTTTTTTGTGAAGGGAAATAACTAGTGAAATTTTCATTAGGTTGGGAAAGCAAGGAGGGAAACGTGGAAACAGCTTTGTGATATGTTAGAGGAGGACCCTTGGGGGCAAGGATATAAGCTAGTAACATCGAAGATTAAACACTACAAATCCCCCTATAACCTCAGTCAGGAGAATGAAACCTCCCTGGTCAATGAGCTAATCCCAACTTACAATAACGATCACGAGGAACCAGCAGAACCTGAGGAATCCACCTCTCCCTTTCACGCTAATAGAACTCGTTAATGCAGCTGCGAAATTGAAAACCAGGAAATCGCTTGGCCCTGATGGGATTACAGCTGAAGCTATCAAATTTGCTGTAGGGGTCATCTTTCCAACGAAATGCTCAGAACAGGAATATTTCCCTACTCATGGAAAATGGCAAACGTGGTTCTGATCCCAAAGGGCCCACCGATCGTAAGGCCTATTTCGCTTCTGGATGGTTTACGAAAGCTCAAAGCCCGGTTAAAGGAAAATCTGGAAAGAATCGATGGGGTGTCGCCATGGCAGTTTGGCTTTAGAGCCGGTAGGTCCACGATTAATGCTGTCTCATTTGTCCTGGAGAAATCTTGCTGCCCTGTACCTACTCGCGGAGCGGTAATCCTAATAGATGTCAAGAAGGCCTTTAACACAGCTAAATGGCACCTCATAATACAGAACCTGGTGGAGCTGGGTGTCGAGGATTACCTTTTGAAAATAATTAGGAGTTATCTGACGTAGGACTCTAACATGCGGAACACACAGGCAGCAATTATTTTAAGGGGTTCCCCAGGGCTCGGTGCTAGGTCCCACATTATGGAATGTCTTATACGACGGCATACTTAAATGAAAACCAACAAACTGCCGCTTACGCAGACGATCTTGCCCTCGTTATTAGAGCATCTAAAAAGGACGAACTCATCAACAGAGCAAACAGGGCCCTGTCGAATATTAATAATTGGATGCTCGAAAATGGCCTGGAGATCGCCCCACAAAAAACGGAAGCCATAATAGTGTAGGGACGACATAGTTTTCAATCTAGCAGGCATACAAATTACTCCTAAAAAATTTGTAAAATACCTTGGGGTGTGGCTAGATAAGGTTAGATTCAATGAACATGTCCGGAAAACATGAGAAGGAAGACAGGCAGATCACGGCTTTGTCAAAGATCCTCCCAAATATACGAGGACCGGGTTCCCTAAAGCGGCGCACAATATACGGTGTCGAGCCCCATAATTACAGAAAAACTTTCATTCATAAGAAACAACACGATATTACTCAATACGAAGCCAGCCAGAAAGATAAGATAAGATAATTTTAATTTCAAAGAATTGTAAATTACAGATACATGTACATTAACAATTAAATGAATGTGAAAATAAATTCCATGGATATGAACATAGGTTCCAAATTCAAATAAGCGACCAAAGCTGATAAGCACATGCCAGTTAAAAATATGTCGTTATCTGAAGACAATTAAATGCATTTAAGATAACTCATCACGTCCGCTGATCCCAAAAATTAACGATGTAAACAAAATTATAAATTCCAAAATGGTTGACAGCTCCCAAAATTACATTGAGCCACAAAATATCATAAAACTGTTTTTATGTATTAGTAACGACATAAAAACGCTATAAATTTATAGATTATGACAGACCATTAAATATAACTCTACCTCGGAAGGCATACATTTTGTTTTTATACATTTTTGATGACAGAAACAAAGCCATTAATTATTGAGCCGCTGACAAGTTGAAGATAATTATAATATCAGACATTTTTCCCCGCGGCTAGCCCAACTATCACGTGATCCGGTAACAAGTTATAAAAATGCGCGTTTTTTTTGGATCAACAATCACTCGGTGTTCAGCAGTCAAACAAGTACGTTCAAAATGAGGTTAGAATTTCATTCAATCACGACATAGTGAAATCAAAATGAGAAGAGTACGAATATAGTTGTCAAGCAGTGAACTTAAGTAGCCATTAATAGAAATTATATTCAATTTAATGCGAGTATCCAAGTGAATTCACCAGTAAACCAGTATTTTTTTTTTCAAAAATCACCTATTATTGATCAACGCTTCCAGAACGTGAATAAGTCAACGAAAAATCTCCAATCGATAGTTCATGATCTCGTAGAAAACCATATCCATACACGCTATACTAATATACAGTGCAAGTAAAATTAAAATAACAATTTCCGCGGGATTAATCAAACTAATGATAAAATTAAAACTAATTGTCGTTTAAAAGCCATCTTCAGTGAATAAGTGTTGACTCTGCTGATGTATCGTAAGTTATATGTTTCTGTATTTATGGGTTGACAAATTGAATCATTTATAATGTGCATGTGTCTGTAAAGGTATCTCCATAATTTCATGTTACCAGAGTTTTCAAAAGATAATTATTTCCAGCAGTTTTGACCATTGATGTCACTATTGTTTTAGGCAATCTATTCAAATTGTAGACAGATGTGAAATTAACTTCAAGTAAACCACACTCTATTTGGTTTACTAAGTATTGTCTCATATTATCCGTTTATAGAACGGATGACTATTTTTGTCAATTTTTATTAAATATATATGTCTATTCCTAACATTTTTATGAGTGCATTATTATTTTTTATTATTATTTTTCGAATCTTTCTGAAATCCGGTACGTACTTCCTGAATAAACAACTCACGCCCAAGCACAGAGAATTAATGCTCAGGTGGAGAATATTAATAAAAATAAACCCAATTGGCACATTTTCTATACCAATGCGCAAAGCCTTATAAAAAACTTGGATAATATATTGTACTGTATCTCGTTGCATAAACCTTTGTTAGTATGTTTATCAGAAACCCATATTACGGATGATATTGCTCTCCATGAAATTAACATAAATGGATATGAGCTAGTACTTTGTAATTCGTCCAGCAGACATACGGGAGGAGTTGCCATATATATATATCAAAAGTGGGCTGAAATTTGAAATAATTTTAAAAGATGTTGTAAATAATACAGTATATATAATGTGTGTGGTGTACCATTCCCCCAATGCATCACATTCCGATTTTTTAGCATTCTTAGAAGACAAACTAGAAGATATGTTATGTTGTAATTGTGATATTATTATAGTGGGCGATTTCAATCTGAACCTTAAAGGCACAGAGAACACCTACACCCGAAGAATAAAAGAACTGATTAATTATATGGGACTGTATCAATTAGTTGACGAATATACCAGAATCACCAAAGATTCATCTACATTAATCGATTATTTCATAACAAATGACAAGTTGTTGAAATTTGAAGTATCGCATCTTCAAAGTGTTTCAGATCATTCTAATATTTTAATATCCTTAGGTAATGTCTTTCATACTAAACCAACATCAACTAGTATAAGTAGGAGAGATTATAAACACTTTGATGAAATTCAATTCCAACTATCCCTAATGAATACAGTATGGAATAATGATATTACTGACATTAATATAATATCCAAATTATTCATCAACAATATTATAAGTTGCTTAGATATATATGCACCAGTCAAAATAAGACATAATTTCAATAATTTCAAATTGAAAATGTGGTTTACAGACGAAATCATGGTAGATATAAAAAAACGCGACTATCTTCATAAAAAAGCAAAGGAAACCAAACTAGAAGGTGACTGGGATGAATATAAAATAAGTCGTAATTTAGTTACCAAAAAGATATGAATGGAAACTAAGAAGTATTATGAATCAATGATCGATGAAAATAGAGGAAACATTAGGGCTATGTGGAAGTCACTGAAAGGTTTACTTAAGGGAAACAGAAAACAAGAGTTCAAAGGTATTAAATTTGATAGTGTTCTCATAAAAATTGAATCAGAATTAGCAGGAAATTTTAATTCTTTTTTCATTGAAAGTTTGAAAGACCTTACCGTTACGTAATAAAAATAAAGTTTAGTTTTATTATTCCAAAAAATGTAATTGGGGAATTTAAATTAAAAAAAAAAAAAAAATACAGATGATAACGGAATTAATCTAATATAATTAAATTAACATTTGAAATAATCGGTAATCGGTTTTTGGACTTGATTAATTTATCGTTAACCACTGAAACATTTCCGGATGATTGGAAAATTGCTACCATTGTTCCTATTGAAAAAATTACAAACACCTCTTTGGCATCTGAATTTAGACCCATAAATACCCTACCGATTTATGAGAAGATATTGGAAATCACAGTGAAAGATCA
This sequence comes from Gonioctena quinquepunctata, assembly GCA_018342105.1. Lineage (NCBI taxonomy): Eukaryota > Metazoa > Arthropoda > Insecta > Coleoptera > Chrysomelidae > Gonioctena > Gonioctena quinquepunctata. Next base: position 307,515 of record JAFIRS010001619.1, read on the forward strand.
GCTAATGAAATTTATAGCGGAACATAATATTTTGATTAAAGAACAGTCTGGGTTTAGGAAATCCCATTCATGTGAAACTGCACTACAATTTCTAATCTCTTCATGGAAAATTGACCTATCTAAAAAACATATTATAGGTGTAGTCTTCCTAGATTTCAAAAGAGCATTTGAGACGGTCAACACTGACTTACTTTTGATCAAAATGTATTAAAATGGTTTGAAAATTATCTCGCATATCGAAAGCAGCTGGTTAAATACAATCAAGTGGCCTCCAGTACTTCAAATATAAATTCAGGAGTTCCACAAGGGTCAGTATTGGGTCCATTACTATTCCTGCTGTACATTAATGACATTGTGATGCATGTTAAAAAGTGTAAGATCAAACTGTTTGCTGATGACACTATGTTGTATTGTACTGGGACACCTAATGAAATCACAGAATGTTTGAATGAGGACCTATCAAATATGAATGAATGGTTATGTGACAACAGCCTCAAGTTAAATGTTAGTAAAACATCGCATTAGACAACTGCAAGATGAACAAATATGAAATAACATAAAAAATTTGAAAATAGAACTTAAATTACTAATAAACCAAATATGTGATATACAAGATCCTGAAGAAATTTATAACAAAATGATCAGTGTCTTTGAGAAAAATTCCAGAAACATAAATATTAAATTCAATGCGAATTCAAAACCATGGTTCAATAGCAAAATTGCCCAAATCATTAAACAAAGAGATAAATTTTATTATAAAAAGAAAACCAATCCAGGAGTATCAAATTTCTCGCAATCATACGAATATTATAATAAATTAGTGAAACAAACTGTCGTTAAAACAAAAAAAGTTTATTTTCAAGAATTATTCAATGATACATCACCAAAAGCACTTTGGAAAACTATCAATATTCTTTTATATAACAAAACAAGTGGTAAATCATCTAAATACAAAAAAAAACTGTCACTGGATATTCATATTAATAATGTCAGCATTGAGAGGGTTACAACTTTTAAATATTTGGGAGTGGTACTGGATCAAAAGTTGAATCTTAATGCTCACTGTAGTTATATTCAGAAGAAAATAGCCACGAAAATTTAACTTTTATATAGATTAAATAATAAAATAAGTCAATATGCTAAATTAACAATATATAAATCAATAATAGCACCCCACTTCGACTATTGCAGTACACTTCTCTATTTTGTAAGCAATGAAAATCTTAATAGATTACAGAAGCTTCAAAACAGATCCATGAGAGCAATACTGAATTGTAATAAACGTACACCTGTGAAATACATGTTGGAAACACTGTCTCTTATGTCTGCTAAACAAAGGATAACATTGAATATGCTATTGTTTATATATAAAATTAAACACAATATGTTGCCAAATTATCTAAGTGAACAGTTGACCTACTCAAGTAGTATTCATACACACTCCACTAGAAATAGTATGAGAAATTTTTATATCAACAGAGAGTATATAGGTTGTGAATCTCTGTTTAGTTCTGGATTTATTTTATTCAATAATTTACCTATCCACCTCAAAAACTGTAATTCATTGAATTTATTCAAAAGAAAGTGTATGGAATATATATTTGTAAATGTACCTATTTAATCTTGTTTATACGATGTGACTTGTCTCTTTTAAATTATTGTTGTTGTATCTTATTTATTATGAAGTGACTGTATCTATTATGAAGAGCATTATTTACTAATAAAGAGTTATATATAGAGAAACAGGTAATTTCCTGTAGACTGCTCCAGGAACATAATTTCGGTTCGACCATCCTCAGATAGTCAATGCTCTCGATGCTTGTTTTCGCAATCTAACAAGAAGTCTGGTGTTACAGGTGTGTTCTGTTAATTCATAACACCCCGTATAGTCCGGGCATATCAACGGGGTTGTTCAATCAACCATATACAGCTCCGGTAAGGGGACGAGGTATGCAGGTAGGTACTTACAAAAAAATGCTGATAGCAAAGCAGAGGAAAATGCTTTTGAGGGTAGCAGCGGCATACCGAACGGTATGGGCAACCGCGATATGCGTTATATAGGGTGTACCACCGGTCGACCTCCTCGTAGACGAATGGATAAGGCTGCAATCCATGGCACAAGAAAATGAGTAGGCCAAGAGAGGCACGTTTGGTAACAATTGATAAATGGCAAGAGAAATGGGTCGACAACACTTCTGATGCCCAAATGGACGAAGAAATTGATTCCAGAAATCGCCCCATGGCTCTCATGAAAATATGCCAAGCCGGACTACTTTATAACGCAGGCACTTAGCAGCTCCTTTAAAGTTTTCACTCATATAATTAATAAGACCCCGATGACCGATGTATCTTTTGCGGAGAGCGAGATGAGGTCGAACACACCAACTTTGTATGGGCAAGATGAACACAAGTAGGCTACTTTACGAAGCCGAAATAGGAGAAAGGGTCACCATCGAAAATCTTATTCTGATTATGCCCATAAGCCAAAATGCATGGAATAAAGGTGCCAATTTTCTGAAAAGACCAGTGCTAAAGAAACAGAGTCGCGAGGGGGAAGGACAGATTTAATGTAGATCTTCTTGGCTCCCCTGATGTTTTGTCCTATGGATAGTTCCAGTGTAAGCAGGGTGGTTTTTACTGGGTATACGTCCAAGGCCGGAGTCCTACACTACCGAGGAAAAGAGGAACCTATACCCGGTGTTCATAAAGAATTTTCCACTCACCAAAAAAAAAAGATTGGGAAATTCTCCTTCAGCTAGAGATGAATTGATTAGACTTGTTAAAGGGGAGATAATATAGTCATGCATAATTTTCGGCAACTTTGGTTTTATTGTTTAGCAATTTTATGATGTTTGCTAAATGAGACTCTGTTAGATAAGGGATAAATATAATATTTGGAGAACAATTACAAACAGTAGATGTAATTGAAGAATGTTCACCAAAAGGGTTATCAGTTTTATTTTTGCATATATTTGAGAAATAGTCTGCAAATTTATCAGCTACTTCTTTTTTATTTATTATTAAACGTTCATCACATTTCAGAGTGATTTCTACTCTATTTTTATTTTTCCTATTTAAGTTTTCATTGGCATTACAAAACGAAGTTTCTGCCAAGAAAGGTATTTTGCACTTCCACTAGAGAGACAGCAAAATGTAATCACTATCTTTCCAAAAAACATTCAGTTTATGAAAGGAATATAAAAAAAACGAATATATTATAGAAAGAATATTCACATTAAAATTAATCTTCTACAAAATAAAAAAAATACAAAAATAGTTGTAAGAAGTAAGTTGACAGATGTGGAAAAATTCTGTACGGAATCTATAGATATCTTAAACAAATTTGAATATCGTTTAGAAAATTTAGACAGAAGGTATGACCAATTTTTGAATGGATTATTAAATGTTGTAGATAATTTGCCGAAGGGAAATTATGCTTTGTAACAACTATATAAGGTTGGTTCAATGATATAGTTCTTAATGCGATTAAAAAAAGGGAACAGTCTTTTACAAGCAGTACATGTTGAACTTCGTACAAAATGAGTGGGAAGTGTATAAATGATACAGAAATACAGTAGTAGAAAATCTCTAAAGAAATGTGGAAATCATTGAAAGAAATAAGAGATCAGAAGTTAGAAAATACATTAAAGTAGTCAATTTGACGGTAAGTTAATTGAGGATTTAAAATGGGTTTGTAAACAGATTTAACAGTTTTTTCATTAAAAGTGTACAAGATATTATAGATACTGTACCTTCTAATAATAAATAAATACCACTCATCAGAAGTAAAAGCAGTTTTAATAATTTCAAGCTGATCGAAAAACCTACTCAAAGAAATAATTGTTTTATTATCCAGTAAAAATAGTCTGGATGATATTGGTGTCGCGTAAGTTATGGTTCAATTAAGAGAAGAAAATCGTCAGTTGAAAATGCACTCACCTTGATCCCTCTTCTAGGCGACTTCCAACTCTTCTTCGATGTGGACTGTATATAGGGGAAGCGGCGGAATTCAGCAAAGCCGTTCCTTTCGGATTGAAAATAACGAAGGGTTAAACAGGGGAATTTAAATCAATCACTATTGGTGCGATTTTTCGCTAACTGGTTTTCCTTCGGTTCCTCACCAGAGGGAGCGATTGGATTTGGGATTTTCAAATGATATACGTAGAGAAAGGCAATAATGAAATCAATGCTACTAATACTATAAAAAAATGAAATACGTTTCTCCAATTAAAGATAATAAAATACAAAACAAAAAATGAATTAATGGGTGAAAAAAGATTAAACATTCTCCCCACTAAATTATGAAATAATTTAAATATCACTTGAAAACTCGGCATTTGGTATAGGACATAACTTTACCAAAAGCTCTCTTCACTATCCATTTTTGTTGAACATCGCAACTCTAGCTCAACACCCTTCCAAAGTATAACTTTCAACCCCTTTTAAGCCTCTTCCTAGGGCGACTTGTTCATTTTTATAAGGACTACAGTTCCAATGTTAACTGAATGTAAGCATCCAACCACTTATCTTTGTTGAAGTGTATGTAAATATTCATTTAACCCTTTTTTCCAAAAAAGATTGTAGGATATTTTGCAAATTTTGCCATCGAAAGTCTATTTGTTTTAAAGCAAATCTGGGTCGGCAGCTGCTCAGTGGTTCCAGAGTTGAAAAATGTCCTGTTCAAAACTGACAAATCGTTAGGATCGTTACTCAAGGGATAGTGGACGAGAATTCAATAGTGCTTCAATCTGAGTCAGAAGAGTATAGAATTTTCAAACGTCATTATTTGCCCCCATCACACGATAAATATGTGTTTTCACGGATTTCACCCGCTTCTGCCATTCCTGAAAATGGGGGCCCAGGCGGATTAAATTTGAATTTAATGGTTTCGCGTTCGGGCTTTGTTCCATTAATTTTGAAATTTCCCTACTTGCACCTACAAAATTAGTTCCACAGTCCGATATAAAGTATCGCAACGTCCCCCCGGAACTAACCTCCCGTAAGCAAATAAAGGCTTCACTTGTCATATCTGAGACAAGCCCAAGTGTATGCATTTTGTAGCCATAGGACAAATAGAAAAATATGCTTTGATTTTTTGCACCCGAAACTTCCCTAATGAAGTTGGAAAATGGGCCGATAGTCCAACCAACAATCGAAAACGCTTTGACTTGTGAAACTTAAAACTAAAGATCTCCCATATAAGGTTGGTGGGTTTTGATAAACGCCAGCATTGTTTCTAATTTTAAACTACTTTTTAATTGAATCTTTTATACAATCCAAAATTGTTGCGAAATTAAAAGAAGAGTTTGTGCGGGGGTAGATAAGTTATATGAAAATCATGAATTAACAACTGTGTCAAGCGATACTTTTGGGTAAAATTGCGGAGTTTTTCAAAAAAAATAAACCAATTTTCAAACACCCAACCGGAACAACCAAGAAGGCGTTAGTTTAAAAATTTTGACGTTGGTTTTTTTTTTTCAATTTTTAATTTCGTTTTCAAAATGTGGTGTTGAATGTATTTCACAAACCGTAATGCCTGATTCAATTCTTTTGTAAAGATATCATACCAGTTCTTTTTTTTGGGTTGCCTGAATTAGGTAACGAAAATAATCCAAAATCAGTTTTATTTTAAAAGCGCAGGGGAATTTTTGAATAATTAATTATATGGGAAAATTGTTTTCTTCGTATTTCCCTTTAAAAAGATAATTAGAGGGATCAAAAGTGTAAGAGGCCATTGTTGTCTTGGAAGTTGTAGCCATTTTGGCCAAAAAACCACATCCGTATTCCAAAATTTCATCCGGTAACAATCCCGGGAAGCCGCATCGGGGGTTATTACCCGATGATATATGAACAAGATGTTGGTGAAATTTTATTCTGAATGGAGTAACGCGATTACTTATAATAGTTTTCCATTTATGGAGATGATTTGATCCAAGTAATGTAATCATACTATCAGAAAGCATATATCAAAAAAAATCAATTTTTTCGAAAATCTAAGCACAGTGTAAAGTAAATTGAAAGTAATACATGAACCAAAACCTGGGGAACCTTAAAACTTTCAAAGGGAACCTTTTTTGGATACAAAAAAAATATTAAAAAAATTTAAAGGTTCCACCCAAATAGATTACAGAAGCATAAGCCCTTTCCCAGAGGCCGCAAAAGGCGTGAATTTGACATGATAAAAAATTATCAACAAGTATTACGGAATTTTTAACGCGATAAAAGTGAAATGATGACTTAAATTTGAAACCATTTTGTCAAGTTCATCTGGAGGTAGGTCGTCCCAGTTAAGTCCCAAAGTCCATAAGCGTTGCATGAGTAATTTTCAAACATGTTAAAAGGTGCGAAATCCATTGGATAAAAAGTTTTTTGCGATATCGCTCAAAATCCGTCTTTTGAAAACCAGAACAGCTGAGTCGATTGCATAAAGGAAGAATCCGAAAAGGTTGCCCTGAATTAAATTTTAATACATTTATCTTCCCGAAAGAAACTGTTGATTGATCATACCTATAGTTTATCGGTAAGTCATCTAATAGTGATTTTGATTAGAAGTCCATTTCCGCAATTCAAAATTTCCTTTTTTCAAAATATTTATCAACCCGAATCAATTTACTTCGTTTTAGAAGATCCGAAAAAACGTCACTATATAAATATCCTCTTTAAAATATTTTGGGCTAGGGAAAATTATACGCCATCTTGCAATTGTAAAATTACCGATTAGCAATAAATGGAAAGATGATAGACCAAAACAAACGCTTTCAGGGATAACCCTAACTTGATCATTTGGTGAAACCCCATAATATCCTTTTGATAGTTCTGATGATTTGGAGTAACAGAATTTGTAGAAACATCTTTTTATATCTGCAGTAAAACAACTAGTTTAAATTTCAAAGTATTCAAAATACCCTTTTTGTAATTTCTCCCCACTGAGAGGTTTCATTTAATGAATACCCTGTGATTTTGTAGATCCCGAATACCACCCTAAGTTGCGGGTAGTACTATTTTTCAAGACACAATGATGAGGTAAGTAAAATATATTTTCATTTCAATAAAGGTATCGTTATTCATATCATCCACCCCTCCATGAAATCATTTTGTATGTATTGTTGAAAATTGCGATTTTTTATACACCTCGTTGTTTGAGAGGGGCGTTCGAGTGAATAAAGGCGGGTAAGGCAATCGAGCGAATATCTTGAAAATTAAATGGTTGGAATTTTTAAATGGTAAATTGATTATATAACGCCCAATTTATCCTTTGATGAGTTTTTAAAGAATATACCTTCACATAAACCCCCCTTTTCTTTTTGTTTTTGGAAGGGTTTTTTTTAAATGATAAAAATGCGAGTTTGGATTTTTTATTTAGATAGAAGGCCCAAAAAAACAAAAATCCTCAAATCAGCCCAGAGTTTGGATAAAAAAAAAATGGGTTTTTTCTATATGACGCCATTGAGAATAATTTATTGAAGAAGAGGCATTTGGTGCATATGTTTGGTAAAATAAGGCCAATTGTAAGAACGGGAGACATTTTCCTTGAGGTTTTTTTTTACAGTTAACTCCGCCCCTGGATGTCACCGCCTGGTCCCTCCCGCTAATTGAAAGTGAATAGCTGAAACGCGGAATTTTACCGTTTAAAACATTTTTAAAATATAACGATTGTGAACCACCGTCAAAGGCGCGGTTTGTTTTAAATTATTAAAGATATCTGAAATTTTACGCTGGTTGAAAGTAAAACTTTACTGGATGAGACCATTCCAGAAAATATAGAAACGTCTGAATTTGATGTACTTGGGTAGGTTTCAGGAACGCAGGAATTTGTTAAGATTGAATTGTTATGAAAAGTTTTAGTTTATTTATGTGGATGCTCGAGGGGCCACCATTACAGACACAACAAGTTGATTTTGACCTGCAACATTCAATGTGTGTTGAGAACTTAAACAATTTATACATAATTTATTTTTTCGACAAAATTGTATTTTCTTGGGGCGATTTACTATAATATTCGGAGATTTGTAAATTGATGATCCAAGAAATATGAACAAATTATACTTGTATTTGCAATTTTTAGATGAATTTGCGAAATATGATGTTGTATGCTTTGCCTGAAATAGAAGGGGTTTGGGTTTGAGCACTTCTAGAACTTGATTGTTGCAACCACCTTTTGTTTAATGAAACGATGGCGCCAAGAGCATTGCATCTTTGTTGCAAACGTGACAAATTCTTGAAAGAGGGTAATTTATCGTGCTATGGGATTCTCAAATTCAAAGCCGGATAGTTTCTTGATCCAAATTTTTTTCGAAAAGATAATATACTAAAAACCCATTTTAACTGGAAGACCCATATTTTCGAGGGATTTTCTGTAAACGTTCCCCAAAAAAAGTTAAAATTTTATATTTCTCGAATTCTTTTTTACAACGGCATTATCGATTTCCTGTAAATGAAAAACTATGAGGCGTTTTATTGTAACGATCTAAAAGTGACTTAAATGCAACATCATAATTGGAGCTGACATACGTTTCGAACTAATGCTAGGGGTGGGCCGAGAAAGAAACTAAAAAAAATTTTTTTAATTTGAGAGTGCATATTATGAATAAGACTTTCAAACATACTAAAAAGGTTTAAAATGATTTTTTATCACCTGTGAACCTTAGGATCCAACCGGAAGTTTTACGTTAGTGGCGGGTTCCGATTGGAGGCAAATGAGTAATTACGGGTTTTTTTAAATAGATCTTGATGACGGTTTCCATAGAGCAATTAAGATCAATACTTTTTTAACTCCTCATCTGCAGGATCCCCCCATCCAGAAAAAAGGGTAATGGTAATTGATCCCAGATTTAAATTTTACGGGATATTCGAGCTTCTGACATAAGTTCTTGAACTGAGGGGAGATTGATCAGTTTCTGCCTTTTAGCAAATTCCTTCTTTTGGGTCTTGATTTTGTACATTTTTTGAGAGCTTTAGCCCGTTGACTTTATTTGTTTTTAATTTTGTAATTTGGGAAACCTGCCCAATCAGCTGTTTTCAATGAACAATAAAGAAGGGGGAAATCCAAAAGAAACAAAGTTTTTTTCCCAAAAAAAAAGCAAAAAAAAACCCCGGGTTTATGTTTAAGGCCAAAAATTTTTTGGGCCAAAACCCTTTTTTCAATATGGAAATAGAAAAATATGAGTTTGAAAAAATTCAAGTTTTTAAAAGTATAATGCAATTTCGCCTTGAAAGCTTTTCATTTATAGCTAGGATCCCCAATGGACCAAAATGTCGCAAGTTATGGTTAAATTTAAAAAGAAAAAAGTCAGGAAAAAACCACCTTTGTCCCCTTCTAATAAAACCTTCCAGGGGGACTGTATATATTAAAATGGCGAAGGAATTAGCAGCAAGGTTTTGTTGAAAAAAAAAGGTTAAACAGCGAATTTTAAATCCTCTTTTTTTTTCGGGATTTTTTCGTCAACTGGTTTTCCTTGGGTTCCTCCCAGAGGGGCGGGCATTTCAACATGATTTTTTTGATTTAAAGGCAATAATGAAATCAATGCTACTAATACTAAAAATGAAATACGTTTCCCCAAATTTAAAAGAAAAAAAAACAAAAATAAAGAATTAATGGGAAAAAAAGATTGAACAATTGGTATGCATTTATATGTTTTTATATAGTTGACCGGGGCCAAAAAACTAAAAAAAATTTCTTTATTAAGGGGTAAGTTCCAAATTCCTTGAAGGTATCAACAATTGCTTTTGAAAGTTGCAAAGACAAAAAAAACTGAAGAACAGCCATTAATATGTTACCTTTTTAAAAAAAATATTAAAAAAAAATTTTTTTTTAAAAATTTTTCAAAAAGGGGTTCGAAAAAAAACAATATCTGATTATCGATCGGGTTTTTTGGGGAAAAGGGGAAAATGCAATTCAATGAAGATAAATGACTGGAAGTCAGCATTAGACAAAGTAGGGGCAGTTTTTTTTTTTTTGACTTGAAACAGCTTTTAAATATTGACAGATAGGTTATCAATGTTGAAATTTATGGGATTTGGGGAAAGGATTTAATTGATTGGATTATTTGTGTGGTGAAAAAAAAGGTTAAATTTAAGAAAATATTATATAGGTATTCCTTTTAAGGGGTATTTAGACCACTTTTTTTTTATTTTAATCAATAATATATCTTTAGCTTTTGAAAATGCTAAATAAATTCCATTTATTTGGTAGTATATCTACGAAAATTATAAAAATTTATAGTAAAAAAAAATACAAAAACGGCGGAGACTCATGGAGGTTAATAAATTAAATGAATGTATCCCCCAAAAAAAGGGAAGTTGGGAAAAAAAAAAGTTTTATTTTTTTAATAGTTACAAATCAAATTAAATGAGAAGTTATTGAGATGGGGATAAAAAATGTAAGGCACCTTTTTGTAACTAGAAACATGGGGGAAAAAGGGGAAAAAATGTTATTATATTATTAAAAAAAATTCAAATCAATTTTACTCATCTAAAAAAAAAAAGGGAAAGGGGTAGGATTTTATTGAACAAAAAAAAAAATTTTTGATTCTTGAAAAAAAAAATCCATCCATATTCCCTTTTAAAAATTTAATCATCAATTTTATCATTTTGGTATATACCGTCCTCCCTAACTTTTATTTGTTTTTAAATTTTTAGGTATAAAAAATTGAAAAATAAATGAATTGAAAACGACTGTTTTATTTTGGGACATGAATGTTATATCCAAAAAAAAAATAGGATGGAATAGACTTTGATTTATATGTTGCTAATAATTTTAAAAATTTGTAACATCAATATCTCCACCCCCAAATAGAATAACCCCCGTTCACAATTGATCGTTCTAACAAATTCTTCCCCCCTCAAACAATTATCAATTTTAAATAAGCATGGACCGTAAGTTTCAAATAGCATAATAGATTTCAGTGTGAAAAAAGTTTAGAAAAAAAGTTTTCACCAAACAATGTAAAAGTTTAAAAATGATTTTTTAACTTTAGACACAATTTTTTTTTAAAAAATATTATATAAATATGGAAAATTTTCCAAATTTTTTTAAAGACATTTTTTTAAAAAAAAAAAATTTGGTTTTCTAATAATGATAAACCATGGTTTAATGCAGAAATTTAAAATTAATTAAAAGGGATAAATTTTTTAAAAAGAAAAAACCCCAAAATGTATATTTTTGAATCCTAATTATTATAATAAACTTGTAAAAAACTTTAAAAAAACAAAATGGAATATTATGAAAATGAATTCAATAAAATCTGCCCCCAAAAAATCTATGTGGGAAACGATAAAAAATTTCTTTAAAAAAAAAAATCAAAAACATCAGATATCCACTGTATATTAAACAACAACAAGAAAATTGAAGAAAAAAAAATATGTGATCATTTTAATAATTTTTTGAAAATCAAAAAAAAATATGGGGTAACATTACTAATTTGAAGATGATTTTTATATAAGAAGTTCTTTTTTTTCTATTTTTCCAAACCCCCCAAGAAACAAGAAATCATCAGTAATTAGATTCAAAAAAAATCACCTGGTTTTGATAATTGAATGTATATAAAAAAGGCCAATCAGAATTATCACCCATTCCGTATTCAATAAATAAATCTTTGAGAGGGGAAAACCCCCGGGAAAATATAAAAATGGCCAAAGTTATACCTTTTTTCAAAATGGTAAAAAATAATCCCAAAATTTATGACCAATATCAATTCTCAACTTTTTCAAAATTTTTAAAAGGCCCCTTTTACAGCAGAAAAAGGGAATATTTGGGGAATAAAAAATTTTCTATATAGGGGTGGGGTTTTCGTAAACCTGATACAAGTTCGTATTAGATTCATAACAGATACCAATTACAATTAAAAAAAAAAAAAAATGTGGATTTTTTTCAGGGGACTCAAAGTTTTACCTTTAATCAAAAATTTTTTGAAAAATTATATGAAATCGGAATTTGGATGGTTTAACTGGTTTGAAAATTATTTATTTGGGGGGAAACAATATGTTAATTTGGGATTATAATGGTTCTTGTAGAGATATATCTTGTGAAAAAGGATCTATATTAGGACCATTATTTCAATTTATGTAAATTCGGCTTCAAAATTGAAATTAAGGATCATTAAAATTTTTTGCAGATGATATAATTTTAATTTACAATAGTTATGACATAGTTCCATCAAAATTCATAAAAAAAATTTGAAAAAATTTTCCCTTTTGGTAGATGTGAAAAACACTTAAAATTTTAAAAAAATTTTCCCTTTGTTTATCTAAAACCAAACTTAAAAAATGTTCACACAAATTGTTCTATCCATGCTATAAAAATTCCAGGTAAAAAATTTATGTACCTTCCCCATAAAATCAAACTTTTGAAAATTTTTTAAAAAGGTAAGACAAAATTTTCAATTCCTGATCCTTGAAAATATGCGTTTTAATAGCCTTTTCAAGATCATTTAAAAAAATTGATCCCCAATAATTTATTCTTTTTAGGGAAAAAAAAATATACAAAATTATAATGAGAAATAAACCTATTTTATTGATTTACCCCCAGATAAATAATCATCACTTTTTTTAAAAAAATTTTTTATTTTGTATTGTATCCCTAAAAAAAATTGTATTTTTTTCTTGGGATGAACAAAGGTTTTTTTTTAAAAAAAAAAATTTGGGTAATGATTGACAGTGATCTAAAATGTTTTTTGTTGATTACAAAAAAAGGGTTCTTGAAGGGCAGTGGATGCTTCACGTAAATTAGTGTATAATCATACATAATACTCCACATTTTAATTACTGCTTATGTTTTTATTTTCCAAAGGGCTATAAATCGTTTGCAAAAAAAAAAATTTCAAAAAAAAGTTATGCGATTAATCTTTGGGGTTTCAACAGGTTATTTTGGGGTTTGCTGGGGAAGTTAAATTGGGGGATATCAATTTTTGGGGGTTTTAAATTTATTGGTTTTTTTTCATTTCCACAGGTTCCAAAACATTTTCAAACAGTTGAGTTAAAGGGTAAAGGGGGGAAAAAAATTTTTTTCTACGAGTGGGGATCAGCTGCAGGACAGAACTCTATATTTTTTAAATTATGTTTAAAAAAAAACGATCAAAATATTAAAGGTACAAAAGCATAAATTCCCCTTAAAATTATTGAAATAAAATATGTATAATTTTTTTTTGTTAATGTTTTATTGGTATCAGGTTAAGATAATGTTAATTTGTTTCTGTTTAAGTATAATGATTGTACTAAATTGAAAAAAAGGGGGCTACAAACGATTTAGGTGGAACATGAGAAGGAAGATGGGCTATAAAATCCTTTCTCCTTTTTAAAACCCGGAGGATGGATATTTCCGGTCTTTCCAAAGGGGCTGGGGAGCATCATCCTCCTGATCTAGGATCTTGATCATTCGGCCAGGGGGCCTACCAGAGGTAGACCCCTAAAATCGTATTTATTCCAAAACCCGGGAAAAAACCGACTACCCCGGCCAAGGGGCCCCCTATCAGCCTGAATCCTTTCTCATGAAAAACCCGAAGGCTGGGGGATGGGAAAAACAGAGAACAATCCACAAGCAAAATATGCCACCAAGCAGGAAAGTCCACGGAAAAAGCCTCCACCACCGGTATATGGGGAAAAAAGATCCCGGGGAGGGAAAGGGGGCCAAATGGGGGGCTCAAGGGACATTAAAGGGGTTTTTTCAATATGTCATTTGCCCCATCTGCCGCCGTGGGCCCGGGAACAAACCCCTTTTTTTCCGCCATCCCGGGGGCCAAAAGGGGAAACCCCCCCCCGGGTAGGGGGGCCCCCCCCTTTTTTCCAAAAAGGGAGCTCTACGAACCCGGAATTTAAATGACCCGGGGAGCGGCTTAATCCCCCCCCAAAACCCCAACCCCAAACCCCCGCAGGAAAAAAAGGAAAAAAATGTCCCGGGGGGGAAAAACCCAAAAAAACCCCCTTGGGTCCTTTTCCCCCAAAAAACGCTGGGGAAACCCTTTCCCCGGAGATACTAATCCCCAGGAGGACTTTTTCAGATAAAGCGTCGGAAAACCCCCGGGTAAAAAGCCCCGCTGACCTAAAAACGAACGGGTTTGGGAAAATCAAAAAGGAAGGCCCCCCCCTTGGGGGGCATGCAAAAGGGGGAAAAAACCCAGGGGGACTTCCCCAAAAAACCCTACCCCATTTTTTTTCCCCGAACAAAGTAGGGGATCCAATCTTTTGGGGGAAAGGGGTAAAAAAGGGGAAAAAACCGACTTTTTCCCTTAGGAAAAAAAGGTAAGGGGGACCATGCCTACGAGCCAGAAGTTCTACTAGGATTTCACCCCCCTTTTTTTTTGGGGTTTTTGGGCCCCTGAGTGGGAAAACTCAAAGGCGAAGCCAATGGATGGGTACTAGGGCGCCCATGAACTCAGCTATCGGGAAAAGGGGAAAAGGGAAAATGGCCCCCAGTCCTATTAAGGGAAAAGTAGAACCCTCCTTTTCCCTGGATTTTGAAAAGGCCCCAATAAAAACCACCCCCAAAAGGGAGGAATGGAAAACAATCCCGTCCCCCCCCCAAACCATGGACCCCAACCTAGTACACAAAAAAAAGTTTTGGGGGTTCCCCAAAGGGGAAGGAACAAAGGAAAACCCCCTTTTTCCCCAGGCAAATATCCCCAAAATTCCCTAGGCGGGAAGTATATCATAGTCCCCGTGTCCAGGAAAATCCAAAAAAAGGCGGTCCGCCCCCTACTGGGAAAAAGCAAACCCGGGGGCCCCCTTAGGGCAAATAGGTTTTTACCCAAATGGTGGGGGGGGAAAAAATCCTAAAAAATTACCAAACGCAAAAAAAACCTTTATATTGGGGCCCGGGGGTTTTCCGGAACGGAAGAACAGTTTTGCCAAATGGGGGGGGAAAGACCCCAGTCGGAATAACCCATTTTAAAAACCCCCAAAACCTTGGAATCTCAAAATGGAGGAACTGCTAAAAAAAGTTTTTTAAAAAAAGGAAAAAGGCGCCGGGATGAGGCAACGCTCAAACATAAAATGAAAAATTTTAAAAAAACCCCTTACTTAAAAGGGGGACTGTGACTGGGTTCCTAAGGACATAATACCTGAACAGGCACATAAAGCTCTGGGATCACAGATGACCCCCCATGTAGATGGTGCCGGGAAAGAGGGCGAGACATCATCGAACACCCCTCACTGAGGCTCGCTTTGGTGCACCAGGGGGGGAAAAACAACCTTTGGGGCATAATTTTAACCCGGGGCGTCAAAAAGATTCAGCTGGGGAAAGGTTTAATTTTGTCCAAAAAAAACCCCGCTGATTTTCTCAGAACAAGTGGGGGGGCCCCCCCAAAGAACCTGTGCACAGGGTTCATCGGAACCAGCCCACCTTGTGCGAAGAAGAAGAAGGGTATTTATTTATTTAATATAAAAAATAAACCATAAAAATATCATTTCGTAAATTGTTCAATTTGAAACTTAAAAGTAAAATAGGTACATGTGGCAATTAATTCAATGTATAGTTTTTCAAATGTTTTTTAGATGTATTATTTACTTTTATTATTCTTCAGAATTTGTGAAAAGGGGGAATTTTAAAAAAGGGGGACCACAACATGTGGAAAACCAAAAGACCTCCATTCCCCAAAAAATATTATTTTGGTGAGTTGGGGTTTTTTTTTTTTAGTCTGTAAAGGGGAAAATATTTTTCCCCCGGGTTTTTCTTCGGGCTATTTAAAACCCCTTGCTTTTAAAAAAACTTAAAACATTATTTTTTTTAAATTTTATTTATTTTTTTTCCCTTTGGTGGATAAATTTTGGCTAATTTTCCGCATATTGGGGTAAATCACCCTTTTATGTTTCTACCC